>JARHVA010006983.1:420000-462500 GCA_037957365.1 Torreya grandis
AATAGACCAAATCTAAAGAACTAATATGTTGATAGGAAACACACATAGATAATTTATAGGAAGACTCTATCAGACCTCAAACACTTGAAGATAGAATATTTAATGGGAAATTCCTTCCATTTTAAGCTCCCATATCCATCCTCAAAATTATCTAAAATTGAAAAATTATTTCATTGGTTTGGAAGGGAAAATTCTTTTGGAACAATCAACCAATGTTGAAACCTATGTTATTGTTCAGAAGAGTCATCACCACCTAGGGTTGAGTTGTGTGACTATTAAGAGAAGGAATCCACTTGTTGAGGATATGTTAATGGTGGTAGAAACATTTGGAACATGATAAATATGATAAATGAGGCTCTATTGGGCCTATGGGGACTAGACATGAGGGGACAAGAGGTGAAAACCCCATGAGATGGTTTATTTATTGGAGAAGAATCTATAAGAAGGAAGGGTTTTGGCCACGACTTTTGATTTTTTGAGGTAATCATAGTCTTTTTGTCACCTTCATTTTCCACCTTCAAATTATCTATTTGTAGAGGGGTCGAGAAGGTTTTAGAGAGCCCCAAAATTGAATATATTTGATGCAATGATCATGATCCTAAAATTGGAAAAAACTATTGGGTAGGCTGAAAAAAAAATTGTGCTTAGTGGAACGCACCAACATGGATGTCTATGAACTCTTTCAACTCATTGGATAAATCCACCTCAATGCAAAGTTGTTGTTAAGGGCATGAAGATTAGAAATTTTATGGTTGATGGTAAATTTATTTCCTAATGAGTGTGATAATTTTTTTAAGAAATGATAATACTGGAACTAACAACTGTGGAATCTTAATCCAAATTGACAACATAAGTTAAGTTTGGTTAGTTATCTCAAAATATCTAGTCTAGTGGGATAAAATTATGAAAACATTTCAAAGAAACTAGAATATTGATCTGGCTATAAGGTCTTGTAATTAAAATGTCTCTTTGAATAAAAAAAAAAAATCCTTTAGTAATGTTTCAAACCCAAGTGGCATGGATGCCCGAGGGCTCCCAATGGTGGCTAGATTTGGAGAGAATCTTCCAAAGGGATACACCCAATGAAATGAACATTTCAAGAGTGATTCATAAACCATTTACATGCTCTATCAACAACATCTAATTGTAAATATACCTCTAACTAAGAGGGAACGTCAAAGGGGTTACCATGTCATACACCTTTAAGATAATTTTTTGGCTCACTTGGATGCCATGGTCCTTGCCTCCTAAAACAGTAGTTTAAATAGAGAGTGGGGAGGCCATTATATAGGGTTAACCCACCCAAAGGGCAAATAGCAATAAATGTGCTTGAAAGATAAAAAATTCCACATCAATGGTATGTTATTCAGGCTAACAAGAGAGCAAGGAAAAATAGGTTGATAATGGAAAACCTTATGTAGAGCTCTAGGGTATTTTTGAAATTAACTATGTTAGAAAAAATCTGACATTAATGTTCCATTTTTTGGGTGCTCATTCAATTTATCCAACATCTTTTGTTTGAGCTCTAACCTTAAGTTAGTTTATATATAACCACTAAATAGTTCAGGTATAAACATGATTATTTATTTATTTAAATAAACAAATAATATATTAAATATGGTATATAGTGATGTGGGTGTGTGTGTGAAATATGTACGTATAATTCAAATTTATTTTATTTGTATTTTTTATAATTTTCATAATACCTCAGTAATGCTTGTTTCATAGTTATAAAAAAATTATATATATATATATATATATATATATATATACATACATACATACATATATATATATATATATATATATACATACATACATACATACATATATATATATATATATATATACATACACACACATATATATATATATATACATACATACATACATACATATATATATATATGTATATGTATATATATATATATATATACATACATACATATATACATATATACATACATATATATACATATATACATACATATATACATATATACATATATACATATATACATATATACATATATATATACATATATACATATATATATATATATATACATATATACATATACATATATACATATATACATATATACATATATATATACATATATACATACATATATATATATATATATATACATATATATATATATATATATACATATATATATATATATATATATATATATATATATATATATATATATATATATGTATGTATGTATGTATTAATATTTGATGATATCACACTTTACATAACCACAAAAATTACTAATCAAGTGAAAGGAAATAAAGTTGTGGCAGTTTACGTAATTTTTAAAAATTATTTATATATATAAATTATTTTATTTCATTTTTAAAATAAGTTTAATTTATTGGTATTTTAATATAATTTGATTGAAAATTAATATTTTTTACTAATTTTTTTATTAATTAAATAATTAAATTAGTTAAAAATTAATAAAGTTTAATAAAAATTTCATTTTACTAAAATAAATTAAATTAAAAACTTATTTTGTTTACATATTTTAAATTATAATAAAAATGTTCAAAATATTCATTATCTAGTATTATATGTGTTTTAATATAAAATCATCACCATAACATATATTCTTACCAAATATATGACATATCTTAAAATAATATAATCATTCTAACATTCAATATCTCAAACTACATATAAATTTCTACAAATAATTTAACAATTACAAAAGTGTATACAAATCCATTAAATAATTAATTAAATAGATGTATATAATTATAATTGTAATAAAATTTAATATATAATCATCACCATAACATATATGGTATGCATTGCAACTTCTACACACAAATGAATAGTTTCAATGTGTTTATTTCCTTTCCCATCATATGTAGGTGATATTGTTGCAGGTTCACTTCTAGCATAGGTCATCGCTATGGGTCATTCTCTAGATTATCACTCTTCATCAAAAGTTGCATAAAAAATGGATGAAAGGTAGTTATTACCATCAAGTGCAATATTATTTCTTTGGACAATATTTGAAACCAATTTTGATTAACAACTAATGTACATTTGATTATTGTAGGTTAATGTCCTTCATCAACTGCTATAGATTGATTATCTTCATCAAGGGGTAGATAAAATTCTACATGTATTTATTCATATCTATTAGTTGATGTATAAGAATAGGCCTACAAATTTATCTCAACAACTTTGACAAGTTGTTTTTCACATTTATCTATTGTAGATGTGATTATTGTGGCACAATTTTCTCCTTTATTAGTTTTAGGAAACTTTGTAGGAATGTTGATATCCCATAACTACACATTTGTATGAAGGAAATCGAACACCTTATATTACAATTTGATCCTTTACCATGTGTGGAAGAATCTACTACGTGTTAGTTGTCACCAATATAAGTGTATACTTCTATAGGATAAATTGTTGTAGCTTGACCTCTATCAATAGGATCAATGGTATTTGTTGCAAGATCATATTCTTCACTAGCATATTCAAAGGAAAATACCATATGCTCTTAAACAAGAATTGTAGGAACTAATATAGGTAAGGTTTCATCAATAGGTACATATATCCCCATTGTTTCTAGTTGGTCTTCCTTAGCAAGTACACAAAAAATGCCTTTAGGTATGAGGGAATACTTTTCCTTAACAAGCGTTGTTGCAAGATTGTTTATACAAATCAAAAATATAGTTAATTCTTGTTTTAGATGTCCATCCCCTATTTTGGATGGGCTACTTGAAGCTTTCAATCTCTCATGAAGTTTTTTAGATTATGGCATTTAGTGCCATTAATTCTTTATATACATTAAACTCACCTTCATTATATATATTATTACTAACCGAAACTCCCCCAGATATCTTTTCTTTAGACATTGCTCATTTCTTTAGAGGGTTAATTTATTTTTTAAGAACATTTTTTTGCTTTTTTCTAAATTAGTGATATGTCAGATAGAGATAAACAAAGGTATGTGTAGTCATATAAAATGTCTGAATTGGTAGTTTGAGTGTGTCTTATGATACCCAATCCTTAGTTCCTTCTTTTATGTGCTTGTGACCCTTCTAGACACCTTTCTGCTCATTATCAATCATCCATAGCCTTCCAAATGGTCATTCTAGCTCAGCTAGACTCTATTTCTTAGGATAATCTAGATCCCCTAGGTCTCAAGCTTTTAAGATAGGAGGGACATACTTGGACTATAACACTGAACCCTAGCATGTACCATTTTTGGTGCTCTTGTCCCTTGCCAATTTGAGCCCAAACAATCATTTTCATCTGATTCCTATTCTTCATTATGTCAGCGTAATGCAAATACATCTAATCCATGACTAATAGTTCCCTATAAAACCCCATCCAAAGTTCATTTATAAGGAAGGTGAAAAATATTACAAATCAAGTAAGAATACAAGCAAACTACTAAGGAAAACTTTTCTATTCTTTGCATACAATCACCCAACACAACTAAAACCACACTCAAACCCTCATACCAGTCCCTATGCACCTCAAGCACTCTCAATTTGGCATTTTTGCATCCACATCACACTATTTTCACAAATCACTTTAGGTGGGAGAACTACATATGACTTGATCCCTCTTTGAAGTATTCGTATCTAGGCAATGTGCCCACACAAGTGCTGTGGATCACACGTTCATTGCATCTTACATACATTAACCCACCTTTTCAAGTTATTCAATTACTATTTTATCAAGTATGATGGAGGGTTATGGTTTGAATATTAAATCACATATATAACAAGTTCCATCAATATTCAACATTCAAGATTTCATAGGCAGGATCACACATAAATAACACAAAGAACCTAGAAAGGTTAGATCTATGTGAATAGTTTGGATAATAATGGCAAGAGTGGATAATAGTGTTGGTTCCCAAAGTTTACTATTTTTGGTTCTCTTATCCTTTCACTAAATGAAATCCATATTTTGATTCATGACACTGTCCCAGTCTTGCATAGCCATTTTTAGACCCTGTCTCAACTGTCTCAGCCTATTTCTAGCTAAGTTATTATTTTCCTTATTTATTACAATTATTAGAAACATAAAAAATAAAAATAAATTATACAAAGAAGGAATATAACTATTGCAATATTATTTATTGATTCATTAATATATACCTTTAGCTAAAATAGGAATAAAACTCCATTATTCCCAAAAAGGTTAAATCATTCAGTGAACCTAACTTACTTTGTTTGCACATAAAAACCCTAGAAACCCTAGGGAAAATTTCTTGCTAAATTTTCCAATATTTTTATGATTTTTCATGGATATATAGATCAAAATTTCATATTTAATTTTTAAATTTACCTTAGTAATTTGAAAAATCTTTTCTTTTTAAACCCTAGTTAAATTTACTAGGTCCCATTGCTTTTGAGGTATCAACTTACATCCACATCAAATTAAAAAAGGATATCACTTATTTAAAAACATTTATTAAAAATCATAAGGAGTTCATACTTGATCCTATCATTTATATGAATGATGAAGTTTACTATATGTTAATACAAAGCTTCATTATTTTCTTTTCATGCTTATGTTTTTATATTATGGGATTATATCATCACATTCATCGATAAATATGTTAAAATACCTCTTGCCTCACCTCCCTTGGAGCCTCTATCCCATGCTGAGTCATGTTACATGGTCCATTTTACTCTTCCCTAGGTCACTACCCATCACTACAGGGCCTAATTGACACCTTTTGTCCCTCCACCACCTCGACTTATTGGTTATCTATATTATCCTCTCATAGATACTACTAGTCCTATATGGATATTAGATAATGTAGTTAGATATGTCACTTGATGTGCCACCATGCATCCCCCACCTAGTCAGGAACCCCATAACCCTCCTATTCCTTGTTGTCTCAGGCCCAACCCACTTACATAGGTAGATCCACATAGGGCATATGATATTGTTAATCAGTTGAGAAACACACTAGCTAAGATTTCCATATTATAACTACTATAGAAATTAAATGTGTTCAAGTACATTCTTTATCAATCAATCTTTTAGAATTTTATGCCTATCAATTTAGAGCCTTCTTATTTTTCATTAGTGGTCAACACATTAAAAACTATAGAAGATGCTTTTTCTTTTGATTGTGAGGACATGCCTTCTCAGATAGTTATTTATCAAAATCTACCATTATTCATACAAGCTCAAGTTGACACCAATGTAGTTAAGAGAGTTCTAGTGGATATTGGTTCTATAGTTAATATATGTAATATTACATTTTTACAGACCATGGATGTAGATATGGAATCCATGCACAGGTCATATAAGAATATTAGAGTGTTTGATGATATATCATGATAAACATTAGGCACCATTGCTTTCGATATCATGGTAGGGACCAAAACCCTCTATACATAGTTCTAGGTCATGATTGGATACACGCTATGGGGGAAATTATTTATACTCTTCATCGATGTGTTAATTTTCTCCTTGAAGGATACCTATACACATACCCAACACATAACTAGGAATTTATATATTATATAGTTATAGAGTCATCTTTTACTATTTTGCCATATGGGACACCTCATATAATAGTTCAAGAAACACCTCATCACATTCCTCTTGACCAGATACATACATATGGGGTAGAAGAGACTAGCACATCTCACACTCTTCCACTTACAGTTATTTACTCAACTTTATATACTCAACTAGTTATAGTAGCTTTAGCCATTCCATTTACTCGAATAGCCATGACTCCCACACCTATTATAATTACATAATCACTAACAGTAGTTCCATCAGTCCTAGTTGATTCCATAGATATAGCTCCTCAGACAGTTATAGTTACTCCATTAGTTATAGATACTGTCATAGCACTATCATTTTCTACTATTATAGTTGATGAGATTCCCATATCACAGTTACCCCTTATGGTAAATTATAAGTTACCATATGTTCATGATGTTGATACAAATTCTAAAGCTACTTTAGATGATAATATGACACCCACACTCATAGATAACTATTTATGTGGATTGAACTTTACACCAGTTGTGCCAAGAAAGTATTGAAATGACTCTAGAGCCCTTATCACACATCCTACATCACTCTTAGCATCTCTCTCTACACTCTCAAGATATACTACACATTCATGGCCACACATAGATCACTTGGCACATATAGTTCTCATGGTTACCTCTATGGATATAAAGCCAATCATTCATATTTAGGTAGGCTTCACACAACATCAACCACATATTATGTTACAGATGTTACTTGATCATGGATTAATCACATAACCTATGGTATGACATAGATCTATTATCAAGTTATGACAATAGGATGGTCACCTAATTTTTCACTCTGACAAAATCATAGGACATGACATAGAATCATGCATGGCTTTATAGTAGAGATTGGATAAACTACAGGTTCATGGTACTATTTAGATTATATCACCATCAACACCAGCTCCAACACTTATACCAAGGCCATCTACTACAAGAGTTAAATGACCCATAAAATAACTAGAATATTCATAACCAAAGAAACCCTTAGTTCACCTTTGATAGGATGACACTACTACAAGTGATAGATCTTTCACTACACAAAAATCATAGATCTTATTGACACTTGAAGAGATAACCACCATGTATATAGAGCCTGTAGTATATGATGACACTTATGATGATTATCTTGAGGCATTTGATGATGAATGTGATCCCTTTTCCCATCTTCATCCCATGTGTATTCCATCCTTGAACCCTTTACACCCTCTTAGTTTTTTACATCATTGTGTACATAATTTACTCATTTACTTGTACATAATTTCCTTATGATTGATTGTACATATCTTATTTCAAAAACACCAAAAAAAATACAAAATTTCAAAATATAAAAACATTCAAATAAATGAAAATACCAAAAATATTTCAACTATATGCATTATCCATGCTTTACATTTATACTAACATGTTAGACTTAAATTTTGTTATTTTATGCTCTTGTTTGTCGATTTATCTACATTACCATGATTCACTTGATCTTCTTTGATTGTGTGTAGTGACTTCTAGATCCTTGATTGATTTACTCTACCTATGAAAGGGGCTTCCTACTTTTACATTCAAGACATACATCAACATATCTACCCACTAGGGGCATCTTATACATGACTAAACCATCCAATTTATGTCATTCATACACCACACACTCTAGTTATCATGATGATGTACAATAATTACTAGCTTACATAGAATATTCTATCGACATTCACTAATATATAGCACTTATGTCTTTCTTATCATCTACATAGTCTTGTAATTCATGTTTTTCATGCTTTCACTTCTTGCTTTGATTAGTTATATGTGATAGTATTTCTAGCATTTACATGCCTTCCTTTCTTGCTTTGAGTAGCTAGATGTGATTGCATTTCTTATTTCCTGATCTGTCTCTTGTATGTGCCTTAGGACATTTGCCAATGTCCTTTTATTATTTGAAATTATATGTGTATGTGGGAATTTAAACATGCCTTATATGCTTTCTTTCTTAATTTGAGTGACATGTGCCCATGTACCTTGCTTGTTTGGCCCCTTGGCCACTTTTGTGTGCTTCTTGCTTCTTGCCTTGCATATTTTTTGCTTGTTTTCTTCTCAATTATTTGAAATTTCATGATGCACATCATGCAGTATCTTGCCTTCTTGGATGCCATGATGTACATCATGCTCCATCCTTCCTTGATAACTAACAACTAACCATATTTCCACTTTTAGTTTAGTATACTACACATGCTATTACATTGTTGCATCTATTTAGGCCATGTTGATCTAACAATATCTAATACAAATTATGTTATATCTTGAGACATTATTATTATTATTATTATTATTATTATTATTATTATTATCGTCATCGTCATCGTCATCGTTATCGTTATCGTTATCGTTATCGTTATCGTTATCGTTATCATTATCATTATCATTATCATTATCATTATCATTATCATTATTATTGTTATATCATATATTTTGCATCATAACACACTTGTAGGGATCTTTCTTCTAAGGGAAGTCATTACAAGGTCTTCATTCCTACCCTCGAAAAAGGGGGTAAAAAAATAAGGGTTTTGTAACAGAGATCAAAGCCTTCTACTGATCAATAATCAGTTTTAGAACACTCAAAATAGCAACCAGAACCTAAAACAAGTAGAACAAACTAGAAAGATAGTGACATATAGAATAATGATAAAATTGTCATACTTGGACTATAGTATTGGATAGTAAAATGTCCTATTTTTGGTGCTCCTATTAAAATAGTAGAAAAGCCAAATTTTATAGAGATAGATATAAAGGTAAGGTTAGTTATAGTTTTGTCAGCTATACTTTAGTTAATATTAGAAATTTTTAGTATAGTTTTACTCAGAGTATCCAGATATAGGGGGCATCATACATGGCATGATGATTCTCACTTCCAATTCAAATTGGGTAGTTGGTGAAACTTTTAGATCATAATACATATTATATACACCAGTGATTGAGGGAGATGTGTATGGCACATTCACCTTCTTTTCTTTCTAAGTTTAATGCATTACCTAGGTATTCTCAATAATTGTGTGCCTTATTTTATCTATAGGTGGTTGACATCATTTTAGAGTGGCTTTCATATAATGCTAGTTCTTAGTTTTGAAGTGGATTTTTTACAAGTCTAATATCCACCTTTTGGAGTGCATAATATTATCCTAGTTCTTAGTACACATTTATTTATTCATGCTACATTGTCAGATTATAGAGCATTCATAGGCTTCAAGATCCATCTCACTCAACATACATTCATAACGATATCAATTCATATCTTCACTTAGTGGGAAATGATGGAGCCAAAGGACTATCTATCCTTTGTATTCTTAAGCCACCTATTGAGAGGTATTGGACACACAATCCAAACATTGATTATCACATGCATGATCACATAGCTTCACTTAGTGGGTGATGATGGAGCCAACTGGATAACCTTTGTATTCTTGAGCCACTCTTAGGGAATTGAGCACTCATATTCATTCATGATATTACATTGGTATAACACACACCCATAATTAATCAAAACATACCTAACATCACTCAATATCACACATCTTCATGGGCTTCACCCTTATAAGTAAGTTCAAGTATGATTTATACTTTTCTTATTCTTAGTATTTCACTTTGTTGCATCACTAGAATAAAGGGGGAGGAAATGTAGTCATATAAAATGTCAAAATTGGTAGTTTGGTTGTGGCTTGTGACACCCAATCTATAGTTCCTTATATGCTTTGTGACCCTTCTAGACACCTTTGTGATCATTTTCAATCATATGTAGCTTTTTAAATGGTCATTCTAGCTCAGCTAGACTCTATTTACTAAGCTAATCTTGATCACCTAGCTTCTAAGCCTATAGGATAGGAGTGCCATACCTAGACTATAGCATTGAACCCTAGGGTGTCCCATTTTTGGTGCTCTTATCCCTTTGTAAGTTGAGGAAAACACTCATTTTCATCTAATTCCTATTCTTTATTATGTTGACATAGTATGAATATGTATAACCCATGACCAATAGCTCCATATAAAATCCCATCTAAAGTTCATTTATAAGGGAAGTAAAAAATATTATAAAGTAATTAAGAATAAAAATAAACTACCAAGGAAAAATTTCTTATTCTCTCATACAATCACCCAACATAGTTGCAAACACACTCAAACCCTCATACCAATCTCTAACCACTTCAAACACTCTCAATTTGGCATTTTTGCATCTGCATCACACCATTTCACAAAGCACTTTAGGTGGGATAACTACATATGGTTTGATCCCTCTTTAGAGTATTTGTATGTAGGTAGCATACCCACACAAGGGGTGTGGATCAAATATTTAGTGCATCTTACACACACTAACCCCATATTTTCAAGTGATTCAAACCCTATTTTATCAAGTATGATGGAGGTTTAGCATTTTAATATTAAATCATCTCTATAGTGAGCTCTATCAATATTCAATATTCAATATTTCAAAAGCAGGCTCACATAGGAATAGTGTAAAGAACCCAAAAAACTCAAGTTTTTTTGACTAGTTTGGACAACAGTGGAAAGAGTGGACAAAAATGTCAAACCTTGAATTATCCTATTTTTGGCATTCCTATCTTTTCACTGAATGAAATCTAGATTTTGATTCATGACACTATCTTAGTCCTGCATAGCTAGTTTTAGACCCTGTCTCAATCGTGTCAACCTATTTCCAGCTAAGTCATTATTTTTCCTTATTTATTTTTATTATTAGAAAGGTAAAAAATACAAATAAATTATACAAATCAAGGTTATAATTATTTTAATAGTATTTACTGGCTTATTAATCAAGACCATTAGGTAAAACAGGAATAAAAATCCATTATTCCCAAAAATGTTAAATCAGTATGAACTAGCCTTTTTTATATTTTACAGTGAAAGGTGAAAATTATAATATTCTAAATTTATTATTATAGAAGATGAATTTACTCTAGTAAATAAAGTAACTAATCTAGGAAAGCATTAAACTTGATATAGGAAAATAATAAATTTAATCAATGCTCTTAGATACTTAGTACTTGACATCTTCCCTAATAATCAATCCAACATGACAAGCTGAGTAAACCCCCAATTAAACTGATGCAGACCAATCTTTGTATAAGTCATTTTGCATGTTTTAAATGGATGTGGGTCAATGCATATAACATACACTTGTCCATCATGTTCAAACTTGACACAATGGTGCAATGTTGAGGGTACACATGCCATGGCATGTATCCAAGGTAATCTAAGCAGTATGTTATAATAGAACTCTCCTTCCACAACATAGAAGAGCTTGGGAATAGTGCAAGGACCTAAATAGATATGTAAGACAATAGTTCCCATCATAGTAGCTATAGTATCATTAAAGGAATGGAGTACCATATTAGTTTGAGACATGCAATTGTCATGAAGGGCTAGGTTCTTTTAGGCATGGGTGGAAATAATATTAATACTAGCTCCCCCATAGATCATAACTCTCTTGACATGAGTTTGATCAATATATGTGGTAATAAAAAGGGTAGAATCCTGATCTTTAGGATGTTGAAGTGGAATTTTTGAATCACTGAAATAAATTAGGGAGATGGAATTAAGGGAGCCAACCAAAGCTGCAAGAGTTGGGGATCATCTGATTTTACCTCAATCACTTGTAAGGCACTAATCAAATCTTGATGGTGTTGGGATGAGTTTTGGATTCTCATACAAAGACATTTTCATAGGAGTTTGGTAAAGTTGTTTCACCTTTAAGCTTTGAATAATGTCCAAAAATGTTGTTTTAGGAACATCCAAGATGCAAATCTTAAGATTAGGAGGTGGAGTATCTTTGGTGAAAGGATGAGCCCAAAGAGAAGTTACCTTTTCCTTAGCTTTATCTTTTTAGTTTCATGACCATGTGGCCACATTAACTATGTTGATTTGGAATGTTGGTGAAGGAGGTGGTAAATGGGTTACAATAACATCTTTAGGTTTGAATTTAGGTGGAATGGTAGGAGGCACTGTGGATGCCAAAGATGGAATAATAGTAAAGTTAATGGAAATATCATTGAAGAGAGTGTCAATATCAAAGTGTTGTTGAATAACTGTTGTGAGGGCTTTACAACTCTCAGTATTGTTTCTAGGTGAACGATGATATAAACACACTTATGTATCATTAAACCAAGAGGGCTTCATTCAAAGAGGACTATAAGGCTTAATGGGAGGAAGCGTTATTATGAAATATTGCAATAAATTACGTAATAAAGAGCTTTGAGAGCCTATAAGTGGGCTCGCACTTGTTGTGTTTTAGTGTTGAAAAGGTAATTTTATGTGGTGATTTGTTTGGTGATGATGGAGTTACATGTTTTACTATCAATTTTTTAGTGTTAGATGTGAGAGGTCTACCAGATGGTAGAGGTAGGAGTGGAGGTAGCTTAACCTTTTTTTTTGATTGGTTAGGCAATATTCTAACTAAGGTAGAGGGGTGTGGTCCCAAAATGGATGGTAAAGTTGAGGGTTGATGAAGGGATCAGGGAGATATAAGGGGCTTAATTTTTTTTTGTAATTTAGGCCATGAAACTCCAACTTGTGATTGAGGAGTTAAATATAATTTCACATGTAGATGAATTAAATTAGAAATGGGGTGTACACCTAAGTGTCTGGTCTATTTTAATGTGGCATATTCTTGTGAGGGTGAGGGTTCTGACATAGATGGCTAGAATTTAGGCTATGTTGGTGAAGAATATCTAGATTTATCAAAGACCTTAGGGTAAAGGGTAGTAAGGGGATTGGTAGTAAAGGTTGACATTCATTGTGTTGGATAGAAAGTTTTAAGCCGGTCCTAAAATGCTGCATGATCTAGATTTGTGGTGTCAATAAATTACAGACTTTTCACCAAACATGAGAAATGTTTAGATGAAGTTGACGTAGGCCTTATAGTTGTGTCTTACAAGGTTGTGGTGTTTGGGAGAGAGTGAAATTGTTGGTTTCTACTACTTTGGGCCAAATATGAGAAAAACCCATAATAGGGTCCTCTTCGATTGGGATGGGCGAAGAGACATAGTCTACCATGGCAAGAGGGGAGGTAGGTGAAGAAGATTCCTCAAGAGGGTAAAGCATAGGTATTATGGCTCCCTCAACATGTGGGCAAGGCATGGGTAAAGTATGGTCCTTCATAGGTAAAAGAAGGGGTAAGAGTGGGATAATTGGAGTAGGCATAATAGGTCTCTCATCTATTATGGGAGAAGATAATATGTGTTCCTCTGAGTGCAAAGGTGGAGTGGGTAGGGTACTAATCTCTATAGGTGGATGAGAAGTAGGCAAAGAAGGTTCCTTAAGAAGGTATAATGCAAGAATGATGTTCCCTTCAACATGTGATTGAGGAAAGGGTAGAATGTGGTCTTCAAGTGGTAAGAGGATAGGTAATATTGGTTCAAAAGGAATTGTCATTATAGGCTCCACAAGAGGTAAAAGAAGTGGTAAAGGATGCTCTTCCTCTAGAGGGTGTGTAATGGGTGAAATAGGCTCTTCTACCTGAGGAGGAAGAATAGGAAAAATAAATGCTACTAAATGTAGGGGAGGAGTTGATGAAATATATCTCCTATTGAGGGGAAGTTCTAACTAGAGGTAAATAAAAGACCATATTAACCATTTGGATATTATGATCACCTAAAGTTATGGACTGGACAATATTTTGATTTGGTGAATGGTTAGGAAAAGGGTGTTTGAACACATCCATACTTTGATTTGAGGGTGCATTCAGATTATCCAAGATGAGATCACCTCTATCAAACATATCTTGAAGAATGTTTTTGAGTGTCTTACAGTTATTAGAATTGTGGCCTTTAACTTGATGGTAATAAAAAAACTCATCTTCCTTGTACTATGTTGGGATAGGATGAGAAGGGTCAAACTATATAACATGTTTGATATAAGGAAAGGTTATGACACCTTATTGTAATATTTTCTCCAAGATAGATGTATATGATTCCCTAATGGGAGTGTATTGTCTTTGTTCATACCATTGTTGGAATTGCTTGGTTGGATTTTGGGAAGTGGAGGAATTCAATTGGTTAATGGTTGTGGAAGAGGCTAACTTAATGAACACTACATTGGTGGAGCCTTTAGCTTTTTGGTTAGAGGGAAAAGTTTGAGGAGTCATTTGATTTGGAATTGGGATTCTTACTATGCAACTTGACTTTTCCTTCCTCTATAGCATGAACCTCAAGTTTCTGTGCCATTATAAAGGCCTCATCAAATGTGCAAAAAGTTTGTACCCAAAGTTTGGATGAGATGTGATTAGCACATGCCCTAGAGAAAAGCTCAATAAGCTCAGGTTGGGGTAAGGCGAAGGAGAGTTTATTGATCAAGATTCTCTAATGAATGACAAAATCTGCAAGAGACTCATCATCAAATTGTCTAATAGAATAAAAGTCTATTTTAAAAACATTTTTAGAAATGTTAATAGAGAAATGGTCTAAGAATATTTGTGCAAGTTGGGTAAATGAGAAAAGGGAGTGCTGAGGTATAGAGATATACCAATCCAAGGTAGCACCTGAAAGAGACATAGTGAAAGTGTGAAGTAGTAATGCATCATCATGCCCTATTAAATAACATGCATGTCTAAATTCTCACAAGTGTTGTTGTGGGTGCTCTTTACTCTGGAAATGAGTAAATTTAGAGAGTTCCCATTGGCTTGGATAAGGGAAAATAGGTACAGAAGGATGGATTGGTTCATTACATATATGATCATAAGATAACACATTCTTTAAACCAAAAATGGATATCTCTAGATTAAACATCTTGTCCATCAACATTTTAATGAGGTCTAGAGGGGGATTAGTTTTGGGAATACCTCCAAAGTTATAAGGAAGCTAATAGGAAGCATAGGGAGCATATGACATGGCTTGATGAGGTTGTGTTGGAGAAACATAAGGATAATGAGTCATAGGTTGGGGTGTGAAAAGAAAAGGGGTTTGTCCCATTGGGTTAGAGACTATGTCTTGGTTGGTTTTTGTTATTGCAGGTTGGATTATTGGCATGGTTAGACTGCATGAAGGGTGAGTCATAACCTAGGTAATTATAGGTGTGAGGGTAGATGGAATAGGTACCACTAAATTATGGAATGGGGTGTGACTTGAGTGAACTAGTTTTGGTTGTGAAAGTAGGGAAGTCACACCAAGGTTTACGTGGGATTACACAGTTGGAGATGCTACACTTTGGACATTTTTTATAGTTGGGTTACTAATTGAAATGGTGGTTTCTATAACCATGGGGAAAATAATGGAGGCAAATAAAATTGAGTGTGTCTCTATTAAAGAGGTTGGTATACCATAGATTAGGTCACCTAAAAAATTATGGGTTCAGCTCATAGCAAGGTAATGCTAAAGGGATGCCACATTGTGATCAAGAAATTTATCAAAATCTTGATCTCCCTCAAGCATAATGGGAATTTGGTTAGGGCTAGGAGTATGCTGTATATCTGAAGTATGCTCCATGATAGAATCAAAAGTGAAAGGGGAAGGTGGAAGTGGTTGCTAACTTGCATAATTAGTAAGAATTTTGGCTTGAGATCATGTCAAAACCATGTAAGAGGAAGTATAAATAGTCTTACTACCTATATTAGAAATAGAATAAGGAAAAACTAGGTTTGAGTGTAGGTAAATGGGTTATTTCAAATTGATATTTTAAGTAGATGAAATTACATAGTCACCGATGTTGGTCACTTGACCGATGTTCGTAGAAAAAGTTCACTGATGTCGATGGATTAACCAATGTTGGTAGGTAAAATCTACTAATGCCAGTAGGGTTAACCAATGTCGGTCATTGTGGTATCATGGGAGAGGAAAATTTGATGTTTTAAGAAACCAAAGGTTGAAACTAGGTAAAATAGTGGATGTAAAAGGTTTGTGTAAGAAGGAAGAACACTCAAAAAATCTACGATAATAGGTTATACAAATTGAGTATTAGAAACAATATTGATTTTGTGAATCAATAGGAAAATGTCTTTACCAACTCCAAAATATAGAAGGCAATAAAAAAGAAGAAAAAGAACATACAAATAGCAACTATTAAGTCCTAGAGATTAATTTTTAGTATCATGTTGGATTATGCCATAATCAGATAGTGAGAAGAGAAGTTGGTTATTAAAGATACTAGAAAGCAATCTAGAGCTGGTTTCAGGTTAGTTTTAGTGCTCAAGAGGAAATTTGTGTTAGACTAGGTACGTGGCTTGTTATAGGAGCTTGCTCTCCACACTTCATGAACCTAGAGAGGAGCCAGGACACTTAGCCAAAATATACCTTCTGTCTAAAGATTATACTTCACCAAAGAATGGAGTGAGTTCTCCCCTTGGTGGTGAAATCCAAGTAGGATAGCCATATAGGGTAAGGTGATCCACCAGGTGATGAAATCCTGATGGGCCATTTCTCATGTGAGTTTAGATGTTCATTTGTGTCAATATGATTTGGTTGTGTAACATAGGTGCACTACAATTTATTCAAAATGCTTATAATTAACTAGGTCAGTTAATATGCAATAAGCAAACAATGAAATGCAATAAGTTTTATACCCAAATTTGAAATGTTTAGATTCAAATGAAAACAAACATGAAATAGGAAAAGATTATGAATTTTACTATCCTAATGTGCATGCAAGAGGAAGAAAATAAGAGATTTTCTTTCTTTTTTTTTTGTAAAATAAAATGATAAATTGATTTTAGAGGCAAAGAGGAAAGAAAAAAAATTTTAGTTTAATACTTTTAAATAGAAAATAAGATATTGAATTTTTCATTTTAAGAGAAAAGAGAAGGAGGAAGTTCAAGAAATGAAAATTTCACTATAATTTACCTATATGAATGCTTGAAAAAAGAAATGAACCCAAGGAAAACTCTAGGGTCCCACTGGACATGCCAGAAATGTTTAACTAAATTTCATCTATTTTAAGTCTAAAGGAAAACATAAAGAATGATGGGGATAAGTAATTACAAATAAATTGGATTGGTTTGCGCACCATATCCAAATGTTGTGAGCACTCCTCTTTGGATAGGGAGGACTACTTTCAAGTAAGAAAGCACTACTAGAAGATGTTAGTTAGTAGTTAAATGAGTGGGTTGCCAAGCTACGTGGTTGTTCTAGGAAGCGTGAAACTTCCTTAGAGATGACAATCCACTTTTGAGAGACAAAAAAATAATAAATAACTAAAAGATAGGTAAAGAAAGAGTGAAAGAGAGATAATTATACCATTATTCACAACTTGAGTGCAGTAGAGAGTGTTAAGGTACAGGTGGTGTACTTTATTTGTTTTTTTAGAAGTTATTTGGTTAGGTTTTGAAAAGGTTAGGGAATCCACAGTCACTGACATCGATAGGGGAGTGACTGATATCAGTTATGCTGCTAAGGTCGGTGGGGAAGGTGACTGATGTCGGTTAGGCTATCAAGGTTGGTAGGGGAAATAATTGCTTAGAGGCTTGTAAAAGGCTTTTTTGGGTCTAGGAAATGGTTTTATTCAGGTCTAAGAGGTAGGGGAGAGTTATGAGAGAGAGAGAGAGAGTATGGTTTGAATAGATCTAGTCAGAGGTTTGGTGTGTCAGGTAAAGGGGAAATCAGTGAGGAATCTTTGTAACTCCCTCATGGGGGTTTGATCAAAAGTGCATAAAGCAATGCACAATATATATAAATAAATATCAAAATAAATGTTTAAAAGACCTATAGGATAAGTGATGTACTTAGTTGTAATTATTGAATGTTATGTGCTAGATTGATGATCCATAATAGGGAGTTCAAACTTGAATGCTTGAATAGAGAGAATAATCAGGTGTTTTTGGTCCCCAAGAGCTCAATTTTTTTATCATGATTGACTTACAAAAGATGATAGTAAGATGGGATGTTGAAAATAGAATGCCAATAACTTGAATGCAAGTAAGAATTAATTTTATTAATTTCTGATGACCTAAACATTAGGTTGGAGTTTGGATTATATTACCGACATTGGCAATCCCATCAACTTTGATCATGGGTTGATCGATGTCAGTGGCCCTAAAATAGGTAAACATTACTATTTTTGTCCTTTTTTTTGTTGTTCTTCATGCCAAGTGTGACACCCATTATAAAATGGTAAAAATAAGAGGTTAGGAAGGAGGTAGTTGATTAGGAATTTAGTTTGGAAGTGGGAATAAGTCTTGGGTAGTTAGGATGAGGGGACCAAGTCTTGAGGTGACTCATTAGGTGAGAATTAGTCATAGGGTGAGGTGGCCAAGTAAGGTGGCAATAGGGGTTTTTAATTAACTTTTTTGATTATTTTAAATTAATTAAATATGTGAGGGGTAAAAGTATGGGTTAGGGAGGTTAATTGTTATTATTTAAAAATGGGTTAAAAAGGGGTTTCAGCACAGGGAGTTATGCACATGTGTGTGACATAATTTTGTTGTTTACTCTTTTTATGTATAACCCTATCAATAGGAAATTATGGCCACTTGAATTATCAATCCTATTAATTCATTAATTATCAACCATGGTTCGTTAGCTTGGTAAGTTTTCAACATTATATGTGAGACACTAGTTCTATATGGAATGTTGGGTCCTAATTGTTTCATAAATTGAAACACACATACATAAAGTAAATTGCATGAAAGAAAATGACAAAATTAAATATGATCTACCCCAAAATTGAATTATGAACAAGATACACAATTAAATATGCTTACATGATATTCAACCACACATTATAATGCAACTAAGATAATAAATAGACATTTTCATAATATGTAAAAAATATTAAACTATTAGACAAGGAATCAATTTACCAATCTTCATAAGTGGGACCTACCTTGATTGGGTTTGATCTTGAATCCTATCCTGCTTAAGGTAAATGAATTATAACAAACATTACAATTTTATAGATATTAGGGTTACATAATTACTCTCTCACTACCTTATTAATTATTTGACTATTTGAATAATACGGAAAACCTAACTAGTTTTATATGCGACCTAAAATATTCCTATTATATAATAAAGATAGGTTACTTATATTTAGAATTATAAATGTAGGAATTTGGAACCAAAAATTATGATTTAAAATAAATACACTAATAAATAAAAGTAGTTAAAAAAATACATAACTAAATGAAATAATTCATGCACCAAGAGAGAATGATTTCTTTTAGAAAATAACTCCATCCTATATTCATGACATGATTCTTGATCCTATAATCAGTGAAGAGATTGTTTCTCTAAGTTTCCAACTTATTACTAACTATTTGGTATATGATAAAATAATTATTACAATAAGTTCTATTGTAGATGTTGCAGGAAGTTTGTTGCAGATGGTATAGTAAGTCTATAGGTAAGATGCTATATGAAGTATATTGGGAAGATGTGATAAGAGATGGGTAGATTTATTAAAAATATTATGGGATGTAGTATATAAATGATACAAGATGTAATATAACAAATGCTATAGGATGTAGTAGAACAAATGTTATATGAGGAAATAGGATAAATTCTAAAGGACACAATAGAATATAAGCTATAGGACACCACAAAAAACATTTAAGTTGTCCTCCATATAATCTTGTAAGATTATTATATGAACTTGAATTATTCCATTAACATACCACATAATAAAATAAATTAATCACAATCCTTTATTTATAAATCACTAATCTATATCAGAACATGACACGTATACACCAAGTGTATAAATATGAGTAAAAACATGAATTAAAGATTATAGTAATGGATAGAATGGAAAGGTTTAAGAACTAATCATATTTCAGATGATTGCCATTTCTTAGACTCATCAACTTCCTATAATGAAACATATCAATTTTGGGATCTAAAATGTCTATATATGTGCTTAGAGGGGATTTTAGCCATTATAAAAACATTATAGGTGTAATATAACAATTTACAACATAAATACGTTTATAAAGGTTCTTATGTTAAAGTGAGGTGTAAAAATAGGTCCAAAGGAAGAGATCAAGTCAATTAGAATAAAATGGGCCAAAAATGACATATTCAAGTATTCACGACCTAATTTGAGTGACTATATTTCATCCCCACCTCCTCCCTTTAGTATAGAAATGAAATTACTAGAGTAAAGGCTAAATAATATCATAGTATGTATAATGCACTTTTCCTTTGTGAAATGCTCCAAATCATGCAAGGTGTTTCATGGAAAAACCTACAATGATGTAAAAGTATTTAATGCTCACATGTGAAACCAAAAATTTTAAAAGTAACCTTAATTTCAAAATATTAAAAATAGTAAAGGAACATTTACACATGTATATATGAAACTAATGTTTTTCTTGTGACTTTGATTTTAGAAGATACTTCGTTGAAGCATTGGAGAGTTGCTCCTTTCCACATAACAATTGGAGAAGTTGATTCCTTAAATGAACCAATGGATAATTTAAGGGTGATCAAGTCCCAAATTGAATTAGAATTGTATATAAAATAAAATGAAATAAGGAATGTATAAACCTAAAATTATGTTGTTGGTATTTGTAACCCAAAAATGTGAAACATATTGAAATCTATAATTTATTTACATGTATAATGCTATAAGGCTCTAAAACTCTATGTTATGTACTATGCACTTTAACTAAATCAATGATTACAGATGGATTGTATATTAAATTGCCACTTTGTTTATAAATTATTAAATGCATTATCAAAATATAATGGATCATGTCCATGTTCCTACCATGTTTGTAGATACACAATAGCATAAAAATCATGGCATCAAACTATATCATGTGCTAATTAATAAATGTATATTTTTTAACTATATTATAGATGTAAATTTGTAAATTCTATTTGAAGATTGCACATTAATCTATATTATGCTCACAAAATTCTAGGAATTTTTACTTAATTATTATGGTTTGAGTGCATGTACATGTCATATTTCCACATAATATGTTCCAATTACCAAGTTTTTAACCATTTTTAAACTTTCAAACTATATTTTTTTAGTAAAAATGAATATTTTATCTTTAATGGACTTTTCTCATGTAAGGAAAACATATTAAAATTACCCCCTTTTGAGGTGAGGAAATTATATCCTAAAATTCACTCATATAAATAGAAAAATTAACAATAACATGCATAGTAAAATGTAACCATTGAATAATATAGATTATGTAAAAATTAATTCATTATAGTTAGATATACACCATTCGAATCAAGTATGTAACATATGAGGAAAGGCATATAGAAATGTGTCAATGATGTTAACAGTATTTTAATGTAGAGTTAGTACTCTATGTATTAGTTAGTTCATAATATGGATGATGGCACTCATAAACTTAACAGGCTCAACAAGCACACAAGCACAACAATCCCAATGTCACAAAATAAGGCTAATGGTAAGATGCAAAGGACATGTTTAAAATTCACATTAGTAAAAATTTTCGCATACAATACCAAGGGCCACATATGAAAGACATGAATGATGTTATAAACATGGGACATATTAAAATTTCACACATAAAAAAAAGGAAAGGGCAACCACCAATGTATATGTTGAAATTTCAAACATACCAAACGATAAACTCATGGATATGTTTAATAAATTTCACACAAGATCAAAGGACCATACACAATAAATAAGAAATGCCTAATCTATTGTGTACAAATAATAGCATTAATGAAACATAACCTACATAATGTATATGTAATGTGATCATATCCTATAAAATACCATATCTATGTCCAGCATGTAATACAAAGATATTAGCAAGACACTTATAAATAATATGTTGTTCTAAATTATATGAGTCATAGAATTATAACACCTATAAATATTATAAATTTTGGATAAGATACCTAATATTTAGTAAGGGTACTAAGTAAAGAGAATTCCAACATCTTAGTCCATACGAGATATGTATTTTTATCTTAACACTCATCAATACCATTGAAATTCATATGTTATCAAAAGAGTATTATATTTATTAATAATGAAATAAATAAATTATGCTGATGATGTAAAATAAATGTCTAATCATACTTAAGTATCTATTTTGTATTTTTAGAATATTTTAAATGTTTTTACATTTTTTAAAAATTTAAATTTTATTTTATTTTGGAATTTTTAAATAGAGAGTGGAAAAATATTGCTAAATAATTGGTTAAAAAGTAGAATAAAAAAGAAGGCTATGAGCAATCCACAATATGTGTCAATGTGGAGTGTGCACTAGAGATGATGGCATGGCCATGTATGATCTAGATGCTCCCACTATATATGTGATTTTTAACTATGAAAAATATGTATGATACTAATTAAGTATGCATATTAATTATTGTACATCTTGAATTCATAAAAATTACACTTTCCAAATTATGTAACACATATGATCAATATAGTACTTGAATATAAATATTTAGCATGAATAAGCACTGACTTGTATACTTGAAATAAGTGAAATATTTAAAAAAAAATTAATATTAAGGTTGTGCACTTAGATTTTTATCTATGGAAAAAAAATTCATAGGAAATGATCTATCAACTAATAAAAGTAGTGGTAGTTAGTTATTTCTTTTACTGGTAAATTTTTTCATTAAAAAGAAATGTAATTTTGTTAGTGCAGACTATGAAAAATTAAAGTTAAATGGTATAATATGGAATAAAAGATATTTTTTTAGAATACTAATATATATAAAGGTGAAAAATAAGAGTAAAGATGTCAACAATTCAATAATATCCAAGGTGATAAAATAATTCATCGAATCAATCACAAGTGAAAATAAGTGTTTAACATGATGCAATAGTCAAGAAGCTATGTACACTCAAATAATGCTACTATAAGTGAAAAATCTCATCAAAGAGATGCCTATGTGTAAATCTTATAGAATATGGGGTATCATAAAAATATTCTTCATAATCAGAGTCATAATCATCAATGTAATCATCATCATTATATATAACTAGTTTCTTAGGTTATTACTTAAATTGAAATATGCCACTTTGATCATCTTGTGCATCTGAATATGAAAAAAAACTACACCATACTCTTGTATTTAAATTTATGATCTTTATTTATTTTTTATGTGTTATATCATGTGATTTTACTTTGATGGTACTAGATGTCTTTGCTATAATTTGACTTGAATATTTTTTTTCTTTGTCTATTAGTACTCTATAAATTTTTTCTCTCTTAAAATTTTAACTATTAAACTTTCAAGCTAAAGATTGATATAGTCATCATCCTTACCCAAGGTTAACCGAATTTATCTCATCCATGATCTTCCTAGATTTTTTATTACATTGATCCAAGGTAGGTTGAATGTGAAATATAACAGAACATGTTTTTTACCCAAGTGTTGCATGCATCTCAATGGATTTGATGCAACATTGAGGTCAAATAATATCACCCAAGCGTTTAATATCATATGCATGATGTTAGAGAAGCATCATGATACATATATTTTATTCATGAAAATATGGAATCTCTAACTTCGTACATTTTTTGCAGTCAATGGGAAGATTAAGAATCATATACATTAGATATGATGAATGTTTTTTAAATGACTCCATTGGAACCATACTTGTAACATTATATTTTGTACATATATCTTAATTTTGAACCTCTTTTTAAAAAAATCATTTTTTAAATACGTTAGTGTGCTTAACTTTAACATGTTATTCAAAGAATTCCTTTACAATTGCTCTCTATGTAACTTTTCTTGGTGTAGCTTTTGTAACCTTCATTGTTCTAAAATTAGTTTTTTAATTTTTTCTTCTAAATTTTTTTATTTCAAGAAGTTGTATTTTTACAATAATTCCATTTTTAACATTTTTTTTAAAACTATTACTTTTTTAAAATTTTTCTTTGTCATATTGTTCCTTTCATAACATCTCTTTTTCTTTTTTTCTTTTTGTAATCTTGCTTTCTTTAATTTTTACTCATGAAGTTTTTCTTTCTCAAACTTTGACATTTTTAAATTTTTGTGTTCTAAATTTACTATTTGTTCTACTTGCACTTGTTATTTATAATATGAAATAATATTTTAAGTAGTTTTTTAAAATTAATGTACCTATTATAGAATCATTTGTATCAATTATGCTTTTTAGTTTTTATTTAAATCCCAACAACTATCTATATGATGCCCATGAATTCTATGATATGTGAAATAGTATTTTGATATATTTATAGGATGTATAGGAGATAATGTGATTAACATGTGTTGAAGCATTTATATTAAAGTCTCGCTTGAACTCTTATTATCCTTTTATATAATTTTTGAATCAATAGATGTGAATGTATTCAGTTTTGGATTTCGATATTGATATGAAGTATTTTTAGGCACAAAATAGATACATGGAGATGTTAATGCATGATTAAAAATAACATGTTATAGATTATTTATGAATATAATAATATTTACCTATAATGTGAATTTTGAATTGAAATATTTATTTGGTTTTGAAAATCTTCTATAAATGCTCTCATGTAGTGGCCATTTGATGTTGAAGGGATTCATAAACACAAGCCTTAAATTCTTATGATTAAATATGAATTAAAATACCATCAATAGGGTGTGTAAGAGGTGGATGGGATTGATGATGGATATGTAAAACTATAGGTTTTATAGTATTCATTATAACATCTTGAATATATGATTTCTCCTATTCCCATGTCATACCTAGATTTACAAAAAATTGTATTAATGTAACACGTGTCTTAGTATGTGATGTAGTTCATTTTATAAAAAATTGAAGAAAAAAATTATCATATAATATATCTATATATTATTTTAAATTTAATTAATACAGATATTAATTATAAGATACTATAAAAAAGGATACTATAAATACTAACATGTAAAAAATATAAATAATAGAAAAAAATGTTAGAAAAAGTAAAAAAGAAATGTTTATAGATATTAGTAAATTATTATGAAAACTAAGGTAAAAATAAAGTTATTTTAGTGCCATATTTATAATCTAAGTTAAAATAAATTTCTTTTAGTGTCAATGATTAGATCTGAGGTTAAAACCAAATAATTTTTAGATCCAAGGCTGAATGAAAATCTTTTTAATGTTAAATGTTCATGGATTTATCTGAGCCCTAGGGTTATTTTTTTGAAGAAATAATCACATTAAGAGTGAGTTCACAAATATTGTTTATTAAATTTTAGATTAAATAAATGATTTAACTGTAATTAAGATAAACTAATTAGAACATAGCATAATGTTGTAAATGTAATTTTAACAACAAGAATTAGAAGACTAAATTCAAAAAATTACAAATGAATGAAAGAAGACTAACTAAAAATGAAATGAAAATTCTATTTAAGTATGATATTTCACTGTGTGAAGCTAAAAAAATTAGTGAAGAAAAAAATAAGAACTGGGTCTGCAAGTACTTATAAGATATAAATGAAACTATTAAAGGTTAGAATTATCCAACTAGGGTCAAGAATGACTACCACTATTGACCTAAATTAGCTGATATTGAGCTCTATTTAAAATAAGGAAATTTATATAAATGTCATTTGTTAATTCTTAAAATAGATATGTATGCTAAGAATTGATCTTTGGAGGTGTGTGGAAGACCTAAAAATGTATTCTCCAAGGTTGAAACCCTAATAGGGATTCCAATGAAATAAACAATGTAAATAGAAAAAGGAAGGAGTGTAATAGGTTAAGTTGACCCCAATGAACACTAAGATAATTGAATTCTACCTAACTATCAAATAATTTTATTATGGAAGTCAATCCCACATATTTATCCCACATAGATTGTTTTGTGTGATTGTGCTTCTTTGACTATATGAATGCATCTATTTATGGCTTGAATACTTGATCATTATTTACTTTAGATTCTATAAAACTAGATTTTGAATTGCTTGAAGAGTATTTCAAATGATTAGAATTAGAATCATGAAGAATAGGGAAGTTATTCTCAATGTGAAAAAATGTAAGTATGATTCTATATTGAAATTTCCAAGTGATAGAATAAATGACTTAAGTGTGCCTTTATATCAATTTAAAAGGGGAAAGAATCACATTACCCATCATAAAATATGAATCAAACTATAAGGAAGAGTTTATATTAGTAAATTCATTGTTATAAGGGTTAAGGTTAGGATCTAACAATAGAGGTCAATATTAACTACCACTATTGACCCAAATGGTCGATCTTGTCCTACTGGGAAATGTGTGAGTACTAAGATCTAAAACATTTTTTAGGATGCTTATAGGGGGTTTTAGCCATTAAAAAAAAATGTCACAAATAATAGTTTAAAAAGGAAATAGTTATAAAATGTGATCAAGATAGAGTCAAGTAAAAAAATATGTCTAAATTAAGTTATCAACTAAATTAAAATAAAATAGGCTCAAAACTGACAAAATCAAGTATTCATGACCAAATTTGATTGACCTCACTATGTAAAATGTTATTTTAAGTTACTAAAGAGATATGTTATAATAAATTTAAGTATATTTATAGCATAAATACAAAGAAATAAATGTACAACCAAAATTTGTTCTATAAAGATCCCCAAATGTAAGACACACCACCAATGTGATAATAGACCTTGAGCATGTGGGAATGAATGAATTTATGTAATATATACAATTCCATGATAATATGAAACTTGTATCTCCCACACATCTCATTCATTTGTATAATACCATGAGAAGCACATATATAAATATATATCAAAATACTATAATTTTGATCCTAATTTGGATCCTAATATACTATTAATGTGTACTATATGTTTCCACTATTCCCCAATCTATGTAATTCATTATTGTGAGACATTATTTTGTCATTTCATAATCAAAACATAAAATTAGATATGTTATAGTCACATATTTAGTATAGTATGGGGATGATATGAATGTCTTTAGAGTGATGGAATCATGTTTTGCCTCTTAAAAAGGAGGGGCTATCACAGGTAATATAACTACCATTATTTTTAAGATGGTGGTAGTGTAACCACACCATTAGTTTCATATCACTAGTATTTTTAGGTGGTGTTGACATAACCATCAATGTGACTTTGAAACCATTGATTTGCATACATCATCAGTTTCTCAATGAAACAAAGCACAAGAATGGGAATCGTTGAAAACTTTTCTAATCCTCAATGATTTTTTTTTGAAAAAATAAAAGTATTGTGTAAGGTAGAGGAACAAAAAAGGTAGTGATAATTCTCGAAGTGGATTTAAACTGCATGTTATCTGTTCAAGTCTTTATTGTTGTTGTCTCATTATTTTTTAGCTATATATGGTGTTTCTAGTTGTGTTGGATTCTTTATAAGTTTCTAAGAAATGCAAAGAAGTAGTATGTGAAATTTTTAGATATATTAGTAGTGATAATTATGTCCATGAAGGCCATGGTTGGTAATACATTATACATTTATTATATTACATAATGGAAGAGGAGTATAATTTCCTCACCCACTAGATTGATTTGCACATTAATCCTCTCTATAATAACTTATGTTTTGATATTTGACTTTGATTATTATTATTCTTCATGTTGATGTGAATTATAATATACATTTAATTTATATCACTTTAATATATCTATTTTATCCATTAAAAGTGCCTAAAATATTCATCTCCTAGTCATTTATTTCTTCCAGCTGGAAGCACTATATTTTTATAGTCCAAATTCAATATCTCACTATTTTAACACCTATGGATATCTTACCATGATATTTATTGTCCCCTATTGTTCATATGATTCTTGTTATCTAATGCCTACTAGCCAATTTGATTTTCTATAGATTCATATTGGGGTAGGTGTAGAAAGTTGGGGGACAAAAATGGGCCTACTAGTGGAATGTTTTTCTTGAAAATTAAGAAATATCAACTTCTATAGATAATTTGACATGGATACACTGAAAATTTAAATATGACATATGAACATGAATTTTATAATTTTGAGTCTAGTTTCCAAAACACTATTTAAAAAAAAATGGTTAAGTATAGCTATGTCAAACATCCAAATTTTAAAGAGGAACTCCTAAATTTTAAGGAAAATAGAGTAGATATCTAGCCATATGGCCCCTCATTTTTTGAGGATAATTTAATATTATTTGAAACTATTTGGTAAAAATTTAGATGAGATCATATAGTTTGTGACCTATATTATTTTATAAAATTTTTATTGATTTTAAAAGTAAATATATCCAAAAATGACAAAAAACGGATAGCCAGTTGTGGGACTATTGTCATTTGAACTTGCACCCCTTGAGGATATGATAAGTATCTCCTGATTCAAGTGGCACAATTGAACCACCTTAGGGTTGTGAGTGACTCAAATTTTAGGTGGAAATCTAGATTAGGGCTAGTTCCCTTGATGTAACAATATAAATCAAACCTACTATTAAATTTTGGGGGGGTGAAAAAGGAGAAAGGTAACTAAAAACAAATATAATCTAGGGGAGGTGATACACCAAATAAATAGTATACTCACATCTCTTACAATGAACTTGAAACAAAAGATAATTTTTCACATGCATTTCATCTAATTAAATGCTCCTCTTCTACATCAATGCTTCAAACATGGGGTCTTGAATAAATCTTAGTCTAGGAGGATTTATACAATAGGTCTTCTAGAATAAATAATGAATGAGTTATGCACTATACATAAAATACACATTAGACACTTCTTGCTGACCTACAAAAGAGAGATTTCAATCCACACAAGGCACTAGGAAGAGTAACATGTGAAGGTAAGAAAAATACACTTTCACAAGACCTATAACCATAACATGCACTTGGTGAAATCTTGAATGAGGTAAAATATAATTATTTATTTTTACAAGGCAAAAATTGAGTATGGCTTCACCATACTCAGGTGGAAAGATCCCATACAATGGTAAAAGGGCTAGAATTTATAATAATTGTGAGAGGTGAGAGAGAAGGGGAAGTTAAAGATTCATTATGACACTTGTTAAGAAAGGATAATGTGTTAGAACATCAATGAAATTTAGCATGAGATAGGTCTTGAAAGTAAACTAAGGACAAATGTCTCTTAAAATTGTCTAACTCCTCCATATGTGGCATAGATGCTCTTGTGCTTGCATAAGAAACTATTTTCATGATTTGCCCTCATTAAACTACTTAACCATTGAGTAGGGTTATGTTTAATGATTGATATGAATGTGAGGAGTTACCAAAATTCCCTCACATGAATTGTATTTGTATTTAATCATTCATATTCCTTTTACCATGAACAATCATTCATGACAGTCACAAACAACTCTTCATTCACCTCTCACACTTGGTACACAAAATACTTCCAATTATAAAATATGATCCATACACGAGGATTGAAACCTAAAAGTATTTTTAAATTCATAAAGTTCATGAATCAAGCCTAAAAAATCTCCCCAATTGGAGTTTCACCATTTTCACTAAGTGTTCACCACTTGTTCACGATGATTGGCTGGGATGAAAAAGATAACAAACACATGAGATTAGATAGATAAATAAATGACCTCTACATGGGTAAGGTATATAGAAAGTCTTATATATATCTTCAAATCACTTTCATGGTCACTTTACCCCATTGGGATGCTTCAATTTCAATATTTCCTCCATCGAGTCTGAGAGAGGGTTTTGTGAAGGTTTTAGAGCCACTTCTAGTCTTAGCCTTTGTTTATAAAGGATAAACATTCAAACCCTTGATAAATACTTATAATATAATCTTATTAACCTCCTATAAAATCTCTAATCACCTCAGCTTTCCATGCAAATTCTCATGGAAGTTTTGAGAATTCAAACTGGCCATTCATGTCCTTCTCTATGCCTTCTATAGGGTTTATGTGCCTTCAAGCCAGGAAAATATATTTTGATGGAAAAATATAAAAATTAATGGATAAAATAACTCTATTATCTCAAAATAAACAGGATTTAATATGTGACAATACTCCCTCATGTCAAAATTGGAATTAAATTCTCAATAGGCTTTAGGTCTAGTGTTGGCTTTAAGGCATGTCTGTAACTTTTGATGGTTTGGACCATCCAAATAATATTATCTAAGTTAAAAAGGTTAAAACATATATTTTTACATTCCCCAAGTATTATTAAACAATTTATAATTCTTAACCAATGCTACACATGAAAAATACCTCCTTACCTAGCCATAAGATTTACCATGGCTCATGGTGTTGATTGCAACCTTAGATGCATAGAGTACCATGTTTAGTTTCAAACCATCCTAAAAGTTTTTTTAATTTTTATATAGGTGTGTACCAAATCTAAAAAACTTTTATAAATTCAATAAAATATCTATCCAATGTTTTTATCCTCTTTAGCAAAAAATATGGTTTTGTGCAAGGAGAAAGTGCCTTGCCTCTAAGAAAACATAAAGTCATGTTTCCTTATTTAATTATAAAATAAATTATTTTAGGGGATTAATAAACTCATATTAATTACCTATACCAATTTTCAGCTCCTGAATCCAAGGTTAGAGCCTCTAACATCATCAATTTCCTAGGCAGACTTTTCCTATGCACACTGTTTGTAGGGTATGAGTATTGACTATGTTTTAAAAACATTTGAACTATCTTGACATTGTTTTCATGGTAAAAGTTTCTATAAAATTTTAAATCCCTTTTATTAACATTTTAAAACTCTTATTCACCTCTTAAACATTACCTTGTTCATCACATGCATGTTGAAGACCCCAAACTGGGCTCTCTAATATATCACTGAGACACCCCTATCTCCTTTGCCTATAGGTGAAATTACATGTTTTTAACCCTATAAATGATTTTATAAGACATAATTTTACTCACTAATATAATTATTAATTATTTATACTTGGGTATCACAAGTAGACCATGTTGATCACACAAAAGCATCATTCCTCATACTTCACTATTTAACTAGGAAACTATACTACTAGTGACCCTAGTAGGTGATCAAATATATATTTAGGTATAAAAGTAACATAAAATTCCTCATTTATATGTATAAGGTCTCATAAAACTCATATGTGTCACCTTGACTAGTCCAAAACTCCATTTAGACACCTTACTTTCAACCCTGTATTTATGCTCAGTTGTAGGTGTTGATTTGCCTTGTGTATAGATAGAGGGTTAACACATGAGGATATAGAAAACGTTTGTGATCCTCATTAATATACTTATGGGTTAAATTAATCCTATTTCCTACTTAAAACATCTAATCATGTTGGTGATGGCATAGTTTTCAACTTTAGGGTGAACGGAGTTCCTTTAAGGCTCAAACTTGTAGATGACACTGAATGAGTTCAGTACATTTGGAAGTAACTTTGAGCCTTTTTAGTGAGAGAAATATAGGGATAAATCATCCTATTCCTTTTACAAGTTGAACCTCCATATAAGAGATACAAGGCTAATATATAATTAGTGACCACAAGTCAATATGACATTGCTACAAAATCATTCTAAAAGAGCTAGGAGCTCTATTTTGACAAAATAGAGATTAGGGTTCTGAGTCTCAGTCACTTTTGTGACTTGAAAATTCCTTGATTTTTTAACTAATATATCCCCTTGAATATAATTCTACCAAGTTAAATATTATACCAAGACAAAAGGAGGGTCCTCAAATGTTTTAAATTCTCCATAAGACCCCTATACTTTCTGTTCATGGCACCTGTAGGTGACCACTTGCAAGCGTAGGTAACAAGTGTGACGTAACAAGGAATATGCATGTTCCCTACCTCATAGTTTCTTACCTTGATTATCAATTGTACCTTCATGGTTTAAAAGACCTAAAATAACATTCATAATCTCATCTTAACTTGGAAAATCTCCTTATAGGCACATGTAGATGCATATTTTGAGAAAAAGGTAGCACGGATGATCTATGACCAAGAACAAGCCTAGAAGAGGCTTATGATTTCTTGAATCATAAAAACTCAAGAAGGTGATGGGATAACCTATGGATAGGTCCTAATAAACATATGAAACCATCAACACCATCAAACCAAATCAAATAATTATGAAACTATCTCAAATAATGGCCCCTCTTGGATGAAGAAGCATAAAAAGTTGCCTTCATTCTTAATGATGATCCATAAAGGAGGATCCATGAAATTAAAAAAATTTACATGAATTTTTAGATTACTTAGAGCCCTTTCAACCCTGAAGATAATTCCTCACAACTTCACTTCTATGGTTTACACCAAGCATTCCAAATTGACCTTTCTTGGCTTACAGAGGTAAAAAGGAAGAAACAAAAGTTGAAACTAATATTTTTGACCTTTATTCTATAAATAAAGCATGGTAATTACTTTAGGTAGGCAAAGAGGCACATTCCCATGTTTTATCTAAAGATGGACATCCCAACTCTATACAAGTGCCATTAAGGGGCATTTTTAAGGAGTTTCTCTTATTTTCAAGCATGAAACAACTTATTGAACTGAATCTGACTACATATTGACATGTTCTGACCTCCTCCACATTGAAATCCAACTTTGTGGCAAATATGCTTCCTTTTAAATTTCTTACATGTCATTTAATTAGCCAAAAAAGTGACCAAAAGGCATTTTTTGCATATGAGACATGGTAAAGGACAAATTTATGACTTAGTAACACCTTCAAACATCTAAATTACTACACTAGGACATTTAAAGAATAATTTAAGCCTTTGACCATGTTTTACTAGAGTTGACCTAAGTTGACTTTGGTTGACTAGATAAGCACAAGGAAGATGGACTTAGATAAAGGCTAAAGCAGGGATAAGTGAGATATTTAGACACATGAGACCCTATAGAACATATGGGAACTTGTGAAAATTTTCAATATGTAGGCATTGACCCAATTTGATTAAAATTCAAATTTGGTCAACACTTTTGACAATTCCTAGGGGTAACATGCTTGCCTAAGTTAAAGATCAGTAGCCTTATCCCATCCAGTAGGCAAAGGGAGTCAGATACAATCTAAAATAGTAGGATCAGACCTTTACTTGACTAAAAATATAGCTGATTTAATTTAAAACACATAAAATGAAAAACAACACACAACAAGATCAAACAAACACACAAAGCAAAGGAATACTTGTGCTACTACTAATTTAGGGAACACAAGACACAATAGAAAGGGAACTAATTATGTAAATCTAACTAAACATACCTCCCTTTCTAGATCAAAATGAAAGTACCTTGAATCTCCCTCCTCATGAGATGAATGAGGGTGACAATCATACGTCCTTTTGGATGTAGTGTTAGATGACTCATGCTTCTCTTTTTCTTCTTATCTTGGCATGTCCTTTGATATAGTCATCTCAAACAAGCCTCCAAGGTAGATGAAGTCTTCTTAACCCTAAAAATATGCTTCATATTGTTGTCCCTTTATCTCACCATGGTAGATTTGCATATTTATGAATGGAATAGCTTGTTGGAAGTCTATGTCTTCTTGAAAGACCGCATTGACCTTCTCATTTGTTACAGCCTCTTTAAATCCTTCAAAAAGTCTTGTATCATGGCATTCTCAGAGTGTTTCTTGTTCAAACTCTATTTTGGTGTTTGTAGGAGTAGCTTCACATGTGATTTTACAACCAAACTTCAAGTCATCTTCAAAAGACTCATAATCATCATAAATTGCTCTATCATGGTTTGGAATCTCTTAGCAGTGATGCCTCTTAACACATATCTACTCTTGAACATCTTGGGCTTGTCTTCTTAGGATTTTTGTCTTCTCACAATCCTCATATTCCTCAAACATTTACATATAAGTATGTCACATGTATTCTTCTTGAAACATATCGTCTTGCTTGCCATGTTTTGTAGTTAGCTCTGAAGGAATTATAGGCTCCTTGGGGATTTCAAATTCATTGCAAATGTCTTCAAACATCTGCCAAAAGTCATCATCCTCTTTTTGTTTAGCATCATGAAGGTGAAAAACAAGAGAAACTTTTTCCTCTTTTGAATCCAAAAGAACTTCTTCCAAAGCTTCTCCTTCACTATAAGTATGTTCTTCTTCTCCATCATCATGATCTAATGTATTCTCACAAGAAGTCATCTCCTCTTCATTCTCATCCCAATCTGAAGTTTCCATTTCCTTCTTCCTCTTAGTGATGCCAATACTAGGCATCTCAAAACTAGGAACTTTAGCCAAAGAAGGCTTCCAATGAGCAAGGTAATCTTCATCATTAGAATCTGGTTTCTCTTAAATCAACTGATCCACATTAGGTTTAATGGATTCATTTGATTCAATATTTCCTTGTATAGATGAAAGATTTTACATTTTAATTTATAATTACTAAATTCTTTTGGTAAGGTTTTCTCAGAATATATTTTCTTGGGGGGAAATAGGATCTTCATTAGGAAAAGAAGTAGGAGGAAGTTGAGATGAAGGAAAAAAGGCTTCTTGAGGAAGGGTGGGAGGGATTTGATTAGGTTCAAGTTTATCTTCACTTTCAACTTCTCCATTTAGGCATTCTATGTCTTCTTTACAAAAGCTACCACTACTTCTCTCCATCTTGGGAAGCTAGGTTTAGAGGGTTCTCCATGAGGTTGAGATACAAATGGAGGGTTAAATGATAGGCTTAGGAAACTTGGGATTTCTTTGGGATTAGGATCTTGTCTCCTACTTAGGAAATTAGGATTAAGAATCTCATTTTTTGCTTCCATGATGGATTGTTTCTAATGTTGGTTTGCCAACTCAATCTCTTTGTCAAGATGGACCTCTAACATTAACTTTCTTCTCTCAAAATTTTCTCTAATCAGGATATGAGATGGATAAACTTGCTCAAAAATGGTGTCCTCCTTCCTTTGGATCCTCTCTTGGATGGAACTCCAAGAAGGGAAAATTTGGGTAATGCATGAAGGACTTGGGGCATATTGAAGCATGGTTGGATTAGTATCTTGAAAAGGCATAGTTGACATACTTGAAGGCTGATGTGGGGTGTATTGGAGCTGCCAAAACTGAGCTGGTTCATAAGCTTTCAACCTCTCCTCTATGTGGAAAATCAGACCAAAAACATCAAGCATTTCACCTGTAAGGACTTAATAATTATCTCTCTTGATGGGAATCCATTATCTCTTGAAAAAATCTAAAACAACCCTCAAACTCTTGACACAATCACTAGGGATGACTTGACCACAACCATTTCTAGTATCAAGGTCTAGCATATAGTCCTTATAACCATTGAGAGTCTTCTTGAAACTTGAAATGGACTAACTTGGAGTGGAAAATAGGTGGACTAGATGAAGAAAAAGCTTGATAGGGTTGATCATAGGCAAGAAATGATTGATAGGGATCATGAAGGTATTATCCAAGGACTTGTTCATATTGAGAGGCAATAGGAAAATATGGATATGTCTCACCAACTTGTGTTAAGATAAACTTAACATCAAAATAATCCATGAATCACTCATGATAAGTGTAGAGAACAATAAAAAACCTAAAATAGAGTACCTATACTTCTTAACCAATATATTTATGCTTAGATTCACCATTGGTGCTTAGTGAAATTACCTCTAAAGGTTGGTATCTTGAGGAGAACACCTTAACTCTTTATGGAATAAACTATTGAGTCCCACTAGATGTGCCAACAATTATTGTCACTTGAACTTGCACCCCTTGAGGATATGACAAGTCTTTCCTCATTAAATTAGAAAAATGGAACCACCATAGGGCTATGGGTGATCCAAATTTAAGGTGGATCTCTAGTTTAGGGATCATTCCCTTGATGTACCACTATAGATCAAACCTACTACTAAATTTTAGGGGGTGAAAAGGGAGACAGGTAACTGAAAACAAATATAATCTAGGGGAGGTGATACACCAAATAGATGGTCTACTCACACCATTAATGATGCACTTAAAACTAAAGAGAATTAAACACATCTAGTTCATCCAATTAAACACTATTATTATGCATCAATGTTTCAAGCATATTCTCTTGAAGAAAGCTTAGGCTATGAGGACTTATAAAATAGGTCTTCTATAAACACTAATGAATGAACAACTCAATATACATATAATCCACATTAGACACTTCTTCTGACCTATAAAAGAGAGATTTAAATCTACATAAGGTACTAGGAAGAGTAACATGTGAAGGTAAGCAAAATACACTTGCACAAGACTAATAACAATAACATGCACTTGGTGAACTCTTGAATTAGGTGAAATAAAATTATTTATTATTTTAAGGCAAAAATTGAGTAGGGCTTTGCCATACTTAGGTGGAGAGATCCCATACAATGCCAAAAGGCTAAAATTTATAGCAAGTATGAGAGGAGGGAGAGAAGGGGAAGCACAAGATTCATTAAGACACTTGTCAAGAAAGGAGAATGAGTTAAAACATCAATGGAATTTGGCATGATACAACTTATGAAATGAAATTAATGACAAATGTCTCTTAAACTTTTCTAACTCCTCCATATGTGGTGTAGAAGCTCTTGTGCTTGCATAAGAAACTATTTTCATGATTTGCCATCATCAAAGTACTTCACCATTGAGTAGGTTTAGGTCTAATGATTGATATTAAGGGGAGAGGTTACCAACAAAACCTCACATGAATTAGATTGGTACTCATTCATATTCCTTTTACCATGAGAAATCATTCATGATAATCATAAATAATTCCTTCTCATGCACCTCTCACACTTATAACATAAAATACTTCCAATTCTACAATCTAATATATGAAAAAAGAGGAATGACACCTATCAAGAGTTTCCACATCATCAAGTTCATGAATCAAGCCTCAAAATGCTCCCCAATTGGATTTTCACCATTTTCACTATGTGTTCATGACTTTTTCACTATGACTAGATGAGATGAAGAAGATAACATACACATTTATGAGATTAGATAGCTCAATAAATGACCATGGAAACTTATAAAAATTCTCAATATCTCTCTTGAAGGTGGTTTTATTCTTTCAAACATCTCCATACTTACAAAACACACAAATCTATAGAGAAAATCCCTATTGTACCCCATTCATATAGGTAGGGTACACCTCAGTTTCATGGGGTAGGTATTTGGAGATTCCTATAAAACTTAAAATCACTTTCATGGTCACTTTACCCCATTTGGATGCTTCAATTGTAATATTTCCTCCATCAGGTCTAAGAGAGGGTTTTGTGAGGGTTTTAAAGCCACTTTTGGTCTTAGCCTTTGTTCATAAAGGATAAAAATTAAAACCCTTTATAAATCCTTATTATAGCATCTTAGGAACCTTCTCTAACATTTTTAATCACCTTATCTTTACATTCATAGTCTCATGAAAGTTTTGATCATTCAAACTAACCATTCATATCCTTCTCCATGCATTGTATAGGGTTTAGGTGCATTCTAGTTAAGAAAATGGATTTTGATGGATAAATATACAAACCAATGGATAAAATACCTCTGGTAGTTCCCAAAAAAATTATTTAATGAGTGACAAGCTTCACTAATGTCAAAATTGGAATTGTCTTCTCAATAGGCTTTAGGTCTAGTGTTGGCTCTAAGGCCTGTCTATAACTTTTGATGGTTTAGACCACCCAATTGAGATTATTTGAATTATATATGTTAAAAAATATTTATTTAAATTCACAAATAATGATTAAACAATCTGGAATTCTTAACCAATTCTACACATGAAAAAGACCTCCTTACCTAGCCACAAGCTTTACCATCTCTCATGGTGTTGACTGCAACCTTAGATGCATAGAGTACCTTATTTAGTTTCAAACCCTCCTAAAAGTTTTTTCCATTTTTTATAGGTGTTTCCCAACTCAAAAATCCTTTTATAAGGTTAAGATAATCTCTATCCAATGTTTCTATCTTGTTTTAGTAAAAAATATGGTTTTATTCAAGGAGAAAATGCCCTACCTCTGAGATAAAATAGAGGCACACTTCCCTACTTTATTCTCAAAAAAATTATTATAAAGGTTTCATAAACTCATCATCAATACCTATACCAATTTTTGTCTCTTTAATACAAGGGTAGAGCCTCTAACTTTACCAATTTCCTAGGCATACTTTTCTTAGGTACATTATTTGCAGGGTATGAGTGTTGATTGTGTTTTGCATAAATTTGAACTCTCTTGACCTTGGTTTCATGGTATAAGTGTCTATAAATGTTTCCATCCCTTTGATGAATTTTTTAAAACTCATATTCACCCCTCAAACCTTCCCTTTTTCATCATATGCATGTTTAAAACCCCAAATTGGGATATCTAATATAGGACCGAGACACCCTTATCTCCTTTGCCTGTAGGTACAATTACATGTTTTAAACCATATAAATGATGTTTAAAGACCTAATTTTAATCAATAATTCATTATTAATCATTTATACATGTGTATCATAAGTATACCATGTTGATCACACAAAAGCATCATTCTTCATTCTTCATTGTTTGACTAGGGCGCTGTAATGCTAGTGACCCCTATAGGTGCTCAAGTGTATCTTTAGGTATAAAAATAATATAAAATGTACCATTTATACTTATAAGGTCTCCTAAAAATCATGTGTCACCTTTATTGGTCTAAAACTCCATTTAGACACCTTGTTGTCAACCCTATATTTATTCTCAACTGTAGGTGTTGATTTGACTTGTGTATGGATAAAGGGTTAACACATGAGGCTTTAGAATAAGGTTGTGAGCCTCCTTGATATAATTTTGGGTTAAATTAATCCCATTTCCTACTTAAAACATCTAGGCATGTTGGTGATGGCATAGTTTGCAACTCTAGGGTGAATGGAGTCCCTTTAAAGCTCAAACCTATAGATGACACTGAATGAGTTTAGTGCATTTGGAAGCGACTTTGAGACTTTATAGTGAGAGAACCATTGGGATAAATAATCCTATTACTTTTTAAATTTGAACCTCCATATAATATATATAAGTATAATATACAATAAGTGACCAAAATTCAATATGACATTGCTAAAAAATTATTCTAAAAGAGCTACGAGCTCTATTTTGACAAAATAGAGATCATGGTTCTAAGTCAAAGTAACTTTTGTGCCTTGAAGGTTCCTTGATTTTTTAATTGATATATCCTATTGAATAAATTTCTTCCAAATTCAAAATTATACTAATATAAAATGAGGGTCCTCAAATGTTTTAAATTCTCCACAAGACCCTATACTTTCTATTTATGGCAACTATAGGTGACCACTTACAGGTGTAGGTAGCAAGTGTGACGTAAAAAGGAATAGGAATGTTTCCTACCTCATAATTTATTACCTTGATTATAAAGTGTACCTTCATGGCTTAAAATACCTAGAACAACATTCATACTCTCATCTTAATTTGGAAAATATCCTTCCAGGCACTTGTCAATGCATATTTTTAGCAAAAGGTAGCAAGGATGATTTTTGACCAAGAACAATCTTAGAAGAGGATTATGAGTTCATGAATCCTCCAAAATCAATAATATTATGGGAAAACCTATGGATATGTCCTGAGAAACATATAAAACCATCAACACCATCAAACTAAAGCAAAGAAGTATGAAACTATCTCAAATAGTGACCCCTGTTAGATGAAGAAGCATAAAAAGTTTCCTAGCTTCTTAATGATGTTTCATAAAGGAGGAACCATGAAATTTAAACTTGTTTCCATGAATTTATAACTTACTTAGACCCCATTAAACCCCAAGGGAATTCCTCCCAACTTCAATTTTTACGGCTTGCACCAAGCATTCCAAATTGACCTTTCTTGGCTTGCAAAGGCAAAAAGGAAGAAATAGAAGTTGAAACTAATCTTTTTGACCTTTATTATGTAAAATATCATGGTAAGGACTTTAAGGATGTCAAGAGGCACATTCCCATGTTTTAGCTAAAGATGCACTTCCTAAGTCCATACAAGTGCCATTAAGGGGTAGTTTTGAGTTGTTTATCCTATTTTAAAGCATGAAACTACTTCTTTAATTGACTTTGAATACATCATAACATATTCTGACCTCATCCATATTGAAATCCAGCTTTGTGAAAAATATTCTTCCTTTAAAAGTTCATACATGTCATTTAATGAGCTAAAAAAGTGATCAAAAGGCATTTTTTACATATGAGACATGGTAAAGGATAAATTTATGACTTAGTAACACCTTAAAACATTTAAATTACCACATTAGAACATTTATAGAATAATTTGAGCCTTTAACCATTTTTTATGAGAGTTAACTTTGGTTGACTAGACAAGCACAAGGATGATGGACTTAGACCAAGGCTAGAGTAGAGATAAGTGAGATATTTCAACACATATGAGACCCTATAGGACATATGGGAACTTGTGAAAAGTATAAATATGTAGAGGTTGACTCAATTTTAATAAAATTCAAATTTGGTCAACATGGACCACCCCAAACACCTAATAAACTGAAAATTTAATTATTTTTATGTGCACAAATTAGGCCTAGTTTGTGACCATATAATGTTTTTTGCATATGGATTAATGAGAATAAAAATACATAAACATAAATAGGCATGCATAATTACAACATGTAGTGGCCTAAAAATGTTATAGTTAGAAATCAACATAGATGGAAACCTTAATATAGTCTAAATTTTTTAAAAATCATATATTTGGAAAGAGGAGATTGTGTTCATCATCATACTAACAATTTTATCAATTATCTCACTAAAATTTATTGTGTTGTTGGTGATATAAGTTTAATTTTATTATTTTTCATTTAGGATATTGGATTTGGTTGCGTTGAGAGGTCCAAGCCTTTGGCTTGGAAATCCAAGCCATTTAAGAGCCAAAAAGCTTGGTTTTTTAACTCAAACATACCATAGCATTTTGGCTCTTAAATGGCTTGGATAAACTATGTTCTCTTGAATTTGTCATGAATTCAATATAACATAACACATACATGAAATAATGTGTATGTGTTATTTTCTAGTGAATTTATCATTAATTCACTATAACATAATGCGTAAATGAAATAACGCATATATGTTATCTTCTAGTGAAGTCATGATGGGATAAACTAAAAAATTGGGATGATAATGCCCTTTCTACTTTATCCCTTAATATAATAATGCCCCATCTACTAATTTTTAGGCTTGATAAGTCCCCCTCTATTTTCCAGTTATGGATTGGGTATTAAAATAGGTATCATGTATTAAATATATGGTCAGCTAAGATAGATAATATAAGGATTAGATATGGGTATTTAATATCAAAATATGTCTTAGGTATTTAATTAGGTATCACATACTAAAGTAGGTAAAACATACTCTAGTAGGAAACTCAAGTAGATAGGGCATACTGAAGTATTGGAAGGTAGGTATGTCATTGTCAAGATGGTTAGGTATTTATGTATGACATACTTAAAATCAAGATATGGATCAAATTATTAATTGGGTAGGGGATAATGAAGTAGGTAAAGTAGGTAGAACATACTCAGTTAGGGAAATCAGGTAGGGCATAATCAATATTATATATCTATTACATACATAACAATATTCAAAACCTCATCTTATTTTATTTATAGGGAATCAAACTTCCCTTGCCAACTAAAGAAGCGAAGTAGGTAGGTCATAACTAACTAGGTAGGAAAAAAATATATGTAAGTTATATATTAGGAAGAAATCTTACCTTGATATCTAAGAATATATAATTGAAATGGAAAATAGGTAGGAATGAATATATATATTAGGAATAAATATTCCCTTACCTTCTTAGGTAAGGCATAGCTAGGTAGGTAGGGTAAGAAAAATGATATCTATCAGAAAGTAAGATTCTATTGATAATTATGCCTGATTTAAAAGTAAAGATAAGATAGATATCATGAAGGAAAACTTCCCTGATAGTTATGCCTTACTCTCATGATATCTATTAGGAAGGAAAGCTTCCCTTGATATGTTATTAGCTAAAATAAAGCTAAATACTGAGAGGGAAATATTACTTTGCCTTAATCATTGGAATATATGAAGTAGGTAGGGAAATATTCCCTTTCCTTATTAGGTAGGGAAATATTGAGATCACGGTAGGTCCTTAAGAATGGATCCCCGCATATACCTTGGAGGGGACCCATTTCTACACT
>JARHVA010006983.1:467500-783129 GCA_037957365.1 Torreya grandis
ATGAAACAAATATTGTAATGCTACCCAATGCATAAATAAAACTTGCATAGTAAGTGGTGAAATAGAGAGAAAATGCTTAATTTTAAAAACTACCCAAGCATTAAATATAAACAAAAAATAATAATGAAAGTAATAAAGATATGGAAAATAATTAATGATGCCAATTCCAATGATCTCTAGGCATTCTATCGTAGGCTTCTATGAAAGGAAAAGTCTATAGTTGATGCTCTCAAAGATTTACTTGCATAATTTTGGAAAGACAATAAAAGAGTTTCACCCAATATCAGAGATTTAGTGAAAAGAAGACTTTGTTATCATAACTGTGAATTGCATCCAAAACATTTTTTGGATATGACCCAAACACAATTGTACTCTAAGTTTGTAAAAAAACATCCAAAATTTTCTACAAGTCAAAGATATTTTGAGGTGGCATAACCCTTTTTTATATAAATAAATCACACATGCACCACTAATTTTTTTAGTCAACATTTTTAATTTTAATTGCACTATGACATTTTTTCCACATACATCATACTTTGCATACTAAAAACATTTTTTTAGGAGTGTCGCATATAATTTTTGACAATATTAGCAAGGCAATTTATTCAAACCATTATTTATGAAAGATCAGATGGATAGGTTTTTAATAATAAATCATGTTTGGATGTAAATCACAACATTTATGGTGGATTTCCAAAATTAAAAAAATTATATCCATGAGGAGAGTACAATTGAATTTGGACTAGATTTTTTTGGTTCACGAAAATACAAATCTATGACATATTAATTAAAATATGATAAAGACTCTATATGTGATATTTTTACAAAATAAATACATGTTTCATACTTTATGGTCAAATTCAGGGAGAGAATTTAGTATGCATATACAAGGCACACACAAAAGGCAAGATGGTTGGCTGAAAATTTCATGAAAAGCAAGGACACATTCCCACTTGGTTCTATTGTTTCATTAGTTGAATTTGATAAAAATTAAACATTCAAACCATAAATAAAATTTTATTCATAATATTATAACTCAATATAGGTTTCCATATTCATGCATATATAATTCATGCATGTTCCTAATAGTATATAGTAAAATAACAAATATATTAATGGAGTCATTTATATGGCAGTGATGATCAATCACATTGTGCAAAGTATGTGAAAGGTTATTTTGAGATGTTATATGGATATTTTACTAAGATTAACATTAATTTAATTAAAATTTATATTTAGTCAGCTAATTACACATCATAATTCAATAATGCATAGATGATTTATTATTTGAAAAAGATACACATTACCACAAACACATAACATATTTCAATTTTTACTAAGGTTGGCCATGGAAAACAAGAGAATAATATTGTTATAACATGTGTAAAAAGAGTCATTTCAAAATAGGAGTTGACTAATGTTGTATTTAACAATGCACAATCCATTATTGAATGGTGTAATGAGAAAATGGGCCATCGTGCTGAATAAATTTATAATGTTCATAAATTATATAGTTGATGGAAGAAGAATGTTTGGAAAAGTATGAGGATTGTATAATTGTAATAGGATCAATTGAGCTAAAATTATTTCATTATGCAAATATAGGTTCTTGTACTATTCATACAAGACATTTGTCATGTTTTTGTTCTACATGCATGGACTTTATTTGGAATGAGTGTGATTCACAAGATTAAGTGGATGAATAGAGCTTAAGATTTCTAATTCCAATCGATAAATATCCATTTCCACTAGCATTATAAGTCATAGATATGACATTGTCACATGAATTTGATCATGTATCTGATCTAGTGTAACTAAGTATAAGATTAATCATTATGTACTATTTATTCTCATTATCTATCTTGACAATGTAATTTTTTTTGTGATACAAGAAATATTTTTGTAGTTATTATTTATGAGGATAATGAAAAGGGAACATAATACTACTTATGTATATTTATAGAGGAAACAATTTAAATTCCCTAGTCATAGATGGAGGAAACATTGATAATACCACTAGGTTTGTGGTAGTCATTGAAACTTGGATTCATTGATATCCCACCAAAAAATTAATTGAATAGTTGTTTGAATACTTTGAAACACATAGGAAGATAATTCACTATTAAAATTTGGTTCTTGAAATAAATATTCAATTTATTAAATATCATGTAAGGTAATTAAACAAGAATATATGGAAAGTTTGTGAGTCATACCATTAAGATATTCTTTGTACTATCAACATTAGAGAAAATCCTAGTGGTTAGTTGTATTGAAATTACTAGGTATGTTGACTTCTAAAATGTAGATGTATTTAATTTTAACAAATTTTATTGATTTTATATGCCATACATATAAATTTCATTTTTAATTACTTACTAACAAAACATTTTAGGTTAGTGGTGCCAAATAAGTTTCCACCTTCATGTGGTTGGCACTTTTAGTAAATAATTTTGTATTCTTAAAGCAAAGTGATGCTTAATAAAATTAATTTGCTATTACAAGAAGGGCATTGAGGTCAAAATGGGTTATCCATGTCTCAATTTAGTGTGATCATATGGAAAAAACCTAAACATTATCCCCTACCCTGATCATATTGATAGTGGCATTTTATAGCCAGAAAGAACCGAAGGTGGATATTTCAAACTGTCACTTTAACATTGTCAACATTTGTTGTCAATTTTTCCAAGCTCCTATAATGTAGTGAAAACATGCATCTAGGTGGATCTAGATGTCATGGTTATGGTATCACATGTAATTTTCTTCTTCAAACATGTTTGAAGTAATCGAATTACATATAGAGGTATTAGAGGTAAAATATTGGGTGGATGCCAAGAACTTGTCTATTTACTATAAAATTATTACATATCAGGACTCATTAATGTAGTATGTATCATAGACTTTCCTCCAAGTTTCCATTAATGTGATTTGGGGTAAAATTATATGGATTAAATAAGCACACAAAGGTTATTTTAATTTATGCAAATGACTTTCTATTTTTTTTACACACATCAAAAGTTAGCATAAAAAATATAATTTTATCATATTGGGAAGGGTGCTCTTAAGGTTTTAATGAGTAGTGGGTCACTCAGATAGGAACAACTATAGGATAAAAATGTATTACTTAACAATATATATACCACTTTTAAAGTGTTTTTAATGATAGTTTCTATCCCTAAAGCACTCGAGGTGGAGATATTGAATTGTCACTTCAACTTCAAAAATATTTATTGTCAATGTTTCAAGGCTTTTGAATAGTAGTTAAAATATGGATCCAAGTGGGCCTATGTGTTTTGGTTATGGTATCACTTGTAATTTTCATATATAGGCATGTTAAAAGTGATTTACTTGCATATAGAAGTTCTATAGGAGGAAATGTCAATTGGAGGATAAGAGTTTATCTCTTCAATAGAAAAATGTTACATTTTAGAATCCATTAATGTAACATTTGTCATAGTTCATATTCAAGGTTAACTTGATGTGCTCGATGTTGAAATTATAGATTTTTGACATTCATGCAATGGTTCTCTCAGTTCATAAAAATGATTTATATTTTATAGTTTACGTGTGTCTAAAGTTAACCTAAAAAAAATTAATTTTCTCATATTAAGAAGAGTATTTTGGAGGTTGAAATGGGTAGTGCATCTCTCAAATATGCATGATCAAAAAATGATATCCCAGTCCTAGATGTTATCCACAACTACATACATGTTGGAGGTGCCAGTTTCTATCCATAAAGCACCAGAGGTTGATATCTTGAACTATCACTTCAACTTTGACAACATTTGTTTTTAGTATTTCAAGGTTCTTAAATAGTAGTGAAAACATGCATCTAGGTGTATTTGAATATATTGGTCATGAGATCATTAGTCATTTTCCTATACAAATGTTTTATAAGTGATAAAATTGCATATGGAAGTCCCTCAAGTTAAAATGTGAGTTGGAGGACAATAACTTGTCTCTTCACTATTTTAATCACATAAAAGTGGTAATTGAAAGCTAATATTATCACTTGATTTAACCTATCCCTAGGCTACCCATAGACCCATTATAGATCCTTAGACTTAATTTTACATTCATTTAGTACACCATAGTCACCTACATCTTGTCAAGACAAAGTCCCAAATTGTCATCCCAGATCCCAATCCAACATTCTCAATAATATACTAAGAGGACATTAGTGCCACATTTGGGACGCTACAGCCACATGACACTAGTTACTCAACTAGGCACTACTATCCTTAGTATCATATCTTCCTATTAGATAGTTTTTCAAATATGTGACCCTCTTAAGATTGGCCTAAGCTCATTCTCTTATCTATACAAGCAGTATAACCCTATAAATACAAGTTTAATCAACCTCTATTCACTAGATGGGAAATAGATGCAAAAGATATTCAAATTAAAGACAAATTTATGTAAAATCAAGGTATTTGATCCCTATTCTACCCTAATTTATACATAATACCATTTAAAATAGCCTTAAGTCTAGTTTTCAATCATTTTAAAGCTTAATCACATTCAAGGTATGTAAGGCGAATCTGATTCTAACATTCAATTGAACATACATAAAGCACTAGGTGGATGAACTACATCTCACTTGATCCATCCTTGGAGTATTGGTATGTAGGCAAATCTCTACATAGTGGGGTGTTGAGGATGTCTAAACCATCATAATAACACACAAAAAAGTATTGCTTATGCCTTAATTATAAAGAGATTAGGGTTTGCACATTTCATTTACACAAGAGCAAAACATACATACATAGGTGCAGGTACCCAAAAATAGGAATAGTCCCACACAAGGGACATTAGTGCAACATTGAAGACACTACACATAGATGAAATTACTAAACAAATTAATCACTACTATCTAGTGATCAGATGAATACCTAAATCCTATTGAGGACACATACTCTATTTATCTATGTGTATTTATTTATATAAAGTCAAACAAAGTCAAAGGTCATAACAAATTAGTACTTAATTATTACATATTTATTTGATTGATTTAGGAATCTCATCCCCTTAACCAAAGATAGTAATTATATGTGTAAATCCCTAAAAGGTTAAATCATTTAGTGAACCCATATTACTTTGAATATGGTATCAAATCCCTGACTTACATCAATTCTTATTTTTTGTGAAATATATATAAGGATAAATAGTTATGATTTTCCAATTTTATTTATAAAACCCAGATAATTAAAATTAATTTTACATTAGGGTTTCAATTTATATTAAATTAAATTTAAATTATTTCAAAGAAACCCTAGTTTATAATATACTAACCCTATACAACCTTGGGGTTCACATTTATAGTCATCACTAAGTCTGAATGTATAGTTTGATACCGTGATTATCATGATACAAGTCATATTTTATTTTATGGTAAAAATCTTATCACTTTGATTAACATGTTTATTTACAACTATTTTTACAAAGGTACACATGTATGTTACACATATCTTGGATTTAGTTCAAGCTAATCTTATTTCACATATTGCTCCATCATGTGAAAACCATTTTCCTATAGGTCATTGATATGTGTCACTTTGAGCTACCTACAGTTACTACTAGACAATATAGAGATCAGAGGACTCCCTTTATTCTATCTCCACCTAAACCACTTGATTATATCCACTCCCATCCTGCCTCTACTACTTGCCCTAGGTAAATAGTATTTGATCTGTCACTAAGTATAACATGGTGCCTCTTTAGCCTATACAAGAGTAGAGTAATCATTTAATCCATATTAATCTGTATCTCACTACAACATCACCTAGAGATCATAAAAGAGAGTTTGATATTATGTATTGATTGAGTAAAACACTAGTTAAAATGTTTATCTTGGATTTAATTAAAAAATCAACAATATTCACATATATTCTATTTCAAAGACTTAATCACACATATGTGCCTTGTGATACCTATCCATCATATTTTGAATCTATAAAGAATACTATCAAAGATTTTGAGATGTGATATCCTTTTCCAATGATTATTTACCTTCACAATCAGTCATTGATCAAAACTTGCCACTTTTTACTCAATCTCAAATCAACAATACATGTAACAACCTCATTGGGGTCCAACTACAAGTACGTGAATTTATTTTTAATTAAACACATACCAAATATATATTAAAGCATGATTGTATACAAAGAACATAAGAATACTCAAGATGTGATAACAACAACAAGCATAATACATCACATAACACTGATGTCTAATATCATGAGAGTACATGTCATAATGCAAATATAGAATGTAATCACATTAACTCTGCTTACAATTATACACACCTATATCCACCATTATCAATATACATAAACAAGTAATTATAACTCTTCATGACATTACGTAATAATAATTACAATACAATACAATGTACATATAAGATACATGGTTTCCCCAAAGCATAGTTACCAAACTCAAGTATATATGGTAATCTCAAGTGTCATCTTGATAAGTAGTATTGTTGTGGGGAGGGAGAGCATCATTAAAGTTCTTTTCCACACCAAATATAGTCCAATGATACCCTACACTAATCCCATTAGTAAATAGCCCTCCCTTCATCGATGAGTAGATAGTGATGGTGTAGGAATCTAGAGAGACAAGCAAGTACTCGTGTGATGTATGATTTCTAAACTAAACATGTACTGTATCATAAAAGACTGCTCTATTATAATCTATCATAAAAACATGTAAATCATACTTATAAAATGATAATGTCTCATTAAACATACTTTCACCCAAATTTTTACAAATAATAAATATTAATGATCTATATACAATCAAATTCATACACACCACTTGATCGGACAACCTTCATCTATTATTGTGATACTAGTAAGCCAGTAAAGTCTATCTCACTCATTACTCTATATCAGAAATATAGATTGGTCAAATACAATTCAACCACAAGATTCATTTAATCTACATCCTAATATAAAAAACAACATAAATCATGTTAAACATAGGAGTAACCAAAGCATATTTTTTTTTCAAACATATGAATGAATCTTACATCATCTCTATCCCATACTAGAAATAATAACTACAATTTATACCATTAGGGTAAATACACATTCGACTACATATTTTTTTAGAGGTACAATCACTAAGAAGGTGGGGTGAATTAGTGAGCCCAAATAGTCTAACTTCAATTCTAATCTTTACGAACACTTAATTAGTTACCACAAGCATTCATTAACCATACACATCATTCATATCAATGAGAAAGAGATAAAATTCAAGATCAATGACATAACACATGACATGCATGGGAAGCCCTCTTGGGAAACAAAACCCACTAGAACCTATAATTAGACTATTATCCTATAATAACAAGAACCAATTTAGACCATCTAAAAATGATCAAGGAACTACCATTCCTAATTTTAGTGAGACTACAATCTGACAAAGAGATACTACAACCTATCTAGCTCAACTGCCACAATAACTATATTTTATCAAGTTTCACCTTGGAAAAAGCCTACTACCCCTTATATGTTGAGATTCCATAACAACACCTATGAAGATATCTAAATTTTGACTAATGTCTTCAACACTTGATGATGGACCTCTGATTATCACTCTTCACCCTCACTTAAACTCAAACAACAAGAGAATTATTCTATTAATAGAATTATGACCTACAAGACATACAAATATTCCTCAATATGTTATTCTCTTTAACTCATCCATAGGGCACTCTACCCCTCCTTTGTTCCACAATTCATGCACACAATCCTCTCTCTAATCTCTCCATAGTCTCTTCCATAAAATCTAAAAACTAACACATTTGATTTCACTATTTATAGATAAAACATGATAATCACTACATTGGTCAGCCATTAGGCATACCTTAATCCTTAAGTCATCTCTCATATTAATACAAGGCTCAAAACAATCTTCATAGGTCTGTGATAACATCTATAGGTCACCCTTAAGGAACTGCACCTTTTAATAAGTCGCTTGTAGCCCTTATAGGTCTCATGTGAACCCATTCACTAATTTAGAACTTTATAAAATATAAAAACATAGATAAAATATTAAAAATTTGGACCCATTCCTTATGTCCCCTTCATCATCCTCAAATGACCATAGTCATCTTAACTCAAATAGGTCAAACATTGACTTGGTGCATAGGAACATCATGAATGAATACATAGTTAAGTTCTTCAGAATTGTTTATACTAAATATAGATTGATCACACCTCAAAAAACCACACATATAATCCTTATGGAGTCTACAACACTTCCCAATAACCTATTAATCAAGAGATATCAAAACAAGCTTGAACAATCTTCTCATGTCACTTACAATCTATGTATAAACACATAGTCAACTTTGACCCTTAATATATTTGATTGTACACATTTACAAATATTAAAATTAGGTTCATTAGATTCAACATGGAATCTTATTCATCTTTTATTTTTACAACATGATCAAATTCTATCTAGATCGAAAGATATGGTCCAAAAACCATAGACTGGTTTTTCCTTCATTAAATGTACATATTTAAATCCAAACAGGCACAATTAAACATTGAACACAAAGATTAAATTTCATGTCCTCTGAGATTTATATCAATCTCACACCATTTATCTTTTCTAAAATCTAATGCATAGGTGCCAATGTTCAAATGTTAAACCTTAGTCACTTTGACCTTATCTCATGTGATATTTCAATATTAACTCATTGTGCACTGTCGATCTCTATGGATCAACCACATCTTTAACTATCAATGCTCATATTTTGATCTATCTATATGAACATCTGATCACCATTAATATTTATCCTTTACCTTTTCTTAGTCATTAAACATCATGCACTTCATACCATCTCATTCAATATGCACCATTAGATCATGATCTACACAATCACCCATGCACTATTAGATATTCATTTGGTCCTAAAATTTAACTTTTGAATAATTGACTATGGGGGCCCTTGAAATCTATTTGAGAATCCATCATTAATCCTCAATAATTTTTTCTATGCTTTAACACATGATCTCAAATTTGGACCATAATATCTACCCACATAGGAGAATTCATCCATATAATAGTCTACTCCTATAACCCACACACATGAGATATATGCCATCATCAACATGATCACTCATGATTTTCTTGCATATAGCCAACTATGCTTGGAGCTTCTTGGTAGGCCAACTTTGCTCATGCATATCTTTTGATGTGCTTCATTGCATGATCTAAAATTTAGCACAAATAAATTAGGCTCAAAATTGAATAAACCCATATGATCACCTTATCATAAAATTTACACATTTATGTGATATAAATTTATCAATATGATTACTTGTCTCTTCTTACCACCTTTCAAATTTGGCTAAGTATGGGAAAATACAGTCAAACTGCCTAGGAGCCTAACTTTACACATGCATATCTTTGGTCACACTTAGTTGCATGATCTAAGAATTAATGTATAGAAACTAGGAAAAAAAATGAACAAACCCATATTATGATATTGTCCTAACACATCCAATAATGTTAATGCTTACCTCATCAACATTCTTACTCAGCTATGCTTGAGCTCTTTTGTAAATTTGGCCAAGTATGGGAACATAGTGAATTTTGTCTGAGTAGCCAACTTTGCACCCACATATATTTGATCATGTTTCATCACATGACATGATATAAGGTGCATAAAATATATTGAATAATGTGATAACAGCCATATGACCAACTCCCCTTGACTCATTCCCATGTGGCAATGGTGATGTCATCAAATTGCCTACTCAAATTTTCTACCACTAGACCTAAAGTGTCTAGATGAAAAAAATAGACAACCACATAAAATTAAATTATGCACATAAGGAATCAAAGCATATAAAACCTATTATATGACCCCTTTCACATACCCAATATTCCATACTCATCCCTAAATATCTCTATCCATGTCAACATTGAAGATCAACCAAGCCTCCTTCAAGCATATTAGAACATGCACATTGCACAATTTGTCATGATCACTTATACTATCAATTCACTTCATCCAATCATGAAGAAGCCTCCATGAAATAACCATGACATCACCATGACATCACTAAAAACTCTCTAATAATCTCCCCCTTTTTATTGATGTCAAAAACCATCATATATAGCAATATATAGCTCACCTTCTCTTTCTTTAATCACTCCCACAACAAGATATTTCTCCCCCTTTGACAAAATGAAAAAGTGGGCACAAACTGATCTTGAGGACCAAAAAATATCATAAAATAGGAAATGAATATCTTAGGAAGATGATAAAAAATCCCCCTTACTTTGAGCCTACATTAGCTTGCCTTGACAACATCCTCTTACTCCATGCCAATAGTCTCTTCAACCAAGTACTATAACCAATGAAGAAATAACACAAAAAAATACTAAAATATGATGTAACTCACCAAGAAACATCTAAGAGGGACACCTCCTAAAATTTTTGAGCAATTTCACATCTTGAGCATCTTCAAATCTCCATACGCCATGAAGAATCAACACACATACTATCCTTCTCTCTCAAACCACCTCAAGGACCATGAATAGTACTTCATGCCACTCATCAAAAAATAAAAACACTTTGAAAAAACCTAAGAAGTATCCTAAACAAACATACTTTTCTCTTTTGGATAAACTGATCAAAAAGTAGTCTTCTTCAAACTAGGCATGTCTAGCCTTCTTCAAACCCTACTTGGAATTTGCAAAGCCCATAATTTTTAGTAGGCACATATTCAAGACCTAAAACTTCATATCTAGAGGACCCTAAAATTCCCCCTCAATAAAACCAATTTTAAACACCAAGCTTATCATCTAAAACATACTTCTTTCATAAACCAACTACCCAAATATTCCTCCAACATGACAAAAACTTGAATAACATGAGAACCTCAAACCTTCAATTCTCTATGAATCTGATTTGACCACCCATTTTCCACATTTAACATATTAAGAATCCTCAAACCTTGACTCATAAGGAAAACCACTTTTCTATCATAACCCAAAACCCTATAATCTAAAATAAAATAGGGTCAACAAACCTCTTAATGGTCAATGCATATATCTGAAACTTCTTGCACACTTGGAGACACCTATCACACACTTCTAGACCAAAAATTGAGCCATCATAACTTTGGGAATATAGAATTACTATAACCTATTTTAGGCCTACTTACCCTTCTTGACATCACAAGAAGTGTATTGAACTTTTTGAGCATCAAATTATTCTTGACATTGCATCAAACTCATTATACCATCCAAAACCATACATTCTAATGTTGCACTACAGCTCCTTGACAAACCTCTGGAGCAAACTCATGAACTTGTTTATCCCCCTTGGCCAGTGACCTTCTATGATCATCTCAAGTTTTTTTTATATTGGTAATATAATCTTGATCACACACAATTGCTTCTCCACTAAAATTATTCTCTTAAGAAGCATATACAAAGACCTACTCTACACCACACTTATCTACCATGGTGTGAAACTAAGAAGAATACCTTGAGCATGCTTCTTCTTTGGATCTTAGACTTTTAGACATATATTCCAACTTATAATTAAGAAACATGACAACACATTCATGCTCCCTAGAGTCTTCAACCAATCTTGCATCAAACACACTAAATTTTTCCACATAGTCTTTGAGCTTAGATTTAATAATATTATTTATCTTCTTCTCAATATTTAGTTCTTCAAGGGAATTCATCAATATATTTTCACAGCCCACCTCATCTTCATCATCATCTGAATTACTCCAAATAGACACCTTCTAATGTTAGCAGCTTCTTTCCTTAGCCATGACTAGAGTTTCATCTTCAGTAGGACCATCATATTTATGATTATATTATGAATCACTATCTTCAATATAATCTCATGATATGGAATCTTCCTTGGTATAAAACTCTTCTTGTTATTGAAAAATTTCTTCTGATGTTATAATTTTTGAATCCTTTCTTCCTATGTCTTCTTATCATCATCTTGGCCTTCACCATGCTATTAATTATATTTATTCTCATTATTATGAGGGAACTTATGTGAAAAATGTCCTATCTCTCCAAAATTGAAACATTTAAAGGGTAGTTCACCCTTAAACATCCCTTAGCCTGTGTTTAATTTCCTAGTAATCAAAGTAATTATTTCATCATCACCAATATCAGATATATCATCTTATTTGGATTTTTTACCTTATAACTTCTTCTTAGGCTTCATCTCTACCTTGAATGATGTTTCCTTCTTTGGTGGTATATAATCATTTACTCACATCTCATAGGAAATAAGGGTTCCATGCAATTGATCCATCTTCAAAGGAGTAATATCATGACTTTATTCTATCACAGATACCTTTGGATAAAAATTAAAAGATAGAAACATTAATAACTTTTGAACTATATTAGAATCTTCAAGATTTTCTCCAAGACCTTTGATGATGTTCATAGTCTCATCAAATTTCTATAGAAAGGATGCCACAAAATATTATTCCTTCATCTTGATACTTTCAAACTGCCTTATTTGATTCTATAAATTAACATGCTTGACTTTTGAATCTCCTTCAAAAATGATCTAAATTTTTTCCCATATCTCTTTAGAAGATTTACAATAGATTACCTTGGTATGTTCAATCTCTGAAAGACCACAAGTGATAGCATTCATTACCTTGGAATTGTTCTTAAATAATTTCTTGTCTACAACACTAGAAGGAGGAGTAATAGGAACAACATAACCATCTAGAATAGATTTCCATACATCAAACCCTAGGGACATAATGTATGTCCTCATCATTTCACTCCAAAAAACATAATTGGATCCATTGAACATTGGTGCTTTCTTAGTAGAGAAAACTCCTTGATTACTACCTATATTATACCATGGATCACTTTCAAGTTGTTAAACCTTTACCAAAGGACCTACTCTAATACAAATTATTATAGGTAAAATCAATAAGCTGGGGGGGGGGGAAGAATCAGTGAGCCCAAATAATCCAACTTCAATTCTGATCTTTACAAACACTTAATTAGTTACCACAAACATTCATGAAGCATACACATCATTCATATCAATGAGCAAGAGAGACAATGCAAGATAAATCACAAAGCACATGACATGTGGGAAACCCTCTTGGGGAATAAAACCCACTATAAAATATAATTAGACTACTATCCTATAATTAAAAAACCAATTTAGACCTTCTATAAATCATCAAGGAAATACCATTCTTGATTTTTGTGAGACTACAATCCCACAAAGAGCTACTACACCTATCTAGATAAGCTACCACAACAACTAGAGTTTTAGCAAGTTTCACCTTATAAGGAGGATTATATACCCTTAGATGTTGATATTCCAAAAAAAAAACCTATGAACACATCCACATTTACACTGATGTCTTCAACACTTGATGATGGACCTCTGATTATCACTCTTCACCTTCACTAATACTCAAATAGCAAGACCATTTTTCTACCAACAAAATTATGAACTACATGCCACAAAAATAGTCCTAAATCTATTATTATCTTGAAATAATACACAAGCAACTCTACCCCTCATTTGCTCCATAATTTACACACACAATCCTCTCTCTAATATCTCCAAAGTCCCTTCCATAAAATCTAGAAACCAACACATTTGATTTCACTATTTATAGAAAAAGCATGATAATCACTACCTTGATTGGAAATTAGGCATGCCTTAATCCTTAAGGCATCTCTCATATCAATACATGACTCAGAACAATCTTTATAGGTCAGCCATGGCATATAGGTCACCCTTAAGGAACTACCCCTTATAATAAGGCCCTTTTAGCCCTTACTAGTCTCATGTAAACCAATTCACTCCTTTAGCACTTACTAAAACAAAAAAATAACATATATCCACTATAAAAAAACATGGAACCATTCTTTTTAACCCCTTCATAATCCTTAAATGATCAAAATCATATTGGCTCACTTCTGTGTATTCTCAAATAACACAAATACTGACCTAGTACACAAGAACATCATGAATGAATACATAGTCGAATTCTTAAGAATTTTTCATACTCAAGATAGATTGATCACACTCCAAAAACCACATATATCATACTTATGGAGTATACAAGACTCCCCAATATCCAATTCATCAAGAGATATCAAAATAATATCAAAACAAGATTGATCAATCTTCTCGAGTCACTTATAATCAATGTACAAACACACAATCAACTTTAAACATTGATATCTTTGACTATACACACATTAAAATATTTAAATTAGGTTCATTAAATATTACATGGAGTCCAATTCATCTTTACTTTTTACAACATGATAAAATTCTATCTAGATCGAAAGATATGGTCTAAAAACCACAGACTAGTTTTACTTCATTAAATTTTAATATTTAAATCCAAATGTTCATAGTTAAACATCAAACACAAAGATAGAATCTCATATCCTCTCAAATTTATATCAATATCACACCTTTTATCTTGTCTAAAATTTAATACATAGGTACTAATGTTCAACTGTTAAACCTTAACCACTTTGACTTCATCTCTTGGAATCTTGCAATGTTGACTCATTATGCCCCATCAATATCTACGGATCAACCATATTTTTAAATAGAAATGCTCATCATTAAATAAATTTTTATGAACACCCACTCAAAATTTACCCAGTCGTTAACATCATGCACTTATTTCCATCTTTCTCAATACTCATCATTAGATCATGATCTCTATGATCAACTACGCATCATTGGATCTTCATTTGGTCTTGAACTCTAAATCTTGAAAAATTAAATATGTATGGGGACCCTTAAAATATATTTTAGAATCCATATTTGAGCCTTAACAAATTTTTATGTTCTTCAATGCATAATCTTAAATTTAGACCATATGACCTCCCCACATAGGAGAGTCCATCCATATAGGAGTCTGCGCCTGGAACCCATACATGTGCAAGCTATGCCATCATCAACATGCTCACTCAAAATTTTCTTCCATAGAGCCAAATATGCCTAGAACTTCTTGGATGTCCAAATTTTATCATGCATATCTTTTGATGGGGTTCACCACATGATCTAAAATTTAATGCAAATAAAGTAGGCTTAAAACTGAAAAAACCCATATGATCACCTTGTCCTAAAATGTCTACACATGTGAGATATAAATTCATCAATATAATTACTAGGATCTTCTTTTCACATTTAAAATTTATCTAAATATGGGAAAACATAGTCAAACTGCTTAGGAGCCCAACTTTGCACATGCATATCTTTTATCATGCTTAATCGCATGATCTAGGAACTAATGCATAAAAATTAGGCACAAAAATGAACAAAACCATATGATCATTTTTTAATAGCACCTCCACTCATGTGAATTTTTAACTCATTAACATGCTTACTCAATTCTACTTGATCCCTTTTTCAAATTTGGCTAAGTATGGGAACATAGTGAATATTTTTTGAGTAGCCAACTTTTTGTCCTCATATCTTTGATCATGATTAATTGCATGACTTGAGATATAACACATAATATATAGGGAATAATGTGATCAAAACCATATGAACAAGTCTTATTGACTCATTCTCATGTGGAAATTATAATGTCATCAAATTTCCTACTCAAATTTTATACCACAGGAGCCAAAGTGTCTAGATGAAATAATGGACAACAAGATTAATTCCACTTATGCACACAAGCACTCAAAACATAAAAAAACTCTTATAGGACCCCTTGCACATGGTCAATATGCTATAATCATCCCTAAACATCTCTATCCATGTCAACACTAAATATGAACCAAGCCTTCTTCAAGCATTCTAGAAAAAACACAATGCACACTTTGTCATTGTCACTTAGACTATAAATGCACTTCATCCACTCACCAAGACACCTCTATGACATCACTAAAAAATATCCAACATATTTAACTATCACAATTAGTTTCCAAGTATACTACACCCTATGATAATCCATATTACCATAGTCTAGTGTTCTGAGACATAATTACTAAAATTTCACAATAAATCATAATACAATAGCCATAACTACATGGAAACACAAGTTTATATCCAAGAAACTAGACATAACAAGTAATCCATAGTTTTTTAAAACACATAATATTCCATCTTAGAATATGATACACTCTCAAGGTTTGTATTAATGCATACATAAATCCTTACCAACTATTAAAAAACATGTTATTCACAATATTAACCAGCATACACAAAGTAAATCATCCAAATGTAGATGTGAGTTTAGACATAAAAATCAATGTATGTACCATCTAAGTACAACATACCCTTTTTTTATTGTAGTAATCTATGATACCCCATATTATCATAGTTATGAATTACATAAAAACACGTAGCCCAACATACGATGTCAAGAATCAAATGATCAACATAGATAACAACAAGTAAACAAGTACAAGATTATACCACCCAGGTATACCCTAAGATTATACTACATACTAGCATTCCAAAGCAACATAATATATAATCATGCATCATGATGCAACGTTATATGCTAGATATAATCATATGCTCTCTCATAATAATGTACTACATAAAAGAACTCAATATATTACTAAAAAACAATTAATCATTTGCAGAGAAATAGATAATTTCATAAACCCATTATAACATTCATTTGAACATCTCATTTTATTTTATAGAAACTTGTTTACTATGGTTATAATTTCATTCCCACAAACATCTGAGGATTGATAAAAATCATACTCCTAGCTATAAGATTAGGTTTATGACCTAACACAATGATTTTAATTTTGTATTTATGTGGCATACTTAAATCCAAGCATAGATATAGTAAAACAAAACTCAACATAGACATGAAACATAGGATAAAAAAATATAGATTTTATCCTTCATTTAAGGGTTTGAATGCACATAATCATTAAACTTCATTTTCCATAATTATTTAATAGAGTCTTTAATCCACTCGAGGAGCTAAAGCCATAAGAGTACACCCATATATTCAAATACATACTACTAGGTACATTAGTACCTACACATTTGCTAAGTTTTATTATTCCCAATTCATTATCATAGGTTATAATCTACCTATAGAAATACATAATCAAGAGAATACATCATAATGAATATATACATATACACCCATAATTCTTATAAAACTTAACATTCCATTCACATCTCAAATTTTCTTATAATAAGTAACCCTTACTCATCATAATGAAGAATTCATTAGATTTATTATTCTTGTCATGTCTCATTAAACTCTTTAAAGGTCCTTGATTCATTGACATTATATAAAATATATAGTTATACATATTCCCAAGTGAGAATTTAACAGACTACTCCTCCTTTTAGAATAATGAGAAAACGTATTATGCATTACTAACTAAAATTCTTGTTTAGTAACTTTGAAGTCCTTGAAAGACAACACACACACACACACACACACACACACACACACACACACACACACACACACACACACACACACACACACAGAGAGAGAGAGAGAGAGAGAGAGAGAGAGAGAGAGAGAGAGAGAGAGAGAGAGAGAGAGAGAGAGAGAGAGAGAGACACTAGTATAATTATTACATTTTATCTACCACTTGAAATACCTTAAACCTCAAACATGGCCCTTTTAAGATTATTGATTAATTTCCCTCTTATGTTACTAAACATAATATTTTTTTCCTTACACCAAAACATGGATATGCCAAAAGCATGTGTCTGACAACATTCAATTTTTAGTAACCTCTCTAAAAATTAAATTTGCTTTAAAAGGGTGTGGTCATGCTAAACGCTTATAAATGGATTATTAAAATTTTAGTGTTCCAACTACTAAACTTGATTCAAACATTTCATGCATATGATAGTTATATAAATACATATTTGGTAGTCATGTATTAAATTGATGTGACATGTATGTGGTGATGCTAAAGTAACGGTTTCCCCCATATACAATGAACTCAATTTTTTTTGCAAATAATTACATATATACATGACTAAAAAATCAAATCCAATCCCTCTTTTCAACGACTCTAAACAATGAATATTTACCATGATCCACTGAAGAAGGATTTACATTATTCTTAAGTCACCTTTACTGGTATCAAGTCACATATTACATAATATCAGTAGATTTAACTTGTATCATATAATATCAGCCATGCATTATATAATATTAGTAGCAAAAAATTGATATTATTTAATTAGACATCTATGGGGATAATATTAACCTGATTAATTATAGATGCATTTTAACCAAACCTGATGTCTTATTCCATGCCAATATAGTGAATCAACTCAATTCTTGATAGGTGACTATGATTTGAATACATAAAATGTATGTTAAGAAATATTATGGTTTCAAGCATATCATGATTTGAAAATGATACTCAATGATTCATACAATACAAGCTACAACCCTATATAGAGACACCAAAATTGTGTTATACAATGAGCCATTAGTATATAACCAAGCTTATAAGTAATTTAATAGATAAAATAAGTATCATATTTAATTATCATGATATTATATTTAATTAACACATCTATTATATCTAATTATCATAGTTGTAATTCCTAAGAAAAAAAATACCTCCAAGTTGAGGTGTGTCACTAGTCTGCATGACCTCTCAAGGAATAAGTAATTGTAAATAAACACTAGTGACTATAACTACCTCTACCATATGCTAAATAAGACTATAGTGATTTTTATATTTATGGAACTATGTGTATAGGTATGGTATTTTAGGTGGAATACACATTATCAAAATTTAATAGCATTGTTTTAATATGGTGACCCAAACATAACTAGCAGTCATGTATTATAGTGTAATTCCTATGTAGATCACTATCAGAGTTTTTTTATACAAATGTACTATTGGTTTGGCACATACATGACTGATTATTATTGTTTTATAGTTCAATGAATTTGGATTTATGGTTACTATAGGATTAAGTTGTTGTTTTAATATATATTTAAATCAATTCATAGCTTATGTATTAATTTTATTAAATTTGTATACATATATCAGAGCAAACACCTACTGCATAACTCAATTAATTAAAAAATACAATGCTACGTAAACCTCATACCTGGAAGTTTGGGAAGAACCTTTCTCTAAGCCATTCTCTTTTCCCCTTTTTATCCACTACACTTTACTCCTTTTTTTATCTGAATGGTGCGTTCCCTTTTCAAGAAGCACTATTTTTTTCTTTAAAGCCGATTCTTTGATTTATTTTATTTTATTTTATTTCCCTTTTTTTAAAATTATTTGCTCCTTTTTTATTTTAATTCACTTTATCCCCTTTAAAAAGGTTTTCCTCATTTTTTAATAGATTTTCTAAATTTAAAAGTTAATTAGAACCTATTTGATAATTTATAACAAAATTTTAATAATCCTATTTTTCTAAATCACATCATTATCCAATCATTAATTGAAATTCCTTACACCCCATAGTGATATTTCCAATTATCATTATGATAACAAGCTTAATTCTCAACATTATTAAGATATACCAATTGGCCCACATATGGTAGTTCCAATTACTAGTCACACAAGGATCAATTTATCTAAACATCAATCACAACCATTAATTTATGATAATAAACCATGTATAAATTAATTTTTAATGAAAATTGAATCCAAAATATGTATGCTAACCACTTATTATCCATCTAACATGTGCTAGATATTTGTGGTGTGTGTACAAGGTAGAGGTCAATTTATCTATCATCTTCTGACATCTTCATCTACGTCACCCTCTCTGATGATGCTCTTCCTTCTTCATAATTCTAAAGGCTGAGTTCTCATGTGTCAACCTCACACAAAAACATGTAGTTAGGCCATAATAGTTAGGATAACTATACAACATAAAATATAACTACAATGACAAATCAACATCATCATAAAGTAAACATATACTTATAATTAGCTTATAGTAGCATGATCATGTAACCTAAGCAATATTCTACTGCCTCATAATAGTATATATCCAAGATTAGTTAATATTATCCAAATCTAAATTTTTCAACCATAGATATCCATAGATAATATATAGAGTTTGTTTAGTGAGGAATCAAGATGTAATATCCTTCTTCATAAATCTATTCGTCATCCCCAATAACTCTTATTCAATCATAAGTTCTAAATTAAAATATTATTTAGCAAAGCAAAAACATAATATACAATATTGAATTTAATAATAAATGAGAAATTACCTATGGAACTCACCATATTTCCTTCAAATTATACTATTACCAAAGTATTGGTCCCACAAGACCCTGATCTATGACATATCTCAATTATGAAATCATAGTTTATGAGTACTAATTACTCTAATTAGTTATATCATGACCACCCCGTGGTATAGAACCATCAAGATAAGCCTACATACTATAGGATTGACCACTTTTGTAACCTTAAAGGGTCCCATATATCTCTGTAAAAGTTTCACTAAATTCCTAAGAGCACATAAGATCATCATATAGGCCAAAATAAATGACTACAAAGAGTTTCATAAAATCTTCCAACCCCTCTGCATATCTATCTAACCTAGAGAGTGTTTTTCTCATTCTGGAGAAAAATTATTATGGAACATGGTAAGAATGATGTGTAAAAATTAATACTATAGCTACTCCACATAGCTCTGAATAAGTATAACATGTCAATATTGTCACTACTCCATAGATCTCCTGAAAAGTATGATAATGAATAGGAATTGGAAATACTATATTTCTAATGTATACAAAATTATGGAATAAATGCTCCATCGTATACATATGTATAGACATATGACTAAATTTAACAAGTTTCTTCTGTCCAATCCCAGATTTGATGAGTACATCTATTGGATATAACTCAATAACAAATGAGTCAATGTGAGCCTCAATAAGATATTATCCTATCACTTAGAACCCACATTCCTAATTCACCACTCTTCCTTTAGGTCTCCACGACCTGATGATCTCCAAAAAGTGCACAATGTTCAATGAATCACAATTTTATGCTAATAAATCATAGAAAGAAATTATATGAGCTCAATAATTTTAGATGTATCAACATACATACAAGATAAATCATACAATCAATTTATAATTATATTAAATTACTAATAGACACACATAACTAGTTTCACATTCACAACTTAACCTATAGTGTTATATATTCATGGTTAAGATGAAATAATGTTAAAATAATTAACATGACATACAAAGGCCAAGGGTCACATTGTCCTTTCAACCTAGTAAAGGAAATAAATGAACAAATCTCCCTGCTTGCTCATCTAGAATGCAACAACTTAAAATTTTATCTCAACTCCTATATTGACAAGATGTTACACACATATAATACCCTACTCACTTTTAGTGAAAGGTATAAAAAATAACTCTTTAAAAATACATGTGAAAAGCCAAAAAGAGAAATAATATCCATCTAGTCAAGGGTGAATAATAACATAGTAATCATAATCAACTTATAGTTCTTAATCTAGAATTTAATATGAGCTCAAGGTTTTCCACTCTATGTTGTCTAAAATCATAAGTTAGATAAAGTAGTGACTCTAAAGAGTCACAAGTGAAAAGTAAAAAATTATCATCTCAAAAACTCCTATATACTCTCATAGGGTGAAAGGACAATAGTGCAACTCATTGTTTCCAAATCACTATCTACTTACCAAGTCTGTAAGTATAGTTTAACAATCTATTTACACAACTGAGAGAAATAAATACTAATTACAAGATGAACCAATTCATCCAATTCTATAAATCCTCTCTCAACAAGAAGTAGAAGACATTATCTCACAAACTTCAATGGGATATGGTCAAAACAACATTTTAGAAACAAGTTTACACAATATGAAAATAAAAATCCTCTTAGGGGTTATAATTATGTCAATGAAACATGAGGGAGTGACAACTCACCTTTATGCCCACTATCAGAGATGGCATTTATTCCTATTCAATGGGTTCTAAGTCATGAACCAACTCCTAGCTTTTTGGAGTCCTCAAAAAATGACTATTTACACTGAATTACAAGAAAATTCCGACCACACTAGATGGTACCAAAATTATAAATGGTCTTATAAGATTTTCCATTTATGGGATTAGTGAATAGAAGTCACAAAAACAATTTAAAGCACATATTTTAAGTGAGAGGCATCTTGTGCTTATTAAAATTCATAACACAAAACACAAATGGTGAAGGTGACTTGATTATCAAAAAAGGATGTAATCATACTCAAGGTTTTTGATCTAAGTGGTCAAATGGTGGTAGAGATCTCTTTTTCACAACTCATGAACTATGGTATGTACTCACCTACTAACCTCAAATAGAACCATCATGATTGGGGCAATAGATAAACCAACCCCTTAAAAATTCAAAAGGGTACGAGTGATCCCAAGGCTAAACACTAAATTTTCCCCACATTACATGAATGTCTTATACTTACAATAGTCACCCATCTATATAGGAGGATCTATCAAATCCCTAAACTCCAATCATGGTGTAACATGGTTCTGCACTAAAGTAATAATAATCCAAAATACTAGTGCAATCCTTCATGTTACTAGCTTCATGCTAGTGAATAGAAAGACACAACAATGCTAATGGACTCATTAGGTCATAGAGTTTGAGCCACACCTATGATACCACATGTAACAACCCCACTAGGGTCTGACTAAAAATAAGTGATTTTTTTAATTAGATGCATATATCGAAGATATATTACACCATGAGAATCTATAGATACCATAAGAATACTCAAGATGTGATAACAACAACAAGCATAATACAACATATACCATTGATCTCTAATATCATGAGAGTACATGTCAATATGTGAATATGGAAGGTAATAACAATAACTCTACCTACAATTGTACAAGTGTATAGCCACCAATGTTAATATACATCAAAAAGTAATTAGAAATGTTGATGACATTATGCAATAATAAGTACAATACAATAAAATGTACATATAAGATACATAGTTTTCCCAAATCATAGTTCCCAAACTCAAGTATATGTAGTAATCTAAAATGTCATCTCAATAAGTAGTACTATTATGGAGAGGGAGAACATCATCCAAGTGAGTTTTCACACCAATCATGGACCAATGATCTCTCACACTAAACCCATTAGGATATTGACCTCCCTTCATGGATGATTAGATATTGATGGTGTGGGAATCCAAAGAGACAAGCAAGTACTCGTGTGTTTTATGATTTCTAAACTAAAAATGTAGTGTATCATAGAAGACCATTCTATGACATGATATTTCACAAACATGTAAACCATACTTATGAAATGATAATGTCTTAATAAACATACTTACCAAATTTTAATAAATAATAAATAATAATGAACTATAGATCAATCAAATTTATACACACCACTTGATCAGACTGCCTTCATTTGTTATTGTGATACTAATAAGCCAATGAAGTTCATCTCACTCTTTATTCCATATCAACAATATAGATTGGTCAAATAAAATTCAACCAAAATATTCATTTAATTTACATCCTACTATAAAACACAACATACATCATGCTAAACATAAGAGTAACCAAAGCATACATTTATTTCATAAAACATTTGAATAAATATTACATCATCTCTATCCCATAATAAAAACAATGATTAAAGTTTATACCATTAAGGTAAATACACATTCAATTGTAGATTTAACTATCACAATAAGTTTCCAACCATACTACACCCTATGATAACCCATATTCCCATAGTCTAGTGTTTTGAGACATAACTACTAAGATTTCATAATTAATCATAATACATTAGTCATAACTACACAGAAACATAAGTTTATATCCAAGAAACTAGACATAACAAGTAAGTCACATTTCCCAAAAAACATAAAATTTCATCTTAGCATATGTTACATTCTGAATGTTTGTATGCATGCATACACAAAGTCTTACTAACTGTTACAAAACATGCTATTCACAGCATTAACCAACATGCACATAGTAAACCAACCAAATAAAGAGGTGAGTTTATACATAACAATCACTGTATGTACCATTTGGATACAACATACCCTTTTATTTTACTTTAGTACTCTATTATATCCCATACTATCATAGTTCCCAATTACATAAAAACACATAGCCCAACTTATGATTTCAAGAATCAAATGATCCACAGATAAAAATAAGTAATCAAGTACAAGATTATACCACTTGGGTATACCCTAAAGTTAAACTACATACTATCATTCCAAAGCAACATAATATATAAGCACACATCATAATTCACCATTTTATGTTAGATATAACTAGATACTCTCTCATAGTCATGTAATTCACACAAGTACTCAATATATAACTAAAAAAAAATTAATAATTTGTAAAGAAATAGAGAATTTCATAAACCTATTATAACATTCATTTGAACATCTCATTCTATTTTCTATAAGATAATTTACTGCGGTTATAGTTTCATTCCCATGGACATCTGAGGATTGAGAAAAATAATACTCCTTGATATAAGCTTAGGTTTATTACCTAACAGAAAAAATTTCATTTTATACTTATGTAAAATACTTAAATCCAAGTATAGATATATTAAAATAAAACTCAACACACATATGTAACATAGGATAAAATAGTCTAGCTTCTGTCTTTCATTTAGTGATTTGAATGCACACACTTGTTAAGCTTCATTTACATAAATATTTAATAGAGTTTCTAATCCACCAGAAGAGCTAAAATTATAATAATACACCCCTATATTCATATACATGATACTAGGTACATTAATACTTATGCATTTACTAAGTTTTATTATTCCCAATTCCTTATCATAGGTTATATTCTACTCATGGAAATGCATAATAAAGAGAATACATCCTAATGAATATATACATATACACCCATAATTATTATAAAACTTAATTTTACATTCACATCATGTATTTTTGTATAATAAGTAACTCATACCCATCATAGTGAAGACTTCATTAGGTTTATTATTCTTCCCATGTTTCATTAAACTCTTTAAAGGTTATTGATTTACTAACCTTATAAAACATCTACAGTTATACCTATTCCCAAGTGAGAATTTAAGAGACTATTTCTCCATTTAGAATAATGAGAAAATGGGCTATGAATTACTAACATTCTTGTTTAGTAACATTGAAGTCCTTGAAAGACTATATATATATATATATATATATATAATTGTTACATTTTACTTACCACTTGAAATCCCTTAAACTCAAGTGTGTCCCTTTTAAGATTATTGACTAATTACCTTGTTATGTTACTAAACATAATATTTTATTCCTTACACCAAAACATGGATAGGCCAAAATCATGTGTTTGAGAGCATTCAATTTTTAGCGACATTCTGTAAAAATGACATTCGCTCTAAAAAAGTGTGGCGATGCCAAATGCTTATAAATGGATTATTAAAATTTCAGTTTTCCAACTACTAAATATGATTCAAAAATTTCATGTATCTGATACTTATATAAATACATACTTGGCAATCATGTATTAAATTATTGTGAAAGGTATGTGGCAACACTAAATCAATGGTTTCCCCCATGTATAGTGAACTTATTTTTTTTGAAAATAATTACATATATACATTATATAAAATTCAAATCTAATCCCTCTTTTCAATGATGCGAAACAATGAATATTTACCATGACCCACTAAGGATTTATATTATTATAAATTTGCCTTTATTGGTATCAAGTCATGCATTACATAATATCAATAACTTTAACTTGTATCATATAATATCAGCCTTGAATTATATAATATCAATTAGCGACATAAATTGTTATTATTTAATTAGATGCCTATGAAGATAATATTAACCTGATTAATTATAGCAACATTTTAATAAAACCTATTATTTTATTCCATGCCAATGTAGTGCAATGCCTCAATTCCTAACAAGTGGTTGGGAGTTGAATACTTAAAATGTATGTCAGACAATAATATGGTTTTAGGCATATCATGATTTTAAAAGGATACTCAATTATTCATAAGATTTAAGTTGTAAGTCTATATAGTGACACCAAAGTTATGTTATACACTGAGCCATTAGTATACAACCAAGCTTATAAGTAATTTAAAAGATAACAAATTTATTATATTTAATTAACATAGCTATTATATTTAATTATCATAACCATAATACTTAAGACAATAATCCTTCCAAGATTGGGGTGTGTCACTAGTCTGCATGACCTTTCAAGGAATAAGTTATTGTGAAAAAACACTAATAACTATAACTACCTGAACCATATGCTAAATAAGACTTTAGTAATTTTTATATTGCTGGAATTATGTGTATGGCTATGGCATTCCAGGTGGACTCCATACTTTGAGAATTTAATATCAACATTTTAATATGATGACCCAAACATAAATATGAGTCATATATTATAGTGTAATTCCTATGTAGATCTCTATTAGAGCTTCGTTATACAAAGGTATTACTGGTTTGGGATACACATGAATGATTTCTATTGTTGTATAATTCAATGAATTTAGAGTTATGGTTAATGTAGCATTAAGTTTATGTTTTAATCTATTTTATATCAATTCATAGCTCATGTATATATATTTAATGTATAACTCAATGAATTCAAAAATTCAACCTTGCATAAACTGCCTACTTGGTAGTTTGGGAAGAACCCACCTCTGAGCCATCCTCTTTTCCCCTTTTTCTCCACTATGCTTTACTCCTTCCTTTTTTTCTCGGAATGGTGTGTTCCCTTTTTAAGAAGAATTATTTTTTATTTGAAGTTGATTCTTTGATTTTTTTCTTTTGTTTTATTTCACCTTTTTTATATTCTTTCCTCCTTTTTTATTTTACTTCGCTTTATCCCTTTAAAAGATGTTTTCCTCATTATATATAGATTTGCTAAATTTAAAAGTTAATTATAACCTATTTAATTATTTATAACACAATTTAAATAATTCTAGTTTATCTAAATCAAGTCATTATTTAAAATTCATTAATCCCAATAATGATATTTATAATTATCATTAAGACAATAGGCTTAATTCTCAACATTATTAAGATATACTAGTCAGCCCACATATGACATCTCCGACCACTAGTCACACAAGGATCAATTTATCTAAACATCAATAAAAACCATTAATTTATCATAGAAAACCATGTATAAATGAATTTTTAATGCAAACTAAATCTAAAATATATATGTTAACCAGTTATTAAGTATCTAAAATGTTCTAGTTATTTGTGGTGTGTGTGTAGGATAACAATTAGTTTCTCTATCATCCTTTGATGTCTCTATCTATGTCACCCTCTTTGATGATGCTCTCCTTCCATCACAACTCCAAGGGCTTAGTTATCCTCTATCAACATCACATAAAAACATGTAGTGAGGCCATAACATTCATGATAATTGTACAACATAAAATATAATTTCAATGCCAAATCAACATGATCATAAAGTAAAAATATACTTACAGCTAACTCATAGCTATATGATCATGTAACCTAAGCAATATCCTACTACCCCATAATATTATATATCCAAGATTAGTTAAAAGTATCCAAATATAAATTTTTTAACCATAGATATTTATAAAAAAATATAACAAGTTTGCCTAGCGAGGAATCAGGATGTAACAATGATAGTGGTTCAAAACTCAATATATATATAACCTCACATTTTCACAAACCATGGAGTTTGATATAGAATATATTAATAAAACATACAATATTATTTGAGGGTTTTAAAACATTCCTAGATAGACATTGGGATCAATCAAATTGGATATTATAGTGGGACCAAACACATTATCTACACACTTTCAGGGCTTGCTGAACCATTTACATACTAATTTGCTACTCAGGAGACCCAAGATACATGTTATGGAGGTTTTACCTTACACTCTTCAAATATGCATTAAATTTATATATGATGAGTACCTATACACATGTCTAATGGATAATCATCCATTTAGATATTACAAGCTCACTAACCCTCCTACACCAAGTACATCATCCGATGGGATACCTCATGTTCTCATTAAACCCCCACCTCACTAGATACCTATTGAGTTGATGCATACTTATGAGGTGGGGGTGTCTAGTAATACTATTACAACATCACCTTTAGATCATACTATAATATATATACCTTCACCAATAATAGAGGACCAGCCTCTCCAAGTGCAACTGCCTTTCGTGATGATAGAGGACCAACCTTTTCTAGCAAGAGTACCTTAACTGATCATATAGGAAAAACCTCTCACAATATAGACATCCTCATCTCAGATAGATGATGATATTATCATAGCCTAAATACCACTACTTGTCAATTTAGAGGAGACTTACATTCATAATTCTTACATAGATTCAAAGGCCACTATAAAGGATGATCAATCACATATAGACATTGATGATTATTTATATTGATTGAGATTTACACCAATGGGCCTTGGGGAATATAGAGATAAATATAAGGAACTTATACCTTGCCCTACACTAGTAGCATCACTTATTTAGGATTCTATAACTATAATATCCTATACTTATCCACAATCAATAACAAATCCCTCAATCTATTCAATACATATGGTCAAATCCATGGCTACCAATTTAATCATACAACAAGGAGTGCACAAAGTAGACCACACCAAATATTGTAGTTATTACTTGATAGAGGATTGTTTCTATTACTCAAAATTCCTCACAAATTATCTAGTAGATTTTCACCACAGGAAGGGAAACCATTTTATCACATACATAGACTCATAGGACATGATACAAACATGTGTGTAATAATAGAACATAAGATAAATAAATTTAATTCTAAGGGCACTATCCAAATCATATAGCCTACAATTTCATACGTACCACCACTAGTGATATGAGATACTACATATATACAAGCACTTTGACAAAGTAATCATCAACACAGATATTCATGAAATGATCCATTAACTATGTAGATATTTGTAGAGGGTAGACATTTTTCACATATAGCCATGGATGAAGATTCTAATCCTAATACTTGTAATTTGGGATTTTTACACCAAATTGGTTATTAGAAAAGTGAGCTACATCATGTTATGCACTAGCAGGTCTCCTTTGGACATATTATATTGATAGTTACATGTATCCTTAAGGTGGCTAATACATTATTCTTAATTTTTAGTAGAGACACCCATCTACAAGTTACACATGGAAGTACATGGTTATAGGTGATAGATGCTACAGTTGATCATTTAGAGAGATGCTTGACAATCACTCATGATGGACACATGGTTTTTATTTTACATGATGACATTGATGAAAACCATAGGTTTCACATAGATAATCTATAGTATAATGTGGTTTACCCTAAGACTCTATAAGATGCATCTTACACAATTGAGCAACATGTTATTTAGATGTGTAGACTCCAAACTCGTGCCAAGAATAAGGCCCAACTGATACATACATAATTTTATGATGATCATGATGATGATGATTTATTTGAGTTTAGATAGGCTCATTTTCCAACACTCTATGATCTTTCACCACATCCACTGTTTGATTATCCACATCCCATGGATGTGATTTTGGTTCTATATAAACATTCCACTTTGCTTGTATTTTATTTCATTCACATTTCAAATATTTACTTCCTTATCTCTCTCTCATTATTTTTACTTGGTTATTTTCATATTCTTGTACATAGATTATACTCAGAAAACAAAAAAAAAAATATAATATGTCCAAATACAAAAAAATTCAAATATTTCAAAAAACCAAAAAATATACATATTGTATGCATTTCTATGTTTACATTTCTACTACTTACTAGATATTGCATATTGTTAGTTATCCTTGTATATTTAGTTTTATCATACACACTTGCTTCAATTGTTCTTATCAAGTTCTTGTAGATTTGAGATAGGACTCTGGTCCAGTACACTAACCTATACCATCTATCATCTACCCAATAAAGGGATGCACACTTATCAAAATTTATCCATTGATACATTTGCCCACTCAAGGGCATGTCTTATACAATTTTTATAACTAAGGTTTATCTTTACATATTATAAATTCTAGTTATGCATTTATTTATCTTAATATTTATCATTGTTATTTATTTCTTAGATTTTTTCCAACTATCACTCATTAGTCTCCATATGTATACACCCTAACATATACATAGATTTATATTACATAGTTATAAATTCTTTCATTTCTAGTTCCTAGGTTAGACTTGATTGTGTTTCATATGATTCTTCCATATTTGAAGTCATTTGAAAATGCCATTGTTCTATGACTTCTATGCCACTTATTTATTTGTATGCCTTGAACATGTTCCCATGTCCCTTGTGTGTTCTTTTTATTTTTTTCATGTTTCTATATGTGGACTTTAAAACATGTCATTCTATGTGGCTTTATAAAAAAAATCTTATTTTTTGCATATGTAGGCATTTTAACATGTCATTGTATGTCTTCATTCTCAAATTTAGTGACATGTGACCATGCTCCTTGTATTAATTTTTACATGCAACATGTATTTGTATGTTTGCTTCCTTGTATGATTCTCACCATGACACTTGTATCTGCCTGTTACACACACACACACACACACACACACCAATTTTCAATGCCATGAGGGACATCATGGATATACCCTTCCAACTTGGGATCATTGATGGACATCATGCGCCATCCCCCTAGGTATTTACTTAGATTTACTATTGTTATACATTGCCTAAATTTGTCTTGACACCCATGTGTAATGCTAGATTATAATATACATCTTACATTTCTTACTTATGATGAGACACATTTACATTATGATGTTATCTTTTATATTATATTGGAATATCATGCACATGTTTTGGCTAACACATTATGTAGAGTGACTTATTTAGAGGGTAATTCTTCTATAGATTTCACAACTACCTTCAAAAGAGGGGAAATTTTTAGGTGTTGTCATAGAGATAAAGATCTTGCATTTATTTTCATATATATATTTCAACACATAGGCTTGGTTTTAGATATAGACTTAGGGAAAACACAAAATAGAAAAAATCCTTGGTAGTTAGTTTAGTTCTCATATAAATCAAATAGGGCAATGCGTAGCACCTATATTGAGAAACTAACACCACAAAGGTGCTACCACCATCTAAAAGGCACTACTATCTATTAGCCCCAAAATTATGATAGTCAAGATAACTTAGACTAGTACACCTGGTATAGTACAAATTTTCATAGATACATTCATAGGTTTGGTAGCTATGTCCAGATTTAGCTTAAATTTATTCATTTTAGCTGAGATCATACCAATTTCTCAAACTTGGGGCATGATGAAAGGCATGATAACTCATACATTAATATCAGTTACATGTATTTAGATACAATATAGTTGATTTAGATTCAATATACTCAAATACCAAGTTGAGGGTATATGAATTGTTGTCACCAAATCTTGTGCCCTAAAGGAGGGTGTTCAAGCCTCCTCAAAATTTGGAAACATGGGAATACTTATAGGTATGTGGGTTTACCTATAGTATAATTAGACCTCTATCTTTAAGGGTTATCTCCCTGAATATACCTTGAAATGCTTATCACCTACTTAACTAATTGTTTCTAGGAAAAGAGATGGAAAGTTTGCATGAAATGAAACTACCATAACAGGGTGATAAACTATAATGATATAAAGAATACCATCATACATCTTTCACTAAGAAATAATACCTGTAAACCAACTTCAAAGTCCTAAGAGGTTATAACATAAGTGATTCAATATAGAGGTGATATGCATGACGCAACATAGGGTAACTAAACCAGAGGGTAGATTGCACACTCTAAGGACATTTTTACACTTTAAAGGAGCCTAAAATACTAGATACATTCTATATGACCTATTATAATAGGAACTTTTACCTAAACATGAGAGGATAAAGAGAAGTAAGGATAGACGATTATCACTTAGCATCACCATGCATCACTTTACACACTTAGAAAAATTTCATGAAATGAAAACCAAACTTGAATTTTTTTTTCAAAGGAAAAATATAATTTCAATTGAATAGGGTTTCACCACACATTGTGTGGAATTATTATACAAGAGCCAAAACGGCTACTACTTATAGAATTTTAGAGAGAAGAGAAGAAAATGAAGTCCAAGAGTCACTAGGACATGTGTCAAGCTAAGAATAGGAGTTTCATACGTAAGAGAGAGGAATATGGAATATACCATGTAAGGTATATTTGGACATATTTCCCTTAAAGTATGAAACTCCTCAAATGTGGCATAGGACTCCTCATTTGCTTGCATAGAAACTGCCTTCATCATTTGGTCCACTTGAAACATTCCATAGTAGACTAGGTATAGGTGAGATAATTTAAATAAGATGGAAAGGTTATAAACAAGTTCCAACATGGATTTTAGGTGCCCCTAATCATCAATATTATTCTAGACATGAGTTATCACTACATGGAGTCCAAATAAGTCCTCTTTCACTCACCCTTCAAACTTGAAATCAAATAGGTCTTAAATTTTCCAAACCATTCCATAAAATGGAGTGCATGACACTTATAAAGAACCCTAATGACATTATACTCCTTAGGTAGGCCTTAAAATGCCTCCTACTTGGAGTTTTCATATTCTCACTTACTTGTTCACTATTCCAATTTGGACTGGCTGAGATAAAGGCACTTGTAGAATCACTTGTTATATTTTTTGATGCATTAAATTGAAATGAAGGGTTATTTCAGGTCTAACCTATCTCCCAAAGTGACTTACATCTTTGGAAACCTCTCTATCCTAGACAACACATAATAATATCTAGAAATATCATATTCACCCTATCCATACAAGTAGGGTAGAACTTAAGTTAATGTGGAATATCACTAGAGAGTTATCTAAAAATTAAAATCATTTTGCAAGCCATTATATCCCATCGAGATGCATCTCCTTCTTCATTTTCTCAATCAGGTCACTAGCAATGGTTTTAGAGGGTTTAGAGTACTTTTGCCCTCTCAGGATTGTTCATATTGGTCTGATGTTGGAACTATAAAAAAATTACATAAAGTATTTTTTAAATACCTCCTTAAACATACCCAAATTATTCAGACTCCCATACTAATAATCCATTTTGGTGTAAGCTTCTAAACTTGCTTATTAGAGCTCCTCTCTTCATTCTGTGTAGGTTGCTTAGTTTTTAAGTCATGAAAAAACTCTCTCATATATTTCTATGCATGATAAAATTTTTAAAACACCATATAACTCCATTAAAACATGTTTTAATGTATTATAATGTTCATCTAGTGTCAAAATTGGTAGTAGTCACACTTGAGGGTTTTAGGCTTAGACTAGACCTAATAGGTTTACCTGCATACTTGTAGGTTTGGACCACCTCGACATGTTTATAACCCCTTTGGATGGTTTTTATGTTGGTATAAGTGTGACACAAATATCTACATCTTTATACAAGATCCCATCAACCTCTAGCTCACACTCTCATCATTTTCCCTCTAAACCTGTAGATTTGCACCCTTGGGGAGTGTCCTTTATCTGAGATAAAATAGAGGGAAATTACCCTATTACCTTAGACCAACTGATAGTATGAGAGGATTATAAATTTTTTAATGAGATCTATTAAAATATTTAGATATTTATCACGTGAAAATCCCCTCAAGGTAGAATGCTAAGTAACTCAATGTGTGTAGGGTGCCAAGTATGACTTTGAGTGAATGTTTGAGTCTATTTCTTTCCCTATTTCCATACTATGTGAGTGTCATGGAATGGTAATTATCTCTATGGATTCCATTAAAACATGTTTATAATCAAACCCTTATAAAACCTTACATTATTCACCTCCCAACTTGATTGGTCTAGACTACATGTTCATGGATTATGTTACTCGCCTCAAAACACCTTACTTGTAAGTGAATATTTTGTATTATATATTGCATAAAATAATTAAGGACCTTATTGAGTCTTCCAATGTCATGTGACATTCATCTATTATTTCTAAATTCATGTTCATTTTATTCCAACCGTTAGATATTCATACTTTAGGTCACTGCAGACACAGTCAACTATAGTTGATCCTATTGAGGTAAAAAGGGATGCTATAGGTGGTCTTCAACCTATAACACCTATGATTAATACCTTTGGATCATTTTTAAGTATTTTTAATAATTTAAGTACTTTTTAATTATATTTATTTACATTTTATAAGTAATTTCATCACATGGACTTTGTGGGCATCTACAACCAGGTTGTATGTAAGCTTTTATAGAGCAAGGTACACCTATACATGTTGATGTAGTCAATACCCTACTCTTCAACATTTTTGATGACCATTGAAAAAATAATGTCTTATTTACCCTTATATGACCACTTTTCATACATGTATATGCTATTACATTTCAACTTTGGATTGTGAAGGTCCTTTGAGTTTTAAAACTATAAACACCATTGAAAAGTTGTAGTGAACAAATACCAAGAATGAAGGCCTCAAAATATTATGTTCCTCTAGTCACATATCCATTCCATTTTTCTAGGATCTACCCTTGGGATAGGAATAAAAGAGATGATGCATTTTGAATCATATATACTTATTGCACATCTTCATTTGTTGACAACAAAAGTGGCTAGGGATATATTTTAGAGAGTTTAGGGAACTTGTCCCTAAACTCAGTTCTTTCCATTTGTAGATGATTTCTCAACTTTGCCTACCAATCAATGACCCCAAAAATGTTTTTCATGTTCTCATCAAACTCCAAAAACCTCATGAAGGTTTCACATCATGTTAAAATCACCCATACCACATTCTCATATTTATGTGATAGCCTATAGATGCACACACAATAACATATAAGGTAGTGAGGGTAGAACATGGACTGTGAATGTGATGTATGCTTCTATAATTATCTCCAAATATTCATATCAATCCTCAAACTGATATTTAAAATATTTAGGGACATTCAAACAAGTCACATGCCATATCTCAATATGGTTATCTCTTGAGGACACCTATAGGTATGCCTTGATGTTGTAGGCAAGGTAGTGAATGTAAGACTTGAGAAATATGTATGCTATATGACCTTATACATGGTTATAAAGGTATACCATTTTATTAAAACTTGATGCATGTACGAAAACATGTTTGAACATATTTTTGAAAAAATCCCAAGTCTTTTTCATTGCCACCTGTAGGTGGACATTTCAATATATGGGGAGTTAAGAAAAGACATGAATAATATGCATGTTGTCTAGGATTGTACCTAGTCTTGGACCTTCCATAAAATCTCAAATGGATTTTTTTCACCATGAAACACTTCAAACCAATTTAAATATCCCTTTCAATGTGATTATCTCCTAAGGGCATCTATAGGTGCACATTCATGGTGTATGATTATGTGTTTACGTTTGCATTGACTACCACATTTTGTTGTGTGCCATTTGGAGGGATTGGACTGCCAGATCATGTTCCAAGAAGGTTTTAAATACCTCTATTATTATTCATACATATCCATGAATGTCCTCAGAGCTTCACACACCTTGACTATAGATAAAAACTTATAGGGAATTGACTATGTGCTACATGTGAATGTGTGTTTGATCAATGTATGATCTTGAGAGACCTAGATTGGAAAAAGGTGATTTTGGTGACATGAAAAACATAAAACAAAACATATCACATTCACATAAAGCCATTTAAGATAAATATACCTTTTGTAATTCATGAAATCTGACTATAACATCACTAGCATACCCCACCTACATCCTAAGAGATTTGAACTCATCAAATGACTACCAGACATGAAACAAAATATGGAAAAGATGATATAAGGAATTACACATCCTTTGTTTTCCATTTCACCAATTAGATTGTATAGACATGTTCAAATAGAGGCAAAATCCATAAGGTGTGGGGATTAGCAAACAAAACTAGATAATCAACTTCTTAAAAATTGTTCATAAAGTATATGGAACCATTATTCCAAATCCAAACATGAAAATTAATTAGATAAAGTGTAATATCCACCACCAATAACATTTGACCTAGAAGTCTTCCTACTAGTCGTACCATCAAAAGACATATTGACAAGTTTCATGTGCGTAGTGAAGGGATGGAGAAGAGATGTTTTTGGCCCATTTTTGGCACTTAAAAACTCATTAAAAATTAAAATGGAGTTATGTAAGCTTAAGGGTCATTACCTATGCTGTTCCCATGTGACACTCTTCCTCGTAGGCCATACAAACGTTAAAACTCCCTCTTTTACACTTGTTTTCTTGATTTTCAGTTAGGAACCTAAAAGTTTCTATTATTAATGACATTCATGATAAATAATATGACATATTATACATATTAAGAGAAATTATAACACTTGGACACTTTGTAAAACCATACCACCCTCATTTATGACCCATATAAGACCCCTAAGTGACACAAAATTACATAAGGACTAAATCAAAATATGACGAAGGCTATGAATGTATCAAATGACATAATATAAAACTATGACACACCCTTTAACATGATAATATACCCCTATATCATTTTTTTGACTATAGGGTTTGACTTATTTTGACTTGTGGTCAAAATAGTCAACATTCTTAGCGATTTCCCAAGGGTGGTATGCTTGCTATGCCAAGACCAGTTGCCTAATCCTATACATTAGAACATGGATTCACCTATATATAAGTTTGAAACATAATTTACCTTTGACACCACACCAAACATAGAGTAAAGACACACAAAAGGGAAACAAACATGTGTTCAACTAGAATACTTATGAAACAAAACACAACTGAAATAAAGACACACACACACGCGCGCACACACACACACACACACACACACACACACACACACACACACACACACACACACACACACACACACACACACACACACACACACACACACCTAATATACTATTTTAAAAACCTCATTTTTGAGGTGAAATACATCTTACCATACTTCAAGCAGGACCAAAGATGGTTCCTCTTGTATTTTTTTCACTCCATGAAGGCAATCTAGCATGTGAATCATGCTCATCATCAACCACTTACATATGTAGGTGATCAAGAAGCCTACCACCCATATTTATTCATAGGCCTAAAAGTTGAATATTTTAATCCTTCATGAATTTTTTTTCTTTCTCTCTAAGATCCTTGATTATAGCTTCAATCATTTTCATATCTGATATGCCTTCTTGAAACTATAGATTCAAATGTAGGACAGTTGCCTCAATCTTTATATATTCTTATGCATGATGTGCTTGATACATGGAGATATAATGATATTTTTGTTTAAATTACAATACCTATGTATGTGAATAAACACCAAATGGAGTTCTTGACTATCAATAAAGCACAACAAAACCTACCTTGGACTCATGAGACCCCTTTAGGACTGTAAGATTTTGAATAACATATTGATGTTCATCTTCCTTCACAATATGGCCCTTACTTTCATGCTTGATAGAACAATCAAGAGCCTAATAATTAATATTATCAATAAACACATTAGATATACATTTCTTAGGAGGGGAAGGAGTCTTACTTAACTATTCAAATTCTTGACATATGGTATTTAATTTTTACCATAAGTCATACTCCTCTTCCTCACAAGTTTCATCATCAAGGGAAGATTTATCATTAATAGGCAGAAAGACATCATTACTACCACTATGGTGATAAATTATATTCTTCAATCCATCATTATCATACACATTAATCATACAGTTACCTTCAACAACTTGTGAAGAAGAAAACTCAACACTTACCTCAGCTCTTCCAAATGGTTCTTCATGGATGATGTAGGTGTCAAGGTTAGTTTGCTCAAAGTATGCATAAGGATCATGATCATAAGCATATGAGCCATATTATTCTAGAAAAAATTCAATTATTCCCTCAAGTTTATAATCACCATCAACCACATTAGACTCCTCCTTCTCATTGATCACATAGTTCAAGTTAGAGCTTGCTTCAACATAGGGCTCAATGTGAAACCTTGTAAGAGGCTGAGTTATTTTGGTCATCTTGGTTACATACCTTGTACTTAAGGCCAAGAAGGACCAAATATATTAGAGATAATGAAAAATATTGGATTTAAAGTCTCTTGAAATATAGATTTCAAAATGATCAAGAAGGTCAACAATAACAATGTCTTGTAGGATGGGAAAGCTAGGACAATCATGGAAGAGGACCTTCAAGTTTTTTATAAACTATATTAGCTTAGTAGGTGTAACATATAGATGAGTAAATAATTTGATATGGGGTTAATATTTTAGGCCCAAATTATCATATACAACTTTGGGTATGACTGATGTAGAAGCACCACTATCAACTATGAATTTCTAGACTAGTTTGTCCCCCACTATGAGAGTAAGGTATAAATATAGAGGATTCTTAGATTTGGTAAATGGTTTAATAATGGTATTATGGGTACTTTTAAGAGAAACATGGGATTGAATTTTAATTTAAGGTTGAGGATGATGATAAATAGTGGATAGTTATTTTTTCAAGAGCTCTTTTTGGCCAGGGATATAGAGGACATCACATAAAGAGATAGATGCTTTTGCATTCTATAATGAATCCACTATGTTCATAAAAGTATTACTCACATTAGCTTCAATACTTGGAGGCAAATAAGTTTTTTGAAACTTTAGTAATTTAATAACCTTGAGTATACCCTATCACATTTTGATTTTGAGGAGGTGTAGAAGCATTAGGGACTGCCATGCTTGCATCCATGCTTTGCTACCTTGTAGAAGGATTGGATGAACTTATATGAAAATTATTATAACCTCATAAATCCTTCATCTTGGCTATTGTGTTTTATAAAACATAAGTTCCTTTATTGATCATAACAATATCTTCCACCGAGAAGTTATAGAAACTTTCTCCTCGAGGCTACCAATCTTCATTTGCTTGCATCATGACTTCATCTTCAACTCATAGGAGAGGAGTAAATCCTCCTTGAGAAAATAAAGACTTCTCTCCACCCTCATTAGCATCCATAAATTTTCCTTGTTTCCAATATTCTCCTTACATGAATTTTTTATGCACTAGTACCATCTCTATTGCATTGGTAGTGTAATTTGGATTGTACACATTGGCAGGTCTGATGAAGTTAGGCTATTCTTGACTTCTTCCTCTCCCATATTATTAACCATATTGCTAATAATAGGGAAAAGGATTTTAATGATAACCTTGTGATATATTTTCTTGCCTAAGTTGATCTCTTATCATTTGAATTTATACATATGGATCCATGGCATCATCTACCTTCTTAGGAGTAGCCTTGGGCTTAGTATTTATACTTAGAACTTGGGAAATGATTGGAGTATTAGCAAGAGTATTAGAAATAAAAGGCATAGAAACCTTATGAGGACTTTTCCTAATTTAATGAGGCCATTCTAAACTCTAATTTCAAATTCATATGCTTAGGGAAGAGTGAAACTACCCATGGATTGAAGCATGATAGCAATATTAGTACCAATGGCTCTCAAGTATGTAGGGAACACAAAGCTAGTAAGTGGTCTCATGGGAGGAGGCAGTCTATACCAAGTCTTTTGAAGCCTCTCATTGAAGTCATGCATTGTTTCCTTGGGGGATCTTCTGATCACATTGAACTAATATATGAGAGAAGTAAAATCATTTTCATCCTCAAACCTTGAAGTTAACAACACTCCAAAATCATCCCATGATGTGATGCATCCACTAGGAAACATCCTATACCAATCAAGTGATATACCTCTAAGGGACTTAGAAAGGAGTATAATGGAGATATTCTCCTTAGTGAAATTATGTAAATTACAAAAATTGGATATGTCCCTCATGTGTTCACTAGGTGTGACATGACCTTCACCATTTAATTTAGGCACACTCTTTGTAGAATTAAAAGGAATTCCATCAAAGGCCTGAAGGTGAATTAGATTTTTAGTATTAAAGGTGGGAAAGGCATGTTGGCTATCCAAATTTTCTTCAAGATATTAAATTTATTCAATCTCTTCACTTTCTTCACCAAACAAATATTCTTTCTCTTCAAAGGGTAGATTAGGATGAGGGTATTGAAATTCAAGAGGAAGTTCGAGATGAATAAGTGGATTGATAGGATTGAAAACTCTACTAGATGATGAACTATTCAATATATAAAGTATGAGAGAATTGTTTTGACAATGCAATGGCCTTGAACCAAAATTTTACTTGAATGGAGTCACCAAATGATGAGGAGCACACCAATTTATAGTTGATGCTATCAAGAACAACATTCATGTTGACAAGTTGTCTTGAGTACAATGTGTGCCAATGTGCATACCAAAAATTTTGTCACCAAATATATCACCCAATAGGAGGATGTTCAAGCATCATCCATATTTTTGAAACATGAGAATACTTATAGGTATGTGGGTTTACCTATAGTAGAAGTAGACCTCTAGGTTTAAGGGCTAGCTCCTTGAATGTATCTTGAAATGCTTATCACCCACTTAACTATGTACTTTTGGGAAAAGAGATAGAAGTTTGCATGAACTAAAACTAAACTAAGGGGGATATACACTAGAAATATTTACACAATACCGTCATACTTACTTCACTAATAAATAATACCTGTAAACTAGCTTTAAAGTCCTAAGAGGTTCTAACATAAGTGCTTCAATGTAGAGGTGATATGCATGAGGCAACACAAGGTAAGTGAACTAGAGGCTAGATTGCACACTCTAAGGAAAATTATACACATTAAAATATCCTAACACACTATCTACACTCTATATGACCTGTTATAATAGGAAGTTTTACATAAACATGAGAGGATAAGGAGAATCAAGGATAAAATATTATCACTTAGCATCACCATAAATCACTTTACACACTTAGAAAAATGTTCATGAACCCAAAACCAGACTTTCATTTATTATTAAAAGTAAAAATATAATGTCAATCTATTAGGGCTTTGCCATACATGGTGTGGTAATATTTTACAAGAGCCAATGTGGCTACTACTTATAGAATTTGAGAGAAGAGAAGAGAAGAGAAGAGAAGAGAAGATAAGAGAAGAGAAGAGAAGAGAAGAGAAGAGAATGAAGTCCAATAGCCTCTAGGATGTGTGTTAAAGCTGAGAAAAGGAGTTACATATGTAGGAGATATGAATCTGGATTATACCATGCAAGTTATACTTGGATAAATGTCCCTCAAAGTATGAAACTCTTGAACAGTGGTGTAGGACTCCTCATTTGCTTGAATAAAACTTGGCTTCATCATTTGGACCACTTGGAACATTAAAAAATATATTATGGATAGGTGAGATGATTGAGATAAGAGGGATGGGATATAAACAAGATATAAAATGCATTGTAGGTGTCCCTAATCATCAATATTCTTTTGGATATGAGTTATCACTACATATAGTCCAAATAACTCCTCTTTCACTTACCCTTCACACTTGGCATCAAAGAGGTCTTATTTTTTACAAAATATTCCATATAATGGATTGAATGACACTTCTCAAGAACCCTCATGGCCTAATATTCCTTAGGTAGACCATAAAAGGACTCTTACTTGGAGTTTTCACTTTCTCACTTGCTTGTTCACTATGCCAGTTTGAACTGGCTAAGATGAAGGCACTTGAAATGGGAATTTTGAATTTTTTTAATGAATTAAATATAAATTAAGGATTATATTAAGTCCCAAACTATCTCCTAAATTTAATTTCATCTTTTTAAACCTCTCTTTACCTACCCAACACACAAAACTATCAAGAAAAATCATTTTTCACCCTATTCATATAAGTAGGGTAGAATTTATATTGATGGGGAGGAGATATAGAGAGTCATATAATAAATATAATCATATAATAACCATTTATATCCCATTTGGATGCATATACTTCTTCATTTTCCCAATCAGGTCACTAGCAAGGGTTTTAGAGGGTTTAGAGTACTTCTGACCTCTAAGGATTGTTCATATAGGTTTGATGCTGAAACCCTAAAAATATTCCAAAAATTCTTTATTAAATACCTCATTAAAAATACAAAAACTCCTTATACTCCTATGATAATCATCCATGTTAGTGTAAGCTTCTAAACTTCCTTATTTGAGCTCCTCTCTTCAATCTCTATAGATTGCCAAGTTCTCAAATTAAGAAAATACTCTCTCATGTCTTTCTCTACATGTTAAAATTTGTAACACACCTTATATATCCATAAAATAATTTTCTAATGGATTAAATTATTCATATAATTTCAAAAGCGATAGCATGCCCCCTTGAGGGTTTTAGGCTTAGACTATATCTAGTAGGTCTACCTACATACTTGTAGGTTTGGACCACCTTGGCATGTTTCTAACCCATGTGCATGGTTTCTATGTTTTTCCATATGTGACACAACTATAAAAATATTTATTAAATGTACCATAAACCTATATCTCACCCTCTCATCATTTTCCCTCTAAACTTGTAGAATTTCACCCTTGGGGAATAACCTTTGTCTGAGACAAAATAGAGGGAACTTCTGATGTTGCCTAAGACCAAATGATGCTATGAGAGGCTTATCCAAGTTATCAGCATGTTATGTGTAAATATTCATATATTTATGACACTAATATCCCCTCTAAAACTCATTAAATCCTCAAGGCATACTCCCAAGTAACTCACTATGTGTAGGGTGCCAAGTATGAATGTGGGTTCATGTTTGAGGCCTTTTCTTCCCCTATTTCCATGATATGTGAGTTTCATGAAATTTTAATTTTAACTATGGATTAAATTCAAAATTTTTGATCATCAAACCCTTATAAATCCTTACATTGTTCACCTCCCGCCTTGATTGGTCTAGACTATAGGTTGACTGATTATGTTACTTGCCTCAAAACACCTTACCTGTAGGCAAATATTTGATCTTAGATGTTTAATACAATGCCTAAGGACCTTATTGAGTCTTATAATGTCATGTAACATTCATATATTCTTTATAAATTCATGTTAACTCTATGATAACCTTGAGGTACTCATAGTTTTTAGGTCACTACATACATAGTCAGCTATAGTTGATCCTATTGAGGTAAAATGGATCATGTAGGTGATCTTCAAGATACAAAACTACTGATTAATACCTTTGGATAATTTTGGAAGTATTTGGAATAAATTATGAATCCTTAAAGTGTTTTTATTTTCATTCTTTTAGTAAGTTCATCACATGGACTTTGTGGGCAACTACAGTTAGGCCGTAGGTAAGCTTTTCTAGAGCAAGGTACACTTGTAGGTGTTGATGGAGGTCAATACAATACTCTTCAATATTTTTGATGACCTTTGAAATACTATCATATTTTTCACCCTTATAGGACCACTTATCATACATGTATATTCTATCACATTTCAACTTTGGATTCTAAAGGTCCTTTAAGATTCAAAACCGTAGACATCACTGAAACGTTGTAGTCAATGAATGCCAATAATGAAGGCCTCCAAACATTATGTTTCTCTAGTCACACATCCATTATATATTTAAATATTTTATACTTATGATAGGGTAAAATATATGATGAATTTGGACTCATCTATACTTGTGTCACATCATCATTTGTTGACACCAAAAGTGGTTAGGGCTCTGTTTTAGATTTTTTAGGGAATTTGTCCCTAAACTCAGTTCTTTCAATTTGAAGATGGTTTATCAATTCTAAATGCCAATAAATGACCCAAAATAGGGCTTTCATGGTATCATACAACTCCATAAACCTCATGAAGTTTTAAAATCATGTTAAACTCCTTTATACCACATTCCCATATTTATGTGGGAGCTTGTAGATGCACACACAAAACCATATAAATCAATGATGATAGAACATGGACTATGTATATGATGTATGATTCTATAAATAGATCCAAAAATTCATATCAATCATCTAACTGATCTTTACAATATTTAGGGACATTAAAACAAGTCACTTGGCCTATCTCATTATGGTTATCTCTTGAGGACACTTGTAGGTATGCCTTGATGTCGCAGACAAGGCAATGAATGTAAGACTTAAGAAATATGTATGTTATATGACCTTATACATGATTCTAAAGGTATAAATTATTATTCAAACCTGATTAATTTCTCAAAAAATATTTTAGAATCCTTATGGAACAATCCCAAGTCTCTATCAATACCACCTGTAGGTGGACATTTCAATGTACAGGTAGTTAAGAAAATAAATGAACAATATGAATGTTTTCTAGGATGAAACTAGTCTTGTACCCTCCATAAACTCTAAAATATATTTTTCTCACCATGAAAAACTTTAACCCAATTAAAATACCCCCTTTTGATGTGACTATCTCCTAAGGGCATCTGTAGGCGCACATTCATGGTGTATGACCATGTATTTAGGTTTGCATTGACTTTCATAGTTTGTTATGTACCATTTGGAGGGATTGGATGCTATTTCATGTTACAAGAAGGTGTTCAATACCTATGATATTGTTAATACATCTCCATGAATGTTTTTAAAGCTTTATACACTTTGACTATAGATAGAAACTTGTAGGGAATTAACTGTGTGCTACATGTGACTATGTTCTTGGTCAATGTACAATCTTGAAACACTTAGTGTGGAAAAAAGGTGATTATTGTGAAATTAAAAAAATCAATCATAGAATATCAAATTCACATGAATCTATTTCATAGAAAGAGACCTTCTATAATTTATGAAATATGACTATAACCTCACTATCATACCCCACCTACAACCCAAGAGCTTTGAACTCATCACATGAATTCCAAACATGAAATAAAATATGGGAAACATGAGAGAAATAATTACGCACACTTTTTAAGCCATATCGCAAACTATATTGTGTGAAGATTCTCAAAAAGAGGAAAAACCTACAAGGTGTGGGGATTAGCAAGCAAAATAAGACAATCAACTTCTTAAGAATGGTTAATAAAGTATAAGAAACCATTATTACAAATCAAAAAATGAAAATTAATTAGACCAAGTTTAATATCCACCACCAAGAGCATTTTAATTGGAAGTCCTCCTATTGGTTGTAGCACCAATAGACCTATTGACTAGTTTCATGTGCATAGTGGAGTGATGGAGAAGAGAAATGGTTTTGGCCAGTTTTTTGAATTTAAAAAGAATATAAAACATGTAAATGGAGTCAAGTAAGTTGAAGGGTCACTGTATATGATTTTCCCATGTGCCACTCTTCCCCATAGGTCATACAACCTTTAAAACTCCCTATTTTTCACTAGTTTTCTTGATTTTCAATTAAGAACCTATATGTTTTAGTTATTACTAGAATTATTGACAAGGAATATGACATATAAGATGTTTTAAGATAACTTAAAACCCTTATAAACTTTGGAAAACTATACCACCCTTATTTTTGACCCATACAAGACCCCTAAGTGACACAAAATGACATAAGGACTAAATTGGACTATGACCAAGGCTAAAAATGTATTAAATGACATCAAATAAAACTATGACACACCATATAACATGAAAATAGATCCCTATATCAATTTTTATAAGATAGGTGGTTGACTTATTTTAGCTTGTGGTAAGAAATAGTCAACATACATGAAACATAGTTTTCATATACTCAGCCTCAAATAGGTTGAGCAAATGGAATGGAAAACTCCATATCATTATCTACTTATATACACTTGATATAATATTCCAATTTATCACTATATTCATTCCTTAATCCATTTGTAGTGGTTGGCATTCTTGATTGGCCTAAAGCCACCTAATATACCTGAGTGGCTAGAGAGTCGAATACATAATTAGATTACTCAATCAAAAACTTTCAAATTTTTTTATAGTATAGTTATAGATTTATCTACTTCACATAAGGGGAAATGATGGAGTAATGTCCCACTTGAGTTTTTGAGACACATGAGAGGGTTTGAGACACTTATAATCTTATTTGAGCTATTTAAAAATATTAGGATCCACCAAGAAAGGGTTGGCAATGATGGAGTCAAAATTAGATTGAGTTATTTAGCTAGTTACATGAGTATTGAGTAACCCATCAACTCATTTCAAGTTATTCAATGATATGATCACTATGTACATTCTCACACACAGGTATCACCACATTCATGCATTGGTTCACATACCCAATGAAGTATTCATTCCTTTCCTCTCTTTTTACTCAACTTTACTTAGTTATATCTTTTGATTATCTCTTAATAAAGGAATCTTTTTTGAAATTTTCATTATAGGACATTAAGTTGGATCAATTTCTACATATGCAAACCCAAATTCACATACCCAAACTCAACTACATGGGCTTCACTTCTAAGGTAAGTCTAGCTATGCTTTTTTTTTTCCTTTATCATTTGTTTTCACTACATTACTATCATAAAGGGGGGACCAAATGTAATTACCTAAAAGTGGTAATTGGATGCTAAGAGTATCACTTAAGTTAACCTATCCCTAGGCTAGCCATAGACCCATTCTAGAGCCTTAGACTTACTTTTCTATTCATTCAATAGACCGTAGTCATATAATGGTAGTTACAACATAGTCCCATAACTTTCATCCCAAATCACATTCCATATTTCTCAACAATAACATTAACACCATATTTGAGACACTACAACTACATGGTGTTAGTGTCTGCAACTGGGCACTACTGTCCTTAGCCTAAACTCTTCCCAATGGATAGTTTTTCAATTGTGTGACCCTCATAAAGTTATCCTAAGCTCATATTCTTATCCTCAAAATTAAAATAACCTTATAAATACAAGTTTAATCAACCTCTATTCACTAGATGTAAAATAGATGCTAAAGATATTCAAACCAAAGATAAAGTTGTGCAAAATCAATATATTTGATCTCTATTCTACCCTAATTTATACATAATACCATATAAAATAGTCCTAGTTCTAGTTTTAAATACTTTTAAATCTCAATCACATTCAATACATCTAATTCCACTCTTATTCTAGCATTCACTTGCACATACATCAAGCACTAGGTGGGAGAACTACATCAGACTTGATCCCTCCTTAGAGTATTGGTATGTAGGTAACTCTCTACATAAAGGGGTGTTGAGGATGTCCAATTCATCCTAATAACACATAAAATTATTTGTTATGCAATACTTATAATGATAATAGGGTTTTCACATCAAATCAAGTTTTTCAAGTACAATATAGAGCTATAGGGTCGGTCACATAGGAACAAAACATAAAAACATAGGCACAAGTATTCCCTAAAAATAGGAATAGTCCTAAAAAGGGGAAATTAGCACCAAATTAATGAAACTACACATATATGGTGTTACTATCCAAATTGGGTGCTATTATCTATTGAGCAGACATATACCTGAATCTTGTTGATGACACAAACTACTACCCAGATCTCAAATTTCAAAACTCAGATCATCCACGATAGTTAGTTTCCTAATAATTATTTATTTATACCATTTTATTTCTATTTATATGAATTTAGATAAATTAAATGTTTATAAAAAATCAATACTTAATTATTGCATATTTATTTGACTAATTTAGGCATCTCAGCCCCTTAACCAAACATAGGAATTACATGTGTAGAACCTTAAAAGGTTAAATCCACCATAAAAAGTTACATTTTAGGATCCTTTACTATAGTGCATTCCATATATTTAAATACAATGTTACATAAATTTGATCTAAGGTTAAAGTATATATATATATATATATATATATATATATATATATATCATGTTATTATACTTTTAGTTTGTGAAAATAACTGATAACTTATATTTTATGCATGTATGAAGTTAGCCTAAACACTTATAATTTTTGAATATTGGGAAGGGTGTTCTTAAGGGTGAAATGGGTAGTGGGTATCTCAATCAGGGGTGGCAAGAGATTTATAACCTGGTCTTAAACATTATTCATCACTCTATGCATGTTATCAATACTACTTTTTAGCCACAAAGCACTGGAGGTGGAGATCTCAAAATGTCACTTTAACTTTGACAACATTTATTGTCAATGTTTCCAAGCTCCTGAGTAATAGTGAAAACATGCATCTGATTTGACTTTGATGTTGTGGTTTTGGGATAAAATTTCATTTTCATACATATACATGTTGAAAGTGATGAACTTGCACTAGAGGTCATCGAGGTATAAATGTTAGTTGAAGGACAAGAACTTGTCTCTTCACCATAACAAAGTTGTATTTTAGTACCCAATAATAAAACATGTACCATAGATTAATATTCAAAATTTAATAAATGTGATCTAAGATGAAATTATATGTATTCAACATGCATCTGAGGGTTCTTTTAGTTCATGCAAATGGATTATGATTTCCATTTATGTGCATCTGAAGTTATCTTAAAAATTGTAATTTTTTCATATTAGGAAGGGCATTATTGAGGGAAAAATGGGTAGTGTGTATCTTAGTTAGGTTTGATTGGAGGCCAACTATTTGTTATTGGATATTATATACAACCCTAAACATATTGGTAGTGCTAATTTATATCCAGAAAGCACTGAAGGTGGAGATCTTAAATTGTCACTTCAACTTTGAAAACACATTTTAAAAGTGTTTCCAGACACCTAAATAATAGTGAAAAAAATGTATTTAGTTGGATTTTTACATTTTTAATGGTATCACATGTAAATTTCCTATTGATATGTGTTTGAAGTGATGGATTTGCATTTGGATGTTCTATAGGTAGAAATGTCAGTTGGAGGATAAGAAATTGTCTCTTCATTGTGAAAATGTTACATTTCAAGACCCATTACTATAGAGTGTGCCATGGATTCATATCCAAATATCCATAAAAATTATCTACAGTGGAATTAGAGGGTTTTGACATGCACATGTGGGTTCTTTTTTTTAGTGCAAATAACTTATGGTTTCTATTTTATGCGTGTTTGGAGTTAGCCTAAAAATTATAATTTTATTGTATTGGGAAGGGAATTCTTGAGGATAGAATTGGTAGTGGGTCTCTTAAATAGTCATGTTTAGAGGAAAATAACTTGGTCCTAGACATTAGTTTCCACCAGGACATGTTTATAGTGCCATTTTCCATCCACGAAGCACTGGATGAGGAGATCTTGAACTACCACTTCAACTTAGATAATATTTGAGCCTCTTAAATAGTAATGAAAACTACATCCTAGTGGATTTGGAAATAATGGTTGTGGGATCATGTTTCATTTTCCTATCCAAATGTGTTTGAATTGATGGACTTTTATTTGGAGGTCTTGAAGGTGGAAATGTCAATTGGAGTAAAAGAACTTGTCTCTTCACTATGTAATAGTTACTTTTTAGGACTCATTATTGTACTATGTGCCACATATTCATCTCCAAAATTATATAAAAATAATCTATGATGAAATTATATGGATTTAACATACACATAAGGTTTATTTTAGTTAATGCAAATGAATCATGTTCTTTATTTTATGCATGTTTGAAGTCAACCTGAAAACTATAATTTTATCATATTGGGAAGTGCATTATAGAGTGTATAATGTGTATTGGATCTCTCAATTAGGCATGATTAGAGGCTAATAACCTAGTAATATATGTTCTCAATTACATTGTATGTGTTACAAATGCTAGTTTCTAGCCATGAAGAACTAGACATGGAGATCTTGAATTGTTGCTTCAAATTTGACAACATTTATTGTCAGTATTTCCAAGCTCCTGAATACTAGTGAAAATAAGAATCAGGGTGGACTTAGTCATCATAGTCATTATATCACATTTAATTTTCATATACAAATGTGTTTGAAGTGATGGAATTAAATTTTGAGGTCTCAAAGGTGGAAATGTTAGTTGGAGGACAAGAACTTATTTTTTCACTGTAAAAGCATTATATATTCAGATCCATTACTATAGTGTGTGCCACAAATTCATCTTCAATTTTTCATCAAAATGTTATATGGTGAAATTATATAGTTTCAAAATTCACGTAAGGGTTATTTTATTTGGTGAAAAATACTTATGGTTTACATTTTATGCATGTTTAAAGTTAGCCTTTAAAACTACAATTTTATCATATTGAGAAGGCAATTCTCAAAGCTAGAATAGGTATTGGGTCTCTCGATTGGGTATGATCAAAGACAGATAACCTAGTCCTAGACATTATAGACTACTTCAAACATATTGATAGTACTAGTTTAGATTCATAAAGCACCAAAAATAGAGATCTCAAACTGTGACTTCAACTTTGACAATATTTGTTATCAGTGTTTGTAGGATCTTAAACAGGAGTTAAAATATGCATCTAGCTAGATTTATACATTGTGGTCATGGGATCACATGGTATTTGCATATTCAAATGTGTTTAAAATGATGGACTTGCATCTAGATCTCCCAGAGGTGGAAATGTGAGTTGGAAGATAAGAACTTTTCTATTCATTATAGAAAGTTGCATTTAAGGACCAATTAATGTAGGGTGTACCACTAATTCATCTCCAATGTTCTATTGATGTGTTCTGGTAAATCATTATAGGGATTTGGCATGCACTTGAGGGTTATTTGGGTTCATGATAATGATTTATGATTTATTTTTTACGTATGTATGAAGTTAGCCTCATAAATTAAAATTTCCTGTATTGGGAAGACCATTCTTGAGGGTGGAGTGGGTAGTTGGTATCTCAACTAGGCAAGATCAGAGGCCAAGAACCTAGTCTTGGATGTTATCTACCACCCTAGATGTGTTAAAAGTGATAGTTTCCAGCCACAAAGGACCACACATGGAGATCTCAAAGTGTTACAACTGTATGATTCATATAACACCCTATAATTTTACATAAAGACATTTGATTTTCTCACTTTACATGTAATAGGGAAGGGTGTAGGATTCGACATGACATATATCCTCTTTGACAACATCCTCATCCTAACATTTTAATAATAATAATTTTTTGTACTATTTCCTCATTATGGAGATACTTTTCCAAACAAATATTCTTGATATTATTTGATAGTGAATGTGTGTGTGTGTTGATCATATATATGATGAGAATATAATAAATGTCCAATCTAAATGTAGTGGATAGGGAGAGAAATTTTTTGAAGTAAAACAAAAGAGCTATTACCACCAAAATATTCTAAGGCCTCAAGAGACATGGAAATTACAATCTTGCACTATTTCAAAGGGCCAAAGAAGAGTCTCTAAGAGAAGGGAAATAACTCTATGAAGATAGAGATAGTGAAACATCACTTCATGATTACATAGATGAATTCAAGCTGACTCCAAAAAGAGGACAACCTTTCAATAAAGGAAAAAATCATCAAATAGTAATGCAAATCATCTCCAAGGAGAGAACATCTAAAAGGAGGAGTTAGAACATAACCACTTTATCAAAATTGCATAAGTAAAATGTATAAGGGCATCCCAAGAAGGTATGCAAGAGATTAGCATTCCATTGTTTACTTCAATTGTAGAAATAAAGGCCATATAACACAAGAATATTGGAATGCCTACCCATGTTCATTTTATTTAATGAATAACCATTGTTTGGCCACATGTTGGAATATGGAATATGTGACTAAAAATCCAATGTATTTCAAAAGGAATAAATTTTTTTTATAACACTTTCCAAGCCAAAGACAAGATCAAGGTGTAATAAGAAGGAAGGATGCAAGTTGTAAATACCACTCTCTAAATCAGTATGAGAAAAAGGGAAAGAAAAGTGAAATGTTGTCTAAGGACATCAACAATATTTATTTCACTCATTGCAACATGTGTGGGCATTGGCAATTTCGTTTCGAAATTATAAGAGTATTTAGAATACCTTTGTCACATTATTTCTACTGAGGGGATGCATAGTCACCATTTAAATATCAAGGTCATATGTGATTGACAAGTTGTTATGACTCTTAAGCGACTTCATGGTTTATTAGGCTTGGTAGGATTCTACACAAGTTTTGAAAGGAACTTCTCCACAATAACCCATACAAGGATGGATTACTCGATGTAATACAACTAGGCACAAAAATACTCTGGGATATAAAGCAAGCTAATATGTCTTCTCTAGTTTTAACTACTCATCATTCAACAATGGAAGATGAACATAAAGAAATGAACTTTAAGGCCTTTATAAGAAATAAAAGGAGAATGTGGCTATGGAAGATGAACTGACCTCCCTTAAGCATTCATAAAGGAATCCCTTGTATATACCATTTCCATCAATCAACCTATTTTGATACAAGATATTCTACATTTTTATTAAACTTGCGATACCACATGCTTAGATTTGAGATAAATCATTTGAGGATGTAAAAAGGGAGGGATTAGTTATTTCTTTAAGAATGTTGTTGTCTATTTGAAGAGTGAAGGATAAAAACATTACGGGAGATGATAATCCAAATCCATACAAGGTTGTTAACTAATTGAAGAGTGAAGGATAAAAATATTACAGGAAATATAATCCAAAACAATAAAAAAAACAACCTTCTTAAAGGAAAAACTAATCCCTCAATTTTTACATCCACAAATAATTAAAATGGTATATAATATTTTATTTTGCAAACATGTTATGTAGATATTTTATAATTAATGTAATACTTTTAGCCAACCAAGAAATACAATTGTAAGTCTACATTAACATTGTGAGTCAATTTTCTCTATGTTCTTTTATAATGAAAACCACCACCACTACCATGAAGATTTTATTTTATTTTTTAATTTCTTCAGAGTTACTTTTCTATTTCAATTTTAGAAGTCTAGAAAATTTGTTAGATTTAATACTGACATTTAATCGTACCAGTTCTCTCTTATGAATATATTCATGTGTTCAGCTCTGCGTTTCTTATACAACTGGTGCGTTTGGGTTCACCTGTGTTAACATATCCCACTGTTTAGTATTTTTGCAGATTAATTATCTCTGAAATTTCTACATTTAACTATTATAGTCCATAATAGCAGTGTCCTGGATGATTTTCTCATAGATAATGAAATGAGCTAAATTGTAAAGAAACAAAATATTTTTGTTGTTTTCTCATTACATCGCCATTAGATTTTGTCATGTGCGATTAACTGGGTAATTATTAAGAAACAGCATTACTTTTCAAACAAACGGGTACACCCATAGTGTAAGTCGTGGGCCTACAAGGAGGACAGGTCGTAGCCTGATAAGCAACCCCTCCAAGGTGGAATCCAGCGACAGGTCGTACAGCGATTCTCGTGATATTCTCCCCTCATCTTTTTAATACCACAGCCAGCGACAGCCTTACCATTTATTAATTCTTGATAAAGCTCAATATATCAGCAAGATGAAGGACATGGGCAAAAGAGGTTACAACAGTGTAAAAATTTCCATATACAGAAGAATTATACACCGGCTTATTTTCAAACGAAGAAGAGAGAGGAATTTGAACGTGCTGTTTTCCAGACTCAAAGAGTTACTGCCTAGATCTATTGCGGTAATTTGCAATGTCATTTTTTAATACATAGATTTAGTTGCTGTGTTTTTTATGTTTTACCTACGCTTCATGCAGCCAGCAGATGATGCTTCAGACTCTAAAGGTTTCTCGGATAATGAAAGTTGCAGCCCATCCTTAATGGTGCATACCAATAGTCTCCCAGAAAAAGCTCTGCAGGTATTTTCCAAGGAAAAAGACAGAATATATCATATTATCTAGCAGCTCTCGTCATCTCTTGCTAACATATCTGTTTTATTAACTCTATTAGGTTAAAGCAGTGGGTTGTGGTCGCTTTTTTTCTATGCAGGTTTTGAAACCTTTGGAGCTGGAAGTGTGTGATATTATTAGCACTGAAAAAACAGAATGACTATGGTAGATCTGCAGGACGCAAAAACCTAAATTAATTAAATTATATATAAATGAAGTTTGTAGACGTTTACATTTGAATTTATAGAAGAAAAATATAGTATTTTTTGGTGCTTTGGCATTTTCTCATCTGCATTGAACTCTTGTTCAGTATTTTTTTAATCTTCTTCAGTATTTTTGTAATCTGATTTGGTTTACAAAGCAATAGAATTCGTACCATGAATTTTGTTTCTCCGTGATCCGAACCAATGTAGAGGATACGAAGTATCTACCAGTTTGGATTTGGAGGTTTTGGGTATAAGATGAAAGAGTGTGGGTATTGCCAATAAATATAACAAGACAAACAAAGAGAAGAAACAAGATCGCAGTCACGAGCAACAAGTAGTAGTGGAGAGGACTCACGAGAATTATTTTTGTTTTTGAGAGAGAGGCACCGAGTTCCCATCTGTGGACAAAACTTTTACTATCAATGTTTATAGAAATTTGTTTTGGGGGCCATCTTTTGAAATTAATTCAGTTGGATCTCAGCTTATCCAACGTCTTTGGTTTGAGCTCTAACCTTCAGTAAGTCTACGTATGTAACCACCTAATGATCTAGGTATAAATAGATACATATTTAAATAGTAAAATAAAAATTATATTTAGTATAACATATATTAGAAATATATACACGTAAAGGTGATGTACGCGTAGTTCTAATTTGTTTTATTCATTAAAAAAGAATTATTTTTTTAAAGATTCATAATATTTTAGTAATGCTTGTATCATAGGAAAGAAATTGTAAAAATATAAAATGATAAAGAAAAATTGTTTAATAGTATTTTCTTTTAAATGGATATAGATTGGTAACACTTTCATCTTTTCATTGAATTATTCAATGTCAGATTTATTTGGGTTTGTCTTCCCTAATTTTTTTTAGTTCTAGTTTAATCTTTGCTTTAAGGTAATAGGTAATATTTTAGGAGAGTTTTTACAAATCGACCCAAAGATTTCTTTATACATTGAAATTATCTTTTCTAAAATGCTAGTCAACATAGACATTTCCAAGAATTTGTTTGTAAAAATGGACCAAAATGTTGTAGACCGGTTGTGGTCCCAAACTCTTGACTTTGAAGGTTTACCCTTTCATTATCGTTGTTATTTTGATATTGATCACTTATCCTCAGAATTCATAAATTTCAAGAGAAAAAAAGAAACATATTAGTGCAAAAACATCCTCTATAGCCACCTTATTATGGAAGGGGATGAGAAGAACCTCATGCAGCAGATTACCTCCTACAACAGATTTAATCAAAATATGCGAAAATAAAATAACTCTTATGAATAACAGAAACACAGAAAGCTTATATTGATCGCATGCCACTTCGAGGGGACAACCTTGTTTGACCAAGCTCAATACAATAAATTCGTGGATGCCTTCATTGGGCCTCAACACTTACTTATATACTAATTGTATTCTAACAACTACTACTTCCCTTGTATGTGGGATAATTCAAATATGCTCTAAGGGACGACTTACAAAGCATATGCATCCATAGCAATTATTACACTAATACTGCAAAGAGAAGGGTAAGGCACAAGTTCCTAACATCCTGTCCCCCTTAGAAAAAGCTTTGCCCTCAAAGCTTCAAATGTGGGAATTGTGGTTCCCATGTTGCATCTTCTGGTTGCATGCCGTGCCATTGGATTAAGACCTTTGTGATGGAGCGGGATCGAAGTTGGAAGGTGCGCCTGTCCAGGGTTGCTTCTAGCTCAAGAAGGATGGAGCCTTCATTATCAAGTGCTGGTAAAACTGTCTGCACTCGGATGTTGGCTCCAAGAACTTGCTTCAAACAGGAGACATGAAAGACATGATGAACTTGGGAGGAAGGTGGAAGCTCTAACTTGTAAGCAACTGACCCAATCTTCTGGAGAACCTTATATGGCCCATAAAACTTTGGAGCAAGCTTTTGGCACCCTTTTAGTTTTAGTGATGATTGCTTGTATGGCTATAGATGAAGAAAGACCATATCACCCGGTTGAAAGGTACGCTCAGAGCAGTGCTGATCAGCCTGCTGCTTCATTCGATTCTGCACCATGTGGAGATTATCCCACAAGGTGTGAAGAATCTGATCTCGATTTCAGAGAGTAGTGTCAACTGCCTGAATTGGTGAGCTGCCAAGATTATATGGAAGAAGTGGTGGCGGTGCTTGACCATAAACTGCTTCATAGGGAGTCATTTTGGTGGAAGTGTGGTATGAGGTATTGTACCACCATTCAGCTAGGGGAAGCCACTTGGCCGATTGATGTTGTTGTTCTAAAGCAAAGCAACGAAGGAAGGTCTCCAAGCATTTGTTGACTATTTCTATCTGGCCATCTATTTGTGGGTGGTACCCAGATCTTATTCTCAACTGTGTGCCTGTGCGATGAAATAGTTTCATCTAAAAATGGCTAGTGAAAGTGGCATCACAATCTGAGACAATTGAAGAAGGAATGCCATGAAGACAGAAGATCTGATCCAAAAAAACCTATGTAACTGTGGAGGCTATGTATGGGTGGCTGAGTGCACAAAAATGACTATATTTGGAGAGGCTGTCGACTACGACTAGGATCATTGTCTTTCCCCTAGATTTAGGGAGGCCCTCAATGAAATCCATGGAAATATATGTCCAGATCCTAGTAGGAATGGGCAAAGGCTTGAGCAAACTGGGAGTCAATGTGGTTTCACCTTTGTTTCATTGGCAGGTATCACATTCGGTCACCATTTGTTTAATTTCGGCTTTCATGCCTTTCCAAAAGAAGTGTCGACGTGCCCGCTCATAGGTTTTGAGAAATCCTGAGTGCCTTGCTGAGGGGGAAGCATGGATTTCATAGAAGATGGCCTGATGTAGGTCTGGACTTTGGGAAAGCACCAAATGACCCTTGTATCGCAGAGAAGCACCGTCCCATGAATAATGCGGTACTACAAAGGGGTTAGTGGCCAATTGATGAATGAGGTGACATAAGGAGGGATCATTTGATTACCCTTATTTGACAGATTCCAACCATTTTAGAATGGGCATGGAGATGGTAGAGAGGGAAGGTTGTTCCTCAAAGGTTCTTGAGAGAGCATCAGCCACAACATTGTCTTTTCCCTTCTTATAGGTGATCTCATAATCATAACCCATGAGTTTGTTGACCCACTTCTGTTGAGCTGGGGATGAGACCCATTGTTCCAAGAAATATTTCAAAATCTGATGATTAGTTTTGATGCAAAAATGATTTCCCAGTAAGTAGGGTCTCCATTTTTGTACTGCGTGTAAAATTTCCATCATTTCCTTTTCATATGTAGACAAAGCTAAATTATGCCTAGAAAAGGCTTTGCTAGTGAAGGCAATTGGTCGGCCCTCTTGGAGAAGAACAACACCCAAGCCGATGCCACTAGCATCACTTTCAATGGTGAAAGTTTTGGTGAAGTCTGGCAGTGCCAAAAATGGTGTGCTACACATAGAATATTTGTGTTTGATGAATGCCTGATCAGCTATCGCATCCCAGGTGAAAACATCCTTCTTCAATAAGGAAGTCAAAGGAGCCGCGATCTTTCCATAATCTTTGATGAACTTGTCATAGTATCCTATCAGGCCTAAGAAACCACAAAGGCTCTTGAGGGTGGTTGGTCGAGGCCAATTCTGCATAGCATTGATTTTTTTGGGTCCATGCAAACCCCATTAGCTAAAATAATGTGCCCCAGATAGTCAATTTCCTCATGACCGAATGAACACTTTGATTGCTTGACACATAATTGATTGTCTGCTAACAATTGTAATGCCTTGTCAATATGTTGTAGATGCTCGGTCTATGTACGGATGTAGATAAAAATGTCATCAAAGAAAACTAAAATAAATTGACAGAGAAAAGGCTAAAAGATTTTATTCATGAGTGCTTGAAAAGTGGAAGGGGCATTTGTAAGGCCAAATGGCATGACAAGGAACTCATAGTGACCTTCATGCATACAGAAGGCTGTCTTGGGAATGTCATCAAGATGCACTCAGATTTGATGATAGCCAAAAGTAGATCCAACTTAGAGAAGAATTTGGCCCCATGCAACTCATCAAGAAGCTCATTGATGACAAGAATTGGGAATTTATCTTTGATAGTGAGGTGGTTAAGGACTCAGAAGTCAATGCAAAGGTGCCATGACCCATCTTTTTTGTGGACAAGAAGCACTGGGGAGGAATATGGGCTAGTGCTAGGGTGAATAACTCTAGACTTGAGGAGTTCCCAGACTAAGTTCTCAATTTTAGTCTTTTGCAGATGGGGGTAACGATATGGCCGGATGTTGGGTGGGATGCTTCCTAGAAGGAGAGGAATGCAGTGATCTTCAGGGTGTGAAGGGGGCAAACCTACTGGTTCTAAAAAAATAGTTGCATTCTTGTTGAGTATGGCTTGTAAATCTATAGGGTGGTTAGTAGCAGTGGGGGGCTGGAGTTGAATGGAATGCAGCTATGCAATGACCCCATGTGAGCCTTTCTTCAAAAGTTTTTCCATGCGATGAGAACTGATGATGCTAGCAGATCTTGGTAATAACCCTTTTAAGGTGTGCTTCTGACCATTATCTGTGAACTGCATTCAAAGCTCAGAGAAGTCCTATAAAATAGGTCTTAATGTGCGAAGCCACTATGCCCCTAAAACCACATCACACCCTCCTAAAGGTAGGGCAAACATTTCAGATCAAAAATTATAATTGCCCATTGCAATACACACACTTCAAAAATTCCCTTTACATGGCAATGTGCCCCCATTAGCAATCATGACTTCAAAGTTAGAACAAGGGTATATAAAGTAGTCTACCACCTTAGCAATGCAAGGATCAATGAAATTGTGAGTACTGCCTGAGTCAACGAGGATTGTGAGAGGGATATTTTTGAAGCACCCTTTGACCTTCATGGTTTGGGGAGTGGTGACACCTGCTAGTGCATGCACTGAGATCTCAGGTTGAGGCTCTTGAACCACTGGGTCCTCTTCAGTGCCGGGTTCTTCTTGAGCATCTTCAAATTCTAGAATATCAGGCTTGCTATCCTACTCTGGTGGTGACTCCACATCTAGCAAGTAAAGTTTTTTTTGGACGCACCTGTGACCCTTAACCCATTTGTCATCATAGTTGTGACATAATCCTTTCTCTTTGTGATTCCACATCTCTGCCTCAGTCAGGTGCTTGATTGATGTGGTTATGGTTGTCTGCTGATTCACTGTGTTCTTTGCTGATGAAAAGGTGGGAGGTCAACGCTGTCTGGAGAGTTTATCTTCTACTAACTTAGCCAGACCAAAAGTGTCCATCATATTTTTAGTTTAAAACATTTTTACCTCCAAATGGATCAGTTCTTTGAGGCCACTAACAAAGAAACTTTTGAAGAAGTCATCTGACAACCCTTCAGTGTGATTAGCGAGTTTTTCAAATTCAATTTGATATTCACAAATCGTACCTATTTGACAGAGTTTGGTGAGAGCTCCTGTGAAATCCTCAAATGCTGAGGGACCAAACCTGCCCAGAATTAAGGATGCAAAATTTGACCAATCGGGTTCATCATTTGTCTTGAGATACCAACGGTACCACTAAAGTGCTTCTTGTTCCAAATGAAAGGAAGCAATTGGGACTTTGTTTACTGAATAAGTATTTTAGAGGTTGAAGAATTGTTTAGCTCGATATATCCATCCTATAGGATCTGCACCATTGAACTATGGAAAGTCTAGCTTAGCTCCATGTGAGAAGTTGGAAGCAAAGGAGCGATGCTTTGAAGAAGACTCCTCCTTCTGCACTCTATTGAGCAAGATGTTATTATGTTGATTCAATCCATGCATCATATCGGTTAACTCTATAACCTGAGATTTCAATGTGGTGATTTCTTCCTCCATGATTTTTGTGCCTGCATGAGTGGTGACCATAACCAGTTGTTACTAGTTGGGGATCCTTAGTGGTGATATAATTTTTTTTTTCTGCCATTTTTTTTATTGCTACTTCAGAAACGGATTGTCTACAATTGTGTGGTTGGAAATATCCTCAACTGTGGATACGCTATTGTTTGCTCTCTAAACCTGATAAGTTGGATATGGACCCCAAGTTTGTTTTGCTGCCTAAAGGATTTTTAAAATTCTCTCTGGCCACCAAAGTCGTCTGATCGAGTACCACTCTCCATAAATTTTTGGCCACGGTTTTACCCCTTAATGATAGCTTTTGGTTTACCTCATGGGTGGGAACTAGTCAATCGGGATGGGGCCATTGCCCTTTTTGCTAGCAGGTCCTCTCAATGGGCCAGCTATTTCGGGGTTCCTGTGGTACTCCTCACAATGAGTTTTAGGGCTTATGCCCAAGCACTTCCCATAGTTAAGCGGATAGGTATTTAGCCAATCTAAAATGACGGAACCTGTAATGAAAAAAATTCTTGCCAAAAATGGTGGAGCTCCTAGAAAGCCCTACTTTGAAAAAAAATTGCTCCAAATCTACCCACAAAGCCAAGAAAGCACTCTAATACCAGATGAGAAGAACCTCTTGCAGTAGATTACCTCCTACAATAGATTTAATCGAAATATGTGAAAATAAAATAACTCTTACGAATAACAGAAACATAGAAAGCTTATATTGATCGCAGGCCACTTTGAGGGGGAAACCTCCTTTGAGCAAGCTCAATACAATAAATTCGTGGATGCCTTCATTGGGCCTTAACACTTATATACTAACTATATACTAACAACTACTACTTCCCTTGTATGTGGGATAATTCAAATATGCTCTAAGGGATGACTTACAAAGCATATGCGTCCATAGCAATTATTACACTAATACTGCAAAGAGAAGGGTAAGGCACGGGTTCCTTATAGGGGACGATTTGATTAGCACATGATCTGAATCTACTTCACAAGATCTTGAATCCCTTGAACCAAAGGAAGCATCTTCAGCTGAAAATGATCCCTCCAAAGTGAAAGGAAACGTAATCAGAATTTAAAACTCCCTGTTTAATAAGCAAATATCTAAGGAAAGTTGCAAAGAATCAAGTCAAATCAAAATAGTTATCCCATTCTCTCTTGATTCAAAGCTTGATGATAAGGAGGACTGGACTATGGTGAGAAGAAAGCGGAAAGGAAGAATCAACAAAGACAAAGGCCATGTCCATTTTAGAGGGCTATCAAAGGTAATATGAAATTATGAAGATTTGATGAACTTGAATGGATAGTTAAGGAAATACACACCAATGTTTTGCTGACTGCTTGCTATATTTTAAAACAATTATGTTGCATGTAATTTTGTACTATTTAGTGTATGATTAGTCATTATTTGTTAGTTTAGGGTTGTGTCCGTTATAGCACTAAAATAGGTATTGTAAGTGAGCTTTAATATTTTATATTCATCTTTATTATATAAGGCTTCAAGGACTTTAAAAACATGATCATTAACCATAGATATAGTCATTGTTAATTGAGAGAAAATAATAAATGAATAATAGTTAAACAAAATAAATAATCTAATATATGATAAAAAAAAAATATTTATATGTTAATATTAAGGCATGAAAAGCATTGTAAGAAATAGACCAAAAATATATAATTACAAAATGAAAAACTTTGCTTGATAATACGAAAGTTTATTGATTGTATATTTTTTCAAATTAATTATTAAATTATATATTTTTAATAGTTTTTTTAATTATTAAATTATATTTTAATTTGATTTAATTGTAAATTATTAATTTTTATACATTATTGTTTTCAAAGAATTTTAAATAATTGAAATGTTTAATATTAACAAAATTTAATTTATATCTTTAATAAATATACAACATACTTTAAAACAAAATTAATATTCTAATATTTAATAATTATAATTATAAAATTAATTTTTTATATTATTTAACAATAGTAAAAGTGTAAACAAAATTATTAAATAATTAGATAAAAAAATTAATAAATTTATTAAACAATATAAAACGAAATATCAAATTTAAATTAGAATCTATTCACTATTATTTTAACTAAAAATTAAATAAAAAAATTGAAAAAAAATAATTATATTAATTTTAATACAAATATAATATCTTAATAAAATCAGATCTAGAATACTAAAAAATAATTCTACTAAAAACAATTACTTGGCAGTAAATTTAAAGCCATGTAATAGTGTGTGAGAACAAAACTAATCGAACAAACATTTATATTATTATAAAATCTTGCCTTCCTATTACGAAATGAGCTTTTTTCAAAGTGCGAGTATATTGAATCTTATTATAACAAATCATTTAAGATATATAATAATGAAATATTATTCAATGAAGTCTATTTATAAAAAATTGTAATTCTTACATTTTCCTCTTTCAAAGAACTTCTACATCAATGATTAAAGAATTTTTTTCTATCATTTAAAATTAATTATGGTTTAATAAATTCTTCCATAATTTTTAAGGTACTCATTTTATCCTTTTGCGTTTTTGGTTGATATTACCTATGTTTTCTAACACAATTTTTATATTAATATTTATTTATTTATATATATTTTATGATAATTTTTTTGGTGCTCATTTTACCTCTATTATATATTTTGTTCTGGCATTATTTAAATATATAACTAAAAATATAATTTTATCTATTAAATTACTATATTTATATCAATTTTAAATTCTATATGATCAATTATTTCATCCTTTTAATTTTGTTTTTATATAAAAAACATTATATATTTTTATATAGATTATTTGTTAGTTATTTTTAAATTCTTGATGCTCAGTGAAACTTGTTTGGTCTTTAAATATAAACCAGCCACTCTTTTATTATAAATCATGTCATACTTTGTCTTTGTAATTTTTTGATTAATAGATAAGAAAATATATTTCTAATAAATATAATTTTTATTTAAAACATTCAAGCACATCACTACGATACATTGAAATATTAATATAATTTTAAATAATATAAATAATTAGCACACACATCTCAAATAATATATAACACAATTTTTAAGATGGTAAAATATAAAGGAAGTGGTCACACAAATGAAGTTTTTAACTTAAATGTTTTTTTTTGATAAAAAGTGTGTAATGATTCACTTAGACTAACTTTAGCTTAAGTACGCGATTAAGTATTAGTCAAAGTTGGATCCGTTACTATGTCATTTATTCATGATTGTTACCATGTCTTATCTTATATATCTTAGGTAATATTGTAAAAAATCACTAAAAAGAGATATTCATCATTAGATACGAATTTGATTTGTATGTTTTCCTTTATCTCTTCATACCTTAAAATGACTATGATGAGTTTGGTGTATGTGCAAGAGTGATGTTTCTGAATGAGTCCTATGTTTATATACCAACAATGAGATGAGTTGGTTGGATTTACATTTAGTTCATAATATATAATTTTAGTAAAAGTGCCACAATCAAGATATTCAATGATGGAGAGTTGTAACAAACATATAACCCAACCATAAATAGGAAATATAGTTCACCTTATGAATAACTGATTGTAAGGCATGTTAGATGCTTTGTATTATCACTTTTTACTATGTAACATAAATATAATATGTAATTATTTTTTATGAAGATTTTATTCATATGTAGATAAATTAAAAACAGAAGCCAAGATATTCCTAGTCATCAACATATAACATAATTATAAATATTAATTTATATTATAGCAGAAGTCATGATTAGAGCCACGTTGACTGGAAATTGTATAAATTCTTCATGTGTGCTATGAGTAGCCTAAGGAAGGTGGAAGCTACAAGTTAATATGATGAGAATAACCATAATAATGTAGGTTCACAAAAACTAAAGTAAAAAAAAATAAGATAGTAAATGGAAACAAGCAAATGCAGGTGCATATCACTCATAACAAAAGAAGGGAGACTTTCACAAGAATTGATAACTAATTTTATAGTGTGTATAAAATTATATAAGAGTAGAATAAGACAATTAAAATCAATCTCACAGTAAAAAAATAACATGGAAATGCAATATAATAATTAATGAAATTTGTCCATAGTAGCCTGGGAAAAAACTCACCGCATAAAGTCTTTGAATATATAAAGGAATTCATACTAATTCATAATATTTTTATTATTTTTTCTTTTAGATAAGGAAATCCTTTTTGGAGAGGAAAGTTAAAACATGTCATAAGTTAAATCCTTCTCTGATGGAAACTCGATATTTACCCTTGTGTTAAAGACTACTTTATTATTATTTTCCATAATATCGAGGATAAGGAAGGGATTCAAGATCAATTATGAAGCTTGAATCACCACCCCTTTATCATGAAATTTTGGTCCCCTAATTTTAACCCCCTCAATGAACATATGCATATTAAACTGATTTAGGTTCATCTACCCAATCTTCCACTTCATTTTTGGATGAAATCTAGCTTGAGGGCTAATGGTAGTTCCCAAGGTAGGTTTCTATGTATGCACCCAAATACCGATCAGTTATCCCTCACTAATTTTTCTAATATTTTTATGAACATTGACACTTCCAAGAATCTTTGAAAAAAATTCACCCTGAAGGTTGGAGATTGCACCTACTCTCAATCCATTGACTATGAAGGCTTACCATTTTACTGTCATAGTTTTTTTGGCATTAGACACTTGAATAAAAGCCATAGCCTTCTTAGGAAAAAGAAAGATTCTTTTTGGTGGAAAGAATTCGTCCCTAAAAACCTCACAGTGCTGGCTGTAGACAAAGAGTGGGCTAGTAACAATGAGGATCCTACCTCTTCTTTTGAAGCCCCTACTTCCCCTACATAAAATAAGGATCTGAAAAGCTCATTACACTCTAGAGATGAATTTTTGGTTGATATCATCTCTCAAAAGAAGGTTATACCAATCCCAGCTTCCTCCTTGAAGGAGATCTTAGATTTGGATTCATCCAGGGTAGAGACTATTTTAGGGATAAAAATGGAAAACAAATCCCAGCCCTATGCCACAAATGCATATGTCTCATTAGGAATTCAAACTAATAACAAGGAAATATGGTCAGTGGTTTAGAAAAAGAAAAAAGGAAAAAACCAAATACTTAGCGTCTTTATATGTCTCTTCGTTCAGGGGGGCATGATAATTTTTTGAACATCAACAAAAAAGGGATGAAGTCCCCTAGATAAGATTGGCATAAAATTCACAAAAGTTTCCTAGAAGGTGTATGTTTCAATTTGTTTCTTTCTATATTTGGTAGAAGTTCCTATTGTGTGGGGATCTTTCCACCCAGTTTGTTGTCACTAGCAGAGACATCCCATTTGATATTTAATGTCTTAATTTTAGTTTTTCTCTTTTGTATAAGGTTATAGGGCCTTTCAAAACCTGGTTTTAACCAATCTAATTGAAAAAACATGATTATATTGTAGAGGATGGATTAGTGAATTTGATTCCTAACTTTCATCCTATGAACCTAATGTAAACTTTGTGTGGGTGTCTAGTTGGATCATGACACCAAATCATCTCATAACCAATATTCAATTATCATCATGATGAAGCCCATTAATCAACAAACCATTTTGATATTCAGGTAAATGTGTTCTAATTCAGTAATAATACTAATTTATTTTGAGTTTATGAAATAATGAAAGTAAATATAGATATTGATATTGGCTAGAGTTAAAACTATGACATGATATTCATGATTAACTTTGATGTCTAGATTACATAATAGGGAACTATCTAGATTGATCTCGATGCTTTACCCATGTCTAAAATCAAGCTTATTGCTATTGGATAAAATATAAGAAGCTAGAGTTCTATTCCTGAGATCTAATTCCTTGAGAATGTGTTTTGTACACTCTAGTCCCCTATACTCAATACTTATAGATATATACATGTTTTAATTCATAGGATAAAATAATTTTAATTAACATTAATGTTATTTATTTAAGCTTAGGCCTTTGGGTATTATTCCTTGAAGAGGATATTATGCAGTGTAGATTTCTCTGCTACATATTTGGGGTAATCATTTAATAATAATTTGTATTGGTAATAGGCTAAAAACCCTACCTTTTCTAACTATAATCCATAGGAAATATTCATTCAATATGATGAATTAGATATACCATATTTAACCTTTATTTATTTAAATGTGAGACCCAAGACTTATTTGTAAGAAGGTTGAGTTAAAGACAGACTCTTGATGGATTGACTTTGTTCCTCATATAAGCTACATATTATACGTAATGAAATATTCTTTTTGGAATTAATAAATTTGGGTGCATTATTGTATAAGTAATTTTGTGCATGGATTTGATAATTCCCTTTAACAAATAAACTATCTAAACTTGACTGAAATTGAATTGAAGGCATAAGAATAAGTGAATCTCTTTGTATATTACATATATCTTATATTGGATGTTTTGGGAATAATCACCATTTGAGATCTCATCTTGAATTCAAATAGTTACTATTATTAAATTATTATCCTAATGCATATCCAAAGACATGCCTTGTTAACGGTTGAAAAATAGAGATGTCCTAAAAAAGGTGGGTGTTAGAATGATCTTCAACATATGTAAGGAATGATAGTTTTGATTAAGAATCTGATATGGATTTGGATGGTGATGACATATTTTATCTTGATGAAGATGACATTGATGGTGGATCTTATGCTAACCCTAAAATTGATGTGGATGATGTTGATGATATGATGTGGCTAGTATGAAATGTTTTGATCGTGGCCAAAAGGATCCCACCTATTGGATAGTTTTATCTGTATGTATCCTATTGACTTTTTATTTGACGATAGAGGATTTGGAAAAAAGTGACTTCTAGAACTGAGGGATTTGATTTAGTGGATAAAATATGGATGTTTGATGAACAATGGCTTCTTAAATTTTTACTGAATATGGGCTTGGTAAATATGGTTTTATTGTCATGTCTTTGCATCAAAAGTGGAAGGGCTTGATTATGATCAGGAAATAAATCCTAGCATATCACTTTTTGTTCACCCTTGGATAAGGATCTATCTAATTTAGCCTCAATTTTGATGCAAATGAGGTTAATGAGGTCTTGGATGTAGTTTTTTAAAGTGAGGCGTATATTAATATAATTCCCCTAGGTTCTATGATATTGATAGCATTTGATTTCGCTATGAAAAAAGGGCTTAGTTTTGGTCATTTCTAAAGGCCTTATATAAGTGTAGATGTTCATGTCTATAATGGTTAGTCGATGAAATTATACTAGGTTTCTTTATGACTTTGATTTGATGTGTGAGAATTGGAGTCTAAATCAAATATTTTTTTAGGGTACATAAAAAAATATGATGGTATTCAACATAACTTAGGGACACATTGGTATTAAATAGGTTTTCTATTATATAATTCCCTTTTCTAGTATAAATGGTAATGTTATGACCAAGACTATGACTAGTAGATGAAAGGTTTGAATGTGATAGGTTAGAATAGACATCAAGAGTAGACTAATGTTAATGGGAAAGGATGGGGGACTTTTTCCTCTAAATAAATTTAGGTTTATGGGGTCAAAGTCTACAGGAAGTTAGTTACCCATTTTAAACTTGATGGTGGTAGCCATGACTAGTTGAAGAGTGTGGATATGGACAAGTATAGACTATATGTGATGTTATTTTTATGGGGTAATGATGGGATTGGACTTGGTTTATGATTTTTACTTGAGGGTTGTGATAAATCCATTATTTGGACTAAGATACCCAATGAGATATTAAGATTAGGGGATGTTATGTGGATTAGATGTTCAGACTAAAATTGAGGTGGACTTATGACTTGTTTGGGATGATGGATGTAATATCTAATTTTATATATGTTGTGTTGATTGATGTGTTGGATGGATGAATATTATATTAATATTTCCTTTAGGATTATTAATTTTATAGGAAATATGTCTAAAACTTAGATGGGGTATGAGTTTGAGAAAAAAGGTCAATAAGATCTGAGCTTAGTACAACTGATTAAGATGATGATAAGGTATGAATTCTTAAATTTTGACTAGGTTAGATAAGATTAAGTTTTGATGTGGATGATAGTGAGTGTTGGATTAAAAATAGTAGGATGATGGGTACTAGAAAGAGCATGATGGGTTCCAAAATTGGTAGAATGACAAGTGATATTAAAATCATGATGGATGTGAATTTAAAATCAATAAAGTGACAAGACAACAATGGGTGATAGGTTCAAACTAGTAATGTGATAGTTTAATGATAGGTTCAAGGTTAAAAATAGTAGGATGATGAGTCTAGACCAAATGTTGACCAATGGATAATATCCTTAATCAAAGTTAATTTAGATAAGGATTAGCTCAAGGTGATGGTGTAGACAAGTTTTCTCAAGGTAGACTAGGTAGATAGTATGTGTTTGACTTATGGACAAGGGTGACTCAGAGGTAGATGGGTTTAGACAATGTCAATAGGAATGACTAAGAGGGATACATATTAAGTCTATGTCAATAAGAATGACTAAGTCTTAGACATGGGATGACTAGGTAAATATGGGAATGAATTGATATCTAGGGAAGCTAGATATGGTAGATATGAGGATATAGGGTGCATATTTAATGCTATCTTATTTATAAGGTGAAGGATGATAGAGTTTGACAAAGGGGGGTTTACAAAAAAATGATGGGTGATGGTTTTGGACTAGGAAATTTTAGATATGGTATATAAAAAATAATCCAAGATGGGATTATTGTTACGGTAAGCTTATATAAGAGGACATGTGATAAGTGATGTAGAAAAAAGAGGCCAATCTTCTAGAGGACATAAATTTTGACTTGTAGCTCCATTTGAGCTCTCCCATATGCCACAATGACCATCTCAAAAATTTTGTTTCTATCCTAAGTGGATTTAACCTCTTAGAGTTGATTTCAATATTTTTTGGAGGCCATATATGATCATGTAAGGGTCTGAAATTACGATTTAATATTTTTTTAGGAATTTGCTATTTTTATAAATTGTATATTTTTAGGACCAAAAATTAAATTCAATTGAATTTGGTCCCATAGGATAATTTTAGTGTTTAGTTTATTTTAGGATATTTTTAGAGCTACTCATCCTTGCATGTGAAACTTATTAAAAATAGCAGCTACTAAAAATAGAAGTTTTTTTTAGATTTTTTTTTTTAATAAATTTTTGCATGTCAAATCTAATTTTAAGTTGAGGCTTATTTAATCATGGTTTTTATTGTAATTATTTTGAGTCATTTAAATAAAAACTAATATAATTTATTATTTTTATAAGCTTTGCCCATTGACAATTTATTGTCTTGATAGTTTTTGGGGTCATTAACTGGTATCAGATCAAGTTTAAATCTTGGAGGAGTAAGACATGTCAAGAGGATGAGAAGGTATTGCATAGATGAACTAGAATATACAATAGCTATAGATGCAAGTAGAATAATTAAATAAGGTTATCACCAATCATAGAAGACTAGGTGTTGATGAGGAAGACATAGATCATGATGAAGAATTTTAGTGAGAAGAAGAATGACAGGATTAGCCACCATTGATGGAAGAGAGGATGGTTTGAGATTTATATGGAAGAAATAAAATAAATAAATTTGATGTTCCAGATTATGGAGGCAATTTAAAACTACAATAGTTGATAGATTGGATGAATAGCATGGAGAAGTTATTTGAGTGGAAGTCTAAGAGAGAAGACAAGAAGATAATGTTTGCATGCACGAAATTGAAAGGTTATGCAATGATTTGGTGGGATCACTTGTAGAAAGAGAGATAGAGGAAATTTAAAGATAATATTAATTCATGGAAAAATATGAAGAAGAAGATGAGGGAGAAATTTATTTCACTAAATTATGCACAAACCCTATACAAAAGATTTCAGAATTTGAGGCAAAAAGATCATGGTATATAAGAGTTTACAGATGAATTTTTTAAGCTTTCCATATGAGTGGAGCATGAAGAGAAAGAAGAGAAGATGAATGCAAGGTATGTAAATGGTTTTAAATTTACAATTCAAGATTAATTATGCATGCATAGAATAGTTTGCATGGAGGAGACTTATCAATTAGATTTGAATGTAGAAGAAAATAAAAATAGATAAAATTTTAGAAGAATTTATTTTGGTCAAAGAAGAAGTGGATCCCCTCCAAATACGGGATGAGGTGTGTTTAATACCACAAAAGGTGGGTATAATACCAATAGAGTTATATCATTACATGGTGTAGAAAGGAAAGATGACAATAAGCAAGGGTTTCAATACCAACAATGACGAAGAAGGTTTCAGAGAGCACAAGATTACGATGGTGCTAGAGGATGGTTTTTAAATAAACATAGATTTTATGTTTGATATATATGTTTATAAAAAAGAGAATAGATAATTTGAGTGTTTGCACTATCAAGATCAAGAAAGGAGGCAAGAGGATCACCCAAGAGTAAATCTAGTTGAAGCTGAGATAGAAGAGTAAAATACTGAAGTTGCACTAGGAGATGTTTGAGAGAATCTCATGATGAGAAGAATAATGATCATTCCAAGGAAGGAAAAAGTGCAAAGTAAATAAGGTGGTGATGCATGGCTATGATCAAATATTTTTTGAACAAGATGTACTTTGGGTGGAAAGATGTGCAAAGTAATTATAGATGGTGGTAGTTATGAAAATATAGTTTCTAAAGAAATGATTAAGAAAATTTAAAATGCAAAAAGCATCCTAATCCTTATTAGATTTCATTTTTTAAGAAAGGGAATGAGATTATGGTAGATAAAAGGTGCTTAATCAAGTTCTCTATAGGAAAAATTTATAATGATGAAATATGGTGTGATGTTATTCCAATGGATGCATGCCATGTGTTATTGGGAAGATCATGGAAATTTGATAGGAAAGTAATTCATGATGGAGAAAATAACACGTAATTTTTTTGGAAAGGTCATACAAAGGTAGTTTGGTTACCTCTTAAAGAGGAAAAAAAGACAGAAAACATGCTCACTACTAAAGAATTTATCCAAGATATGAAGGCAGCATGTTGTTTTTATGTATTCATAGAAAATAAAGAAGACATAAAAATGGTGCAAATACCAATATAAGCAGCAAGAGTGTTAAAAGAATATGTATATGTTATGACTAATGAATTACCAAATGGTTTACCACTAAAGAGAAATATTCAACATCACATTGATTTGATTCCAGGATCAACTCTACCCAATCAAGCAGCTTATAGAATGAGTCCAACAGAACATGAAAAATAAAATAAATTGGTTACTACATTTTTAAGAAAGAAGGTGATATGGGAGAGTATGAGTCCATGTGAAATAGTAGAATTTCTAATTTGAAATAAAGATGGAGGATGGAGAATATGTGTGGATAGTAGAGAAATTGATAAAATTACAATCAAGTATAGGTTTCCTATACCTCATTTAGGTGATATGATGGATGTGCTTGTAGGAGAAAAATATTTTACAAAGATTGATCTAAGGAGTGGTTATTATCATATTCAAATTTGTGAAAGAGGTGAGTGGAAAATTGCATTGAAGACTAGGGATGGCTTATATGGGTGATGCCATTCAGATTATCTAATGCACCTAGCACAATTATGAGGGTGATGAATATATTACTACAAGAATATATTGTTAAGTTTATAGTTATTTATTTTGATGATATTTTGAAATTAAATAAGACTAAAGAAGAACACTTACATCATTTGAGAATGGTACTGGATTTATTAAGAAAGGAGAAGTTGTATGTAAATTTGAAGAAGTGCAGGTTTATGAAAAATAGTTTGATATTTTTGGGATTTGTATTTTTAGCAGATGGAGTAAGAATGGATGAAGAAAAGATAAAGACAATTTTTGAGTGGCCTATTCCAAAAAACATTATGGAGGTAAGGATTTTTCATGGTTTAGCAACTTTTTACATAAAATTTATTAAAAATATTAGTAGTATTATGGCACCAATAACATATTACATGAGAGGGAAGGAATTTGCATGGACTAGAGCAGCCAAAAAAATATTTGAGCTTTTGAAGAAGAAAATTATAGAAAGACCAATTTTAGTATTATCAGATTTTAACAAAGTGTTTGAGGTTGATTGTGATTCTTTATTTATGGGAATTGGTGATGTGTTGACTCAAGAAGGAAAGCCAATAGCATATTTTAGTGTGAAATTGAATGATTTAAGGACAAAGTATTCTACCTATGATGTTGAACTATATGAAATTATACAAGCATTAAGACATTGGAGGCATTACCTAGTCCCTAAGGACTTTATCTTATTTATAGATTATGAGGATTTGAAGTATGTGAATCAACAAAAGAAGTTGAATAGTAGGCATGCAAAGTGGGTTTCTTTCTTTCAGGGGTATACTTTTGTGTTGAAACATAAATTAGATAAACAGAATTAGGGAGCTTATGTATTGAGTAGGAGAGTAGCATTATTAACTTCTATGGTGAGTGAGGTATTTTGATTTGAAGCTATCAAAGAATTATATGATACTTATCCATATTTTGGCAAGATAGTTGAGTAGTAAAAGAATCCATTAATAGGTGGGATAAATATTATTCATCGTATCTTATACAAGAAGGTTATCTCTTCAAAGAGAAATTATTATGCATTCCAGTTGGGTCTCTACGAGACAATATAATAAGAGAATTACATAATGGTGGTTTGGCTAGAAATTTTGGTAAGATGAAGACAATAGATTTGGAGGATGAAAAGTATTTTTGGCCAAATATGAAGAGATATGTGACAATATATGTTTTAAGGTGCAAGATATGTCAGGTGGCTAAAGGACATGCACAAAATACTAGACTATACATGCCATTACTAGTTCCAAAAGGACCATGGATAGATTTGAGTATGGATTTTGTGTTGGGATTACCAAACACACAAAGAGGTAATGAATAATTTTTTGTTGTTGTAGAAAATTTTTCTAAAATGATTCATTTCATTGCATGTAAGAAAACCAATGATGCCACTAAAGTTAAAAAATTATTTTTTAAAGATATTGTGAAATTACATGGTGTTCCAAAAACTATTAATTCAAAAAGGGACACAAAATTTCTACATCATTTTTTGAAGACTTTGTGGAAGAAGATGGGTACCAAGATATAATTCAATAGTGCATATCACCTACAAATGGATGGACAAACAGAAGTTGTGAATAGGATCTTGGGAAATTTTTTGAGATGCATAGTGGGAGAGAAGCCCAAGCAATGGGACTTGACTTTACCACAAGCTAAGTTTGCATATAATAGTTTAGTCAATAGATAAAAAATAAAATCACAATTTCAAATTATTTATGGGATAAAACCTATGGTTATTTTAAATTTGGTATAATTACCAATTGTAGAATGAGTTAGTGATGATGCAAAAGCATTTGCAGAACACATGCAATAGTTGCAGGGAGTAAGAATAAAGTTACAAGAAAGTAAGGAGAAATATAATGCAGTAGCATATGTCAGAAGAAGATCAAAGGTATTTTAAGAAGGAGAGTTGGTAATGGTTTACTTAAGGAAAGAAATATTTCCAAAAGGCACCTACAAGAAGTTCAAGTACAACAAAATTGGGCCATGCAAAATTGTAAAGATAATCAATAACAATGCTCATGAGGTGAGTTTACCACAAAATTTTGATATCTCTCTAGTATTTAATATTTCATATTTATGTGAATTCCATGGATAAGATGGCGAAGGTGATGAAGATGAAGATTTAAAATGGTAGCAGCTGCTTGCAAAGAAGAAAAGGGAAAAAATAGTGTTGGTTTTTTATATAAAGACAGTGAGCACAAGGCAAGGGAATTATAATAGGTATTTGGTATAGTGGAAAAGATTGTAGAAAGAAGACAACACTTGGATTATAGAATGAGAGTTGAAGAAGATTTAAAAATAAAAATGTTAGCAGTATATTAGGGCATCTCATAAGAGCTAGGTTATTTTCAATAGGGGAGAATGATGTAGAAAAAATAGGCCAATCTTTTAGAGGCCATAACTTTTGACCCATACCTCTGTTTGAGCTCTTCCACCTACCAAAATGAATGTCTCAAAAATTTAGTTTATATCCTAAGTGGATATATCCACCTAGAGTTTATTTATATACTTTTTTAAGTCCATATATGATCATTTGAGGGTTCTAAATTATCATTTAATGATTTTTAAAATATATATATATTTTTAGAAATAGTATATTTTTAGGACTAGACGTCAGCTTTAGTTGAATTTTGTCCCATAGGCTAATTTTATTGTTTATTTTATTCTATGATAGTTTTAGAGTTGCTCGTACTTGTATGCAAAACTTACAAAAAATAGTAGCTACTAAAAATAGAAGGATTTTTTTATGTTTAGTTTTTTTTTAAATTTTTGCATGTCAACTCTAATTCCAAGTTGAGGCTTATTTAAGCATGGTTTGGGTTGTAATTATTTCAATTAATTTCATTATGAATCAATACGCTTTAACTTTTTTATAAGCTTTTCCCATTGATAATTTATTTTCTTGATAGTTTTTAAGTTTATTATCATTGGAATATAATGAGATGAGGATGAGAATATTTTTACCAAGGAAAGATAGAAAAGGATGATGATGAGTTATAAGTCTATGACTAAGAAAATATGTGATAATAATTAGAAGGTGGATTGGTAAATATTTTACTAGTTATTATATTTTACCTAGAGTTGAGTTTTGACAAGGTGATGTTTTTTATGTAGATTTTTAAAATTTTCAAACAATACTAGCTTCAACAACACACAAACAAGAGCAAGCAATTTTATAACTACTAACTAACATGGTAGTGCAACTTGAAAAGTATCACACTAAATGAATCATGATGGGAGATGACTATAATGGAATCCCAACCCTCTCTCACTGTCTATACATAGTGAATGATCTCTGGAAATGATTTTTCCCTGCTATGGATGTTTGTTATAGTCAAGTGGTCTTATTATTGGTTTGACAAGTTCTATAAGGGATTTCTCTAAATACATTATGGTAAATGGGGTGTGAGTCCACATATGGTTTTTTCTAATGCATGAGTATTGGAGTGTTACATCCTTACCTCAAAAAATATTATATCAGGAGTTTCACTTAGGTTAATGATAATTATAACTAATATTTATGCTTTGATGGAAGATGGAGTGTAGTCTTGTGCATGTTGATGAAATCAATGTCATAATCCACTTAAGACTAAACAGTGTGCATGGAGATCAATTTCACGTTATGTTTCCCACTATAAAATAAAAATGGGAGGTTTATTGACAATTTTGGATACCTAGGAATCACCCTAAGAGTGCAATGGGAGAACATACACCATCATAGCCTCTAGTGATAAACATGCAAACAAAAACTATTATAAATTAATTTAAATTCAAACAAGCAAACAAGTTAATTAATTATCCATTATTATGATGTGATAATAAAATTTATCAAAATGGTTTCAAAATGCCAAATATTTTACAAGTAGATTGAAAAAAAATTATTAGTTGTTTCTGATTGGCCTCTTATGGGGTAAATATGCAAAAAAATGTTAGAAAAAAAAATCAATTCCATGCAAGAAAATACTAACACTTTGATAGATTTTTGGAAATTTAAAAAAAAAATTAATTTAAAAAAAAAAAATTAAAAAATTAAAAGGTTGAATCTAAAGAAAACATACACCATCATAGCCTCTAGTGATAAACATGCAACAAAAAACTATTATAAACTAATATAAATTCAAACAAGAAAACAAGTTAATTAATTAGCCATTATTATGATGTGATATTAAAATTTATCAAAATGGTTTCAAAATGCCAAATATTTGACAAGTAGACTGAAAAAAATTGTTAGTTATTTCTGATTGGCCTCTTAAGGGGTAAATATGCAAAAAAAATGTTAGAAAACAAAATCAATTCCATGCAAGAAAATACTAACACTTTGATGGATTTTTGGAAATTAAAAAAAAAAAAAAAATTTAAAAGGTTGAATCTAAAGAAAACATGGTTAGACAAAAAATACACATATTAGAGAGTTAATGTTGTGTTTTGATAGTTTCAAGTCATAGTTTTACAGACGTGAATTTTTGAAAAATCAAGTTTAGAAAAATTAATGTTAGAAAACAAATTCATGGCTCAGATAGACAATGTCATGGCTAATAAAAAAATCATGAGACATAGAAACACTATACTATGACTCCTCAAAAAATGTAAAATCCATGCCTAAAAAAATACAGCTATAATTTTCCATGTCACTTCTCTACAAGACAATGTCATGACTCTCTAAACACAGTTTTGAACTTGCACAGTCAAAACATATAGACAAAATTATGCACAATAGGATAACAATATCATGGCTTAGAAAGACAATGTTCCAGATTTATAACCGTGAGTTCTTGTAGATGTAGGAGGATGTACAATAATTTATTTAGTTATATCCTAACATATTATCACATAGAATATAAATAAAAAACCAATGAATTTTATACTGTTAGTTGATTTGGTCAAGAAAAAATGAAAATTAAATATATTAGATCATTATATAAAATATGACATGTGAAAAAATGGTTAGCCTATGATGAATTATTGACCAAAATTATTTGATAGATTAGAAGCACATAAAAGATCAAACTCATCCATAGTAGTAATAATATCATGGTTGTCATTTACAATGTCATGGTTATGTAGCTATAGGTTTTGTTCCTATGAAAATATAGCAAAAAAACACAAAATCATGGTTATAAATAGCAAAATCATGGATTATATAAGAAATTCATGGTTCATAAAACATGATATCATGAAATGAAAATAAGCAATTAGACATAATGTAATGGTCATGGTCATAGGTTTAGGATGATGTCATAGTAGCTATTGATGAACTCATGTTTTTAGAAGAAAAACTCTCATCTACATAGAGTGATGTTTTGGTTTCAACATGGAAATGAAAATTACAAGATTTTAGGAACTCTAGTGTTGAGTGTAGAATGGGTCTATCAAAATCATAGAGTATATCTGATGGAAACAAGTGTGACTTGAACTATTTTGTCTTGTGTATAATTTGTTTGTATGTATTGAAATTTTGTAAGCATGGTAATAGAATTCATAATAGGAAGAGTAATTCCTTTTGAGCATAATAAAAGGCTAGAATATGAAGAGACAACACTTTGTAAAACTCTATATATAGCACTCAATTGTATTTGGATATGGTTTTGATGAGATAGAGATTAATACATATTGTTACAAAAAAAACTTCTTATGTATCTTTTATCATTATTTTGGCAAAGTGAGTATTCTATTTATTCTAATTTGTTAATCATATGAGTTTATACCAAATGTTTAGATTATAATGAGTTTGCATTTATTTGGGTATCTATTTATTTTGTTTGATAATGCATATATTTAGTATGAATTAATATCAAATTTTAGAGTAAGTGCAAGGAAATGGGGGAACAGCAGGGAGGGAGGGGATGTGGAAAAAGGTGGTTTTAAATGAACATGTTTTTTATGAAAAACATGAAACCTTGACTTCTACAAATTATTTGAGATATCTACACTCATAATTTGAAGATGTCATAAGATGGTGAATTGTATCATTTTGAGTCTAGTTTCTAAATTACTATTTTTTTTTTGAAATGATGAAGTAAAAGTAGTTCATACATAATAAATTAGAAGATGTCATTATGTATTTTATAAGAATCATGCTAAATATTTGTTTATGTGGCCCACCATTTTTTTATCATAGTTTGTTTTTTATTTAAACCCCTTGGTATAAAGCTAGGTAGCATCATCTAGTTTGAAACCTATAGTTTTTTAAAATTTATTAATTAATATTATTTTACTAATTTCACAAGTTAGTATACCCTAAAATATGATCAAAATTGTTTAGTCAGTCACGTGCCCCCTAAATACCTCAAAAATTATAAAAATTTGGGTTTTCATTTTTTAAATATGTATAGAATTAGGTTTAGTTTACAACCATATGCATTTTTAATAATTTGGATAAACGAATCAAAAGATATTAATAAAATGTGAACATGAATAATCATGGAATATAGCACTACAAAATACATACTAAGTTAATAAATATAAATAACAACATTATATATATATATATATCTATTTTATCAAATTTCCTTGAAAATAATACTACAACATAGATTAACGAAGGATATATATATATATATATATATATATATATATATATATATATATATATATATCCTTCGTTAATCTATGTTGTAGTATTATTTTCAAGGAAATTTGATAAAATAGATATTGTCTAGCATGGGTGAAGTTGCATGTTTTATTTTTGGTAGAAACACACATATTCGACTGTGTGTGTTGTAGGTCCATCCCTGAGGCTAGGGAATCTAATCCATTCTTGAGCCCTAAGGCATGTTTTTGAAATGTTAAGATAAAGGACTATTTACATGAAATTACCATGTATAGGTAAGTTCAGAAAGTTGGGAGACAAAAGGGGGCCTACTCATGTACATGATTTTCTTAAAATTTTAGAAATCTAAACTTATGTAGATAATTTAAGATATCTACACTCCAAATTTGAATATGGTGTAAGAAAATGAACTGTATCATTTGAAGTATAGTTTCTAAAAAACTATTTTTTTTATAATGGTTAAGTATAACTAGGTCAAACATGGAAAATTTGAAGAGGAATTACTATTTTTTAAGAAAATAGAGTATATACATAGCAACGTGGTGCACCATTTTTTAGTAGCATTTAATATTCTTTGAAACCCTTTAGGAAACATTTAGATAAGATATTCTAGTTTGTGAAATATATTTTTTATATTTGAATAATTTATTCAAACTTTTGTGTTTACAAAAGATAGTATAGTGGTGCATAATGTGTTATAAAAATTTGAAAAAAATCCATGTTATGACTGAGTAGAATATTTAAGATCTATGAAAGATTCATCATCACAACAAGAAGTAGATCAATATTTGAATCTAGTGATCTAAAATTACAAGGATAATAAACAAGAGCAATCCCTTATTAAACCATGTAATCTAGTGGTAATGAGTGGGATATAGGTATAAAAGGCTTATTTTAACCAAAGTGAAAATTCAAGACAAAAAATGTCCAAATCATAGACTAAGATAAACAAGAAAAACTCCACAACTAAACATTACACAATAATAAGGAAATGAAATTTCTTAGAGGATTTACCCAATGTATCTAACAAAGTATATCAAGAACCACTAAATACGATTGAATAAAATATTAGAATAGAGTTTGTGCCTAAACTTGTGTTTGTGGGATACTTTTGGGGACAAAAAAGATTCTAGAAGCATTGTATTTGCTAGGAGATTATCATGATTAAGAATAATTTTAAGAGGGGACCTCTAAAAGCTTACTATAAAATCTTAGCGAATCTTAGATTTTAGGTATAATTTCATTGGAAAATCTTTGGCAAAATTTTCATGCCAATATAAATTTACTGGTGATTTCTATTAGCTCTTTCAAAAAATTTATAAATAGCTAGTGAATCAAGCATCATATTTAAATCAAAAAATAATGGAAAAGAACCCAATGGAGAAAGAGGTTATAGGGTAATAAGTCTATAGTCAAGATCTTATTTAGGGTTCCTTCTTTTTTAATGATTAAATTTGTCATACGTTTTAAAGATTCAATTTTTTCTTTTTAAGTGCTAAATTTTATGGCCATATGACTAAGTATAAATTGAGTACATACCTTTTGAAGTATCTTAATGTGATAAAAAAAATTAGAGTATAGAGTACAGGCCAACTATGTGGCCATAGGACAAGACAACTATGAAAAGTGATGATGACATAACTGAAAAAAAAAATTAAAACATTTTCATAGTTTTAAAATTATAAACTATATAATAAGGTCTACCAAAATGTCTTAATCACATCCATATTGGCCTTTCAAATATTTATTTATTTTATTTAAGAAACCATACCAAACTAAATATAATTATTACTTTAAACATTTAAAAATAAAATATAGTATGATCATAAGGCTCTATTGCATTTATTCAATGTGTTCATTGTGCATTGTTTAAAAGAAGTATCTTGCATATCAAAAAATTCTCAGAGGAAATCAATTTATTATTTATTTAAAATATGTATATGATAAAGATTGACCAGATAATATAATAAACTGAGTATAGAAAAAAAAATTAATAAATATAATGATAAGTTTCCTAAAAAGCATTTCTTTAAAGATATTTATTCAAAACGATATCTTTCAAATGTGTTAACCATATCCATAATCAATAATGGCCTTTCAAATATTTTATATTTAAATTAATAAACTATGCTGATTAGAATATAATCATTACTTTAAATATTTAAAAAGAAAATACATTATGATAATGAGGCTATGCTTGTAATTATTCAGTTTGTTCTGTATGCATTGTTTAAAAGAAGTATCATGCATTGAATTATTTATCAAAGGAAATCAATTTATTGTTTTTTTAAAATATGTAGGTGGTAAAGACCAACTAGATAATATAATAAACTAAGTATAACAAAAATAGTGACAAAAATTAGAGTATATGGTATAAACAAACTATGGTGCCACAGGTCAAATACAACAATGAAAAAAGGATGACATAACTTAAAAAGCTATTTAAAACACTTTCATAGTTTTAAAATTATAAAATTTATAGTAAGCTCTACCAAAATGTATTAACCACATCTATATTGGTATTTGAAATATTTATTTATTTTAATTAACAAACCATGCCAACTAGAATATAATTATTATCTTAAACATTTAAAAATAGAATACAATATGATCATGAAGCTCCAAGACTCTTTTTGTGCATTAGATATAGTAAGATCATGTGCAGTACTTAGTATAAATTAAGTACATGCCATAATTCAAACTTTTGACATATTTGGTCAATCTAATATACTCAAAGAAGTTCTTGTTACAAGGGATTGATCCATTAAGGTTGTATCCTCTATAAGTTACACCTTGAAGGAAATTGAAAAATGTTTCTCTTAAGATATTAGATATCATTTTTATCAAGATGAACTACTAGAATCCATGCCTATGATATACCCTCAATATTAGAAAATTGATAGATCATAAAATTTTGAAAATAAAATCAAAACCTTGGCCCAAAACTTATATAAGAGTGTTGAATTGAATGGTGAACAAACTGAAGGCATTTTAGATTTACCAAATCTAAGGGATTGGTATGTTCAATCTACCATAACATGGTTTGGACTATGCTTTTCAAGATGGCATGATCACTAGACTATGGACGACCTTAATTTTAATTGAAATACAATGTGATGGTATCTTAGAATATTTAATGTTCTTAATCTATGAAAAACAATGATTTTGGGCTCAATGGAAAATGAGAGAATTTTTATTGCATTATCATTTTTAAATTCAAAGTTAAGAAAGAAGCTTAAAAAAAATTGTAGACTTTTTGAGGCTCTATACAACTAGATACAATGTCATCGAGTTTCTATTTGATAGAACTATGGCAATTTGGTAGTCAATATCTAAAAGAAGGGGATTGACTAATAATTCTTCAAACACACTAGAATTATGCAATATTGTATCTGAGTCCAACAACTTTTGAAAATAATGCAAATAATAATTATCAAGAACAAAACGAATAAAATTGCCATGTTAAAATTTGAAATTTAGGCATGTAAAATATGAATTTGATCGAAGAATGAAAGCATATTTTGTGATGAATTTTGAGATATATTCTATCAGGTTTTTGAGAATACTTTTTGAAGATAATGTAGAGTATATAAATTATTAAGACATAAATTGTGTATTTTTTTGTTGTTTGATTAAGATAACATGTCTATAAGAGTTGTAAACTCTATTATATAAATGCATAAGTATATTATGGTGTTCTCTTGTTATTTTATACCAAATAGAGATATTTTTATGTTTTTTTTAATTAAGACAACATGTTTATAATAGTTTCAAACTCTATTATAGAGATCTATAAGTACATTTTAGTGTTCCCTTATTACTTTATACCAAACATATTTGAAGTATCTATAGTGTAATGAATTATAAGTATCTATATTGGACCAACAACTTCACTTCCATCAATAACTTGCATAAATGACTATAAATTTTGAGAAAACCGTCATATATGTATTTGAGAAACTTATATTAATCCCACGGGTGACATGTTTGGAACAACATTAAATTTTTCCTTGTGACCTGTCAATATGCTAGCACCATTTCACTAAAAAATGGGGCAAAATCTAAGTTTCAATCCCCATCACTTTAATTCCAACTACACCACTTTCAATGCAGGAAATAAAAAAATATTAGGTTTGAAAATTATTTATTATTAATTTATTTAGTCATTAAAACCATATAGAAGAAAGAGCATGTTTGGTTTACTCGATTTTATAAATATGTTAAGGACCACTTTTAACTTAGGAAACAATAATATTTAGGTAATAATTATATTTTGGTTGGAATGGTTTGTTAATTGAAATAAAAAATATTTGAAAGACCATTATTGATTATGGATATGGTTAAGATATTTTGGCAAACTTTATCATTATTGATTATGGATTTGGTTAAGACATTATCATTATATTTATTCTTTTCAAGACAAATGACTATGCATGTAAATAACTGCTCTCAGTCTTTAGAATAAAATAAACACAAATTAATACATTGTAATCACAAGAAAACCACCTTATAAATTATATATACCTTAATTTCCAACATCTCATCCAAATATTTCAACTACAAAATCTTTGCTTATGCCAATAGTTTACATCAATGACTAGAAAAATCAAGAAACTGTCACATATATATCTGATCAATTTACTTATACTCAAATACATATGCATCTCTATAATAGAGTTTACAACTATTATAAACATGTTCTTTTAATCAAATAGAACACTAATAATAGTTGTTTACATGCATATTTTTCTATCTTGAAATGAATAAATATAATGATAAGTTCGCTTAAAAGCATTTATTTAAAGATATTTGATTTTCATCTTTACTTTTCATAGTTGTCTTGCCCTATGGTCCCATAGCCAGTTTAAGGTAATAATAATATTATGGTTGGCATGGTTTTCTAATTTAAATAAAATATATATTTGAAATTTCATTATTGATTATGGATATGGTTAAGACATGTTGGAAAACCTTATTTTATAGTTTATATCACAACTATCAAATATATGTATATGTGATCAGATTTCAAATAATATAATCTAACATATCCAACAGAGTAAACCCTATAGAAGAGGTAATCTATTTAAAGAAATATTTCTGAATCTATCAAAGTTTTTTATTAAACTCTTGATATCCCTTTTATATCTCTAAAGATGAAAAGAGGTGGGAAAATGAAATGAAAGCAACCAAGAGAGAAAAAGACTCAATGTATACTTACATATTAGTCTCTTATATATCAATCTCTTCATATCCCTTTTATATCTTATCTTAGTTTTTTTTAATGGATTACAAAGGTTTATACTCAATGTATACTAAGTATTGCACATGATCTTATCGTATGTATTGCACAAAAAGAGACCTGGAGAACCATAATTTTTAGACATGAAAGATAACAAAAAATTGATTTCAGCCTCTCCCTCAATATCATATTGAATATTTATCATGATACATACATTTATTTACTAAATTTGATAAGGCTAAAACATGATTGATATGTAGAAATAACTTAAAATCATATATTAAAATATTAAAATCCATGTTTGTTTCCATAATTATTCATTAAAGAGTAAACCATTCAATCATACTATTTTTTAGGAAATACAATACTACCATGTATATATCAAAACCACCAAAAATAATATCAACATATTTGAAAATATCATATCAATATTTAACACCAAGTATCAATAGAAATTTCAACACGAGAATTTAGCTTTTAATCAGAGTCTATATCAGAAACCAAATCTATTAAAGGGGCATCCTTATCATTCAAGTACACAATATACTCCATAGAAGTAGTAGGAAGTTCTATCATGTGGTTTGAGTCTATTTCAAAATCATCTACCTTTGACTTAACCTTTTTTAACATTCTAGCCTCTATAACTTGTGCTACAGGGATGCTAGCATGTTTTCTGCTAGAAGAATCATGTTTTTCAAGTTTAACAGGTGGAATATTAGTGTCAAGTGGAAAATTTTGATTGGGATGCATTTTTTTTGTTAATTCAAGAATATTTTCATGTTGAGGTGGCTCAAGCAATGGAACACTATGCTCATTAGGCTAAATGGTAGGATGCATGTGCTAAGGGGGCTTATTTGGAATGCTTCATCTATGAGGATGATCCTTCCAATGTGATCCCCTCCATCCTCTATTTCCACATAAATTCAAATAGTTATTATAAACGGATTTGAAAACATTCTAAAAGGTAGGGTCATTGGCATCAAAATGTAAGGAAACATAGGTTCCTCAATTAAATACCCTATAAAATGTGTTAGTAACTTTATGAACATGAAATAATTTGTTGCCTTGAGAGCTACCCCATCAAGGAGTAGCCTCACTATGTTGATCATCATCATGACCCTAAACATCTCTACCTGAATCATTTAAACTTGGATTCTAGCCTAATGTCTAATAAAGTATGTCAAAATAAGCATTTTATATAATTGATCTCAAATACTTCCTAGTTTTTATGATCTTAAAAATATAATGCATCAAATTATTCAATTTGAAACAAATGAAAATAATACTTATATAACCATCATTTTGCATAAAAATTAATCATTCCATCTTCTTTATAACCATACTAAAATAACAAATACCAACATAAGAAAATAATGCATTATTCTTTAAAAATCCTCATGCCACTTTCAAAAAAATGGTAAATAGGTCATAATTAAATACATGAAACCCTTGATTTCAAATTTGTGTGTGTGTGTGTGTGTGTGTGTGTGTGTGTGTGTGAGAGAGAGAGAGAGAGAGAGAGAGAGAGAGAGAGAGAGAGAGAGAGAGAGAGACAACTTAGGACATAATAAATTTAGTATAATAATCATATTTTGGTTTAGGGTTTAGGTTTTTTAAATTAAAATAAAAAATATTTGAAAGGCCAATATGGATATGGTTAACACCTTGTAGTAGACCTTATTATATAGTTTGTAATTTTAAAACTTTGAAAATGTTTTGAATATTCTTTGGCATGGTAAATTTATTATTTATACTCTTTGACAACTATGAAAAGAAAGGATGACATAAATAAAAAAATATTCAAAACATTTTCATAGTTTTAAAATTATAAACTATATAATAAGGTCTGCTAAAATGTCTTAACTATATCCATATTGGCCTTCCAAATATTTTCTTTATTTCAATTAACAAATCATGCCAATCAGAATATAACTATTACCTTCAACATTACCTTCAACATTTAAAAATAAAATAAATTATGATCATGAGGCTCTGAGACTCTTTTTCTATATTACATACAGTAAGATCATGTACAGTACTTAGTATGAATTGAGTACAAACCATAACTCACACTTCAAACATTTTGGTAAACCATATTATATATTTTGCAATTTTAAAACTGTGAAAATGTTTTGAATGTTATTTTTTTCCACATGATATTCCATCTATATGGTTTTAATAATAAAAACTTAATAATAAACAAGTTTCAAACCTAATGTTTATTTTATTTCTAGTATTGAATGCGGTGCAGGTGGAATTAAAGCTATAGGGATCGAGGTTGAGATATTTCCCCATTTTGTGTTTCAAAATCCTCATGTCACTTTCAATAAAATGGTAAATATGCCATAATCAAATACATGAAACTCAAATCAATACAAATTCCTATCCCTATGAGCTATATGCATACATATACATATACATATACATATACATATGAAACCAATATTTACAATTTTCACCATGCTAAATAATAAAATACTCATTTTGAATAAAAGTCACTCAAACATTTTAGAAAAATGTTTAATAAAAACAAACCACTGTGTCAAAATTGATATTTTATATACTTTGGATTACCTTCAACAAGATTTCTTAATTTTCAATGTGTGTGTGTGTGTGTGTGTGTGTGTGTGTGTGTGTGTGTACATATATGCATATGTATATATGTATGACCAACCAAATAATATTTAAAATGAGTATAGAAAAATTTGGGATAGAAATCAAGGTATAGAGTATAGATAATAAATTGACTATGGGGCCATAGGGAAGGACTATATATATAAGGACCACTTAGAACATAATAAAATTAAAGTGATAATTATATTTTTTAGTTATGTCATTCTCATTTTTCATAGTTGTCTTTCTCTATGTCCCCATAGTCAGTTTATTATTTATACTCGACTAATTTTTTGTCATAATTTTTTATTCTATTTAATATACTATTTGGTCGGTCTTTATTTTTACCACCCTAGACCTTAAACAAAAAAAAAACTAATTTCCTCTCAAACATAATGGCATACAAGATACTTCTTTTAAATAATTTGAAAATAAAAAAATGAGTTATATTATGTGGTTGTTCTTTACCACATAATTAATTTAAACAAACAAGAAACTAATTTCCTCTGAGAAATAATAACATGCAAGATACTTCTTTTAAAGAATGCACAAAAAATAAAATGAATTATATTATGTAATTGGTATTTACCACATACTTATTTTAAAAAAACAAGAAACATATTTCATCCAATAAATAATGTCATGCAATATACTTCTTTTAAATAAAATGAAAAAATTCAATAGAGCCTCATGATCATTTCAACCATCTTTTTGACTAACCCAAAAATAACCATTTTATAGATTTTGAGTTTAAGAAAAAGATTTGCAAATATACATGAAATTTACAAGAAAATTAACATGTATGACATTTTAAACAAATATCTTTAAAAAAATAGTTTTAAGGGAACCTATTATTATATTTATTCATTTAAAGACAAATGACTATGGATACAAATAACTACTCATAGTCTTTAGAATTAAAAAAACAAGTCTGTACCTTTCAATCACAAGGAAACCAGCCTATAAATTGTTTGTGCCTCTATTTCTAACCTCTTATCTCAATATAATGACTACTATAGCTTTTCTTTTGACTACTTTACATAAATGATAAGAAAAATTGGGAAATCATCACATATGTGTTCCAGTAACTTCCATTAATCTGGTAAGTGATGTGTTGGAACAATATTAAATTTTTCCTTAAGACCCCTCCATATGCCATCACTAAAATATGGGGGAAAATCTAAACCTAAATCCCCATAGCTTTAATTCCACTTGTACCGCATTAAATGATAGAAATATAATAAACATTAGGTTTGAAAAACATTTATTATTATATTTTTTAGTTATTAAAAACAATATACAAGGAAGAGATTTTGGCACCAATGAATATTCAAAATGTTTTCATAGTAAAATATAATTATTTCCTTAAGATTATTCTATCCTAGGTGGTCCTTATTATTCACACACACACACACACACACACACACACACCTGGCGATTCTAGACTAACCTATATATTTTTTTGTTGAATCAGATTCATACATGTAGAATAACTTTGGTGAATATGTGTCCCAAAATCAGACCTATATTGTTAGAGAATTATCCATTTTCAAAATTAAAAAAAACTTACTTATAGCCTTTTGGCTATAAATATCATCGAAAATTTTCCCTAGTCATGACGTCTTTTCGAACAATTTCTTAGAATTAAAAGGTGTATATCCATCATTGGGGGAGATGCACATTGAATTTAAAGAGTGTGTTAAACCCATTAAAAATTCCCATACATATCAAATCCAAACATGAAGATGAAATTAAACGCTGAGATACATTGCATGCAAGAAGTAAGGATCATCCATTAGATTGAAATGGAAGATTAGGTTAGTCTCATGGTTGTGCATCCAAATAAGTCTAGAGAGATTTAGGTCTATGGGGACTACCATGTGATAGATGATGCCTACATTAATGATCCATTTCTAATACTATTTACAAATGAGATTGTTGAATTAGTTTCAGGTCATGAGGTGTACTTGTTCATATACGAATTCAATCGATACCATCATATTCATATCATAAAATAAGATCAACCTAAAATAACATTTACAATGGAATGGGGTTTTTTTTTCCATATAATTTAATGCCCTTTTGTCTTAATAGTTCTCCAATAATTTTATCTATAGATATGGTAACTACACTTAAAAATTCTATTCATGATTTTATGGAATTATATGTGGACAATTGGGATGTCTTATATATTTTTAAACAAAATTTGTCAAAGCTATATTTAATACTAGAATAATTCTAAGCTCTATGCATTGCATTAAATATGAATAAGTGCTTATTATTCAAACTTTTTGGTGTTCTTCTAGGTCACATCATATTTACTAATGGAATCTTAGTAGACCAGGCTAAACTTATAGTAATAGAAGGGATGCCACCTCTAAATAGTTCCACAAAGGCGCACACCTTTTTGTGTCATAAAAGATACTATATAAAATTCATCAAGGGTTATGCAACCATATCTATGTCACTAGAAAGGCTATTGTCTAAAAATTCAAGGTTTGAATGGACATTGAAATGCCAAACACCATTTAATGGTCTCAAATAAAGGTTGGCAATAATGTCTCTCTCATTTTTTCCTGATTGGAAAAATCCATTCCATGTACATGTAGATTATTATGGTATCATATTAGGAGTTATCTTAGCATATCCAAGGTATGGTGGATTATATCATCCTATATGCTTTTCCAACATGAAACTATCAGCAAAAGAGAAAAAATTATATGAGTACATAAAGAGAAACCTTAGCTATGGTGTTTTCCTTATAAAAGTTTAGACATTATCTTTTGTCCACACTAGTTGATATTTTCATAATCACTAGGCATTACGATACATGCTTAACAAGATTATGTTAGGTGGATGGATCTCCAAGTGGATAATGCTATTTTAAAATTTCCAATTTAAAATCAATGTTAATCTAGGTTGAGAGAATGTGTGACCATATCATTTGATCAAGCTCCATAATGGAGAAGAACTAAATGAAATATATGATTAATCTCCATATTCACACTTGTTTATAGCCTCTATGACCTTTGAAAACATGTAAGGCATTAAAAAAATTATAGAATAAGGAACATTTCTTATGCACTATGTTGAAAGGGATAAAAAGTAAATGGTTACAAAAACCATCCTTTATATCCTCACTAATGAATTTATGTATAAAATCGTAAAGGATGATGTGTTGCACATTGTATCTTTATAACATTAGCAACGATATATTCTTCAAGAAGCACATAAAGGAGTCATAGTAAGTTATTTCTTAGGAGATGCTATTGTGAGGAAGATATTAAAGAGTGGTCTTTAGTGGTTGAATTTATTCCAATATGTGCATAGGGTGGAAAAATACTATGATTTTTTCCAAATAATTGGAAAATCCAATCATTGTGATGAGATGTCCTTAGTAAAGATGCTAGAAGATCAACCATTTGAATAATGGGGCATTGAATTTGTAGGGATTATAACTCCCACAAGAAAATGTAGTCATGCGAGATATATCATTACTTTGAGGGTGAGTACACCAACTTGGGGGACAAAAAAGGGCCTACTTTTGGACTTTATTTTTCTAAAATTTCATAAATGTGAACTTCTATAGATAATTAGAAATAGTTACACTCAAAATTTGATGATGGTATAAAAACATGAATTGTAGAATTTCACGTCTAGCTTCCAAAAAACTATTATTTTTTTGAAAAATGTCTAAGTATAAATAGGTCAAACATCTAAAATTTGAAGAGAACCTCTTATTTTTAATAAAAATTGAATTGTACCATTCCGTGTGAACCACCATTTTTTTAGCATCATAAAATATTGTTAGAAACCCTTTGGTGAATATTTAGATTAGATCTTCTAGTGTGTTATAATTTTTATTTTTTTATTTTTTTGTTGAATATTTTTTTAATTAATTTTTCAATCAAGTATATTCTAAAAACTAACAAAATAATGGATATCCATTTATGCGACCCACCCTAACAACCTCAAAAAAACAAAAATTGATTTTTTTTGAATGTGTGTAGAATTAGGCCTAGTTTGTTACCATATAATTTGTTTTTCATTTAGATAAAATATATATATATATATATATATATATATATATATATATATATATATATATATATATATATATATATATATATATATATATATATATGTATGTATATATATAAACATGAATAGGCATGTAGTGGCCTAAAAAATGTGTTGTTAGAAATAATTATAGTTTAAACCCTTAAAATAGCCCAAAAATTATGAATTTAGAAAGAGGACAATGTGCACATCATAATGGTAATAATTTTTAGAATTTTGATGTTGAAATCCATAGCATATTTGGTAATTAAAGTTGAAATTTTTTGGTTTTTCCTAAAACTCTCAGTCTCAACTATAGATGCACAATCCCAAGCCTTTGGCTCCAAAATCCAAGCCATATATGTGCCTAAAGGCTCAGTTTTAAATTCAAATTCAAATAATGCATATGTGTTATATAATGCATACAAATTATATAATGCATACGCATTTCTTTGACATAAAATAAAACAAACAATTTTTTTGTTTGTTATGGGGGAAATGTCCCATTATCCATGCATCCTTATAAGGGAAATGTCAAATTTCATGTTTCTTATAGAAGAAAGGTCCCATTAACTTTGAACAGTGAATTAAGGTACCATAACATCGCATTAGACTCTAAAATTTTTACCTATTTTAATGTTATCTTAACTACTTATAACTAAGGTTTCAAGGTCTAACACATTAGACATTTGAAAATATAACTGATTTTATCATGAGAGGTCATAAAATGCATTTTTTAAACCTATGATCAAAACTTAACCTTTAGTGTACCAATCATTGTGCATTAGAGTATCAATACTTGACTCTTAATTATCAAGATGTGATTGGTTACTTTTAATTTTATAGAATAAATGTTGAACAAGTATTAGATATTACATGTTTAGCTTCTAGTGCACTTTAATATTTATATACACCAATATGTTTCATCAATAGAACACATGTTAACAAAAGCCTTTTTTGATAATCGAAGCATGCACAACTATTGGGATCTTTCCCCTAGTAGAGCAAAGATATACCTTACCACCTTACTTGCCTAAAATCCTACTTGCCCTTAAATTTTGTGTTTTTGATTGATATTATCCTACTTGCCTAAAATCCTATCTTACCCTCTTGTTTTTTATTTGATATCTTTGACCAAACCCCTTTATTTATAAATTTTGAACTAATTTGTTTAAGTGGAAAACTAGTTGAATTGGTCTAAGCAGAAATAAGAATTGATCCCTTGGTGTAACAGTGCTTCTCTTGGATATCTATTTCAATAATGTTATCTAATGGAGTCCAATACCTATGAATCATGCCTTGGATTGTCCCAAAAACATTCCTAAAATGTGTTTAATAAAATCCCTTAAGTTTCCTCTAAGGTCACTTAGTGTGCACCTAATTCAATAGGTGTATTTTTAGGTCCTAATTGAAAGTCTAACAAGATTCTTCTATTATTACAATTATTCAAGTTTGATTCCCCTAATGTATCCAAATTTTTCCTAAATTTAATATATCTTGTGAAAATATGGTTAATCCTCTATTTCGTGCACCTCCTTCATCCACTCCTTCATCACACATGGGACAACCATCAACCACTCCATCCATTCTCACATCATCTAAAGAGTGTGTCTTTGACATGGGACTAGTCTTAGCCACACCAGAATGCAACAATTGCAAGCTCAAAAATAAGCTAGACAACACTTGGTGATTATCAATACTATAGAGTTTTATAGCTTACTATGTAATTGGGATGGAAAGATATGAAAGTATGATGATGGACCTACAATGTATGTACATGTTAAATAATTAAATATTTTGGTCAAGCTAGGTACACATTTTATTTTGTATAAGATTTGGTCGTGAGCTCAATAAACTTTAAATGGTCACATGTGTCCATTATTGATGACGTGGTTTTAATATTTTTTAAGATGTCATGCCTATAGTGATGAATGTATAGCTTAGAAAATATCTAAATGCATTAGGGACTTTGTTTGAAACCACTAGATGATGGCATAGACTTGGCATTGACCAAGTATGACATATGTATAAGTTACCCTAGCTCAAACTCTATTGAACTTATTCAAGATACATTCAACCTATGATAATGTCCCCTAAATCTAACACCTACTTCCCCTCAAGGATGATGCTGATCAGAGAGACCCAATAATTATTCATGTGGATGATGAAATCCTCACCTCATATAGATTGTTGATCAAAATTGAATACCAGTGTGCACCCCCTCATCGAAGGTTTCAAGATTATATATATTTTATACATATATCTTCAATCATCTTGATCATATTTCATTGTAATGAGCTTAAAACTTATGATGTGGACCACAAGAAAGTAACTTACATGTCTCAAAATTCTTTCTCCAACGTGGGGTTTGAGGTTGAGGCTCATCCATTACTGAATTATATTCTCTCCTGTGTGTAGGACTTAATATCAATGTATGTTTTGTGATCTCTAGAGGTAATTCAATGAAGAGGGATATAAATAATTTGAATACATACATGTATAAAAATGATAATGTTTAGTGCATATCTAGTAACTCTAACACTTCTCTAGGTGTACTAAACCTACACATGTGGAAATCTTTGCTTGGATTAGGCATCTTGAGGCTCTAACAAATATGATGCTTCTAGGATAAGTGACAGTTAGATCTCTAACACAAATATATGTGTGTATAAGATACACAAGTACATGTATCTAATTATAATGGACCTCATAAGGATCTGATAGAGCTCTTTAACACTTATAAGACCTGACACCTCTAATAGTGTTGACACTTCCAATCATGTATGAGGTACATGTGGTGATATGTAATTGCATTTGGCCTCCTAGGGAATTATCAACTCTGAAACTACTAGGACATGATACATATTTAATAGCTTTAACACTTTGTGGTGTATGAGGTACACATGTGGCACAATAAGGTTCAATTATAGGGGAAATTCAATCAAGGAGGCATGGGGGCTCAATTTGAACCCCTTCTTGACATAACTATAAGATCATGATATATGATTTGGGATAAAATTAAGTATGATTTTATCTATCATGAATTGAACCCATTAGTCGATTGGTTTAATTAGGGATGTGATTTAGGCAAAATTGAGCCCCTAAACCAAATTTATGGCCCATTTAATTTTATAATGTATATGTAACATGTATGACTTAACTGACCCTAATTTAATCAAAAATGTAAATACAAATGCAAATGTGGCCAATTTCAACCTATTAAACTTAAATTAGAATCTAAGATGTGATTGAAAGGGCTATATTAGGTCAAATTTCATGGCATGTCGATCATAAACCCTAGTTTTATCACTTCAACATGTATAGTTCTTATTTATGTATGTACCTTAGGACATTTGCCAATTTCCTTTATTTGTACTCTTCTATGTGATTGTGGGCCTTGTGCAAACTCTTGCTTGTTTCAATTGTATGTGTGTGTGGGATTTGAACATGGCTTGTATGCTTTCTTTCCAATATGAGTGACATGTGCCCATGTTCCTTATTTATGTGACTCCTTATCCACCCTTGTATGATTCTTGCTTCTTACTTTATGTGCTTGTTGATTATTTTATTCTCATTGTTTGTAATGCCATTATCCACATCATACACTATCTTGCTTTCTTAAATGCCATGATGGACATCATGCTCCATCCCTCAAACTAACAACTAACAACTAACCAAAATTTTATTACTAGTTTAGTATATTGAAAATACTATTACATTGTTATATTTATCTAGGCATACCCCTATTGATATAATAATCTCTTAATATAAACCATGTTATATGTTGATATATCTTGTTAATTATCATTGCTATATCATGTATCTTTGTAGCATAACACACTTGAAGGGTTATTTATTCTGAGGGAAGTCATTGCATGATATTCATTCCTACCCTCAGAAGAAGGGGAAATAAATAGGGGTTTTTTCATAGAGATGAGAGATTCTAACAATCAAAAAAGTATTTTTCAAAACACCTAAAATAATAACCAGACATCAAACTAGTCAAAACAGACCAAGAAGATAGTCAAGAATCTAAACCAATTACCAAATTTAGCCCTATATAATAACACCCAACTTGGATAATAGTGTCGGTTCCACTAGTGTCCACTTTTGATGCTCCTATCCAAATAGCACAAAAAATAGATTTTCCAAAAGCAAATAGAAAGGTAAGTTCAGTTATAGTTTTGTCAACTATAGTTCAGACCAAAATTAGTAGTTTCAATATTGTTTTTCTTAGAGAATTAAGATATAGGGGGCATCATGCATGGCATTATGACTCTCACTTTCAGTTTTAGATAGGGTGGTTGGTATAACTTGTAGATTAGAATCCATATTTTAGACACTAGGGATTGGGGGAAATGTGTGTGGCACATTTATTTTCTTTTCTTTTTGAGTTCAATATTACCCAGGCATTCTTAGTAGTTGCATGCCTTATTCCATCTCTATATGGTTGGAATAATTTTGGAATGGATTTCATACAAGCCTAACCTCCTAAGTTCTTAATTTCTTGAGTTCTCGAGTGGCTTTCATATAAGCCTAGTGCACTAGTTTTGGAGTGGATTACATACAACCCTAATCTCTATCTTTTGAAGTGGCCAAGATAATCATCTTTCAAATCCTAGATATATATACTAGGTTCCATTACTTCTTGAGGTATCACTTTACATCTAAACTCAAATTTCACATCAAAATAGAAATGGATCTCACTTATTTCTAAATATTTCTTAGGTCTCTTGTAAAAAATAAGGAGACCATACTTGGTCCTATCATGTACATGAACGATAAATTTTATCATTTGTTAATGCAATGTTTCATTCTTTCCTTTTCATGCTTAATTTTAATAATAAGGGATGATATTACAAAATTTATTTTGCATACTTTATCTCTTTTGTATGGAAAAATTTCAAGTTTATCATGCTAAACACATTAAAAATGTCATAGCACATGCCAATGTTTCTTATGCATTCATTCACAAATTCATTCTTTCTATCCCTTGCTTTTTATCTCTCATATGGAAAACATTACAAGTTTATCATGATAAACACATTATAAATGTCATAGTACATGCCAAAGTTCTTTATGCAGTAATGCCCAATTCCATGCTCTCTATCCCAAACTTGTTATCTCTCATGTGGAATGTTCTTTATAAAAATATTTTTATATAACTTGTAACTCCAGCTACATGCATTTCATCCCTTATATATAGTTTCTACCTAGATGTATATAACTCTTTGGCTACTTTTGAGTATCTGCATAAGCTAACAACCACCTGTCAAGTTCTAATGTTATATCTTATTCATAGAAAAGAAATTCCTTCTCCTCCTCTCCCCCAAGAGGGTGATAGCTACTTTCCATCTAACTAGGTCCATGTTATCACCCCTTCAAAAGGTGAGGTAGCCTATACTATTATTCCTAATGAATACATTCAACCTATAGCTTTTTTAAACCTTCTTCAATATATGTGCTTACATGTTTAATCAAAAGCAACTAGGATTTGCACTTATAAGACTCTAAGAGATAAATTAACTAGTATGAGCACATTAATTTCAGATCTACAAATGTAGAATAAACTATTATATGAAAAGATCACAACATTTTAAAATCTGATTATAATATAAAAGAATCAAAGATACCCTAGTGTCAATCATGTATATGCACCTTCACCTAGTCAATTAGATACATATCAAAATAAGAAATCACAACAAAGTAACTCTACAACTATTTATTCAAAAATAATTCAAAGATCAAATAAGATTTCAAGTGTGGTACTAAGGGAAATGATTAAATCTCACTTGTTCAATCTACCTCCTCTACATCTAGTGAGAAGATCCAGATATTATTGTGCATATCATAGAATCTGTGGGCATCACATAGATTCATGTTTGGCATTGAATAAATATATAAAAATAATAATTGCTAATGAGGACCCTATACAAGGTAAATCAGTCAAGCAATCCATAATTGCATAGGAAAACATTCACAAAGGGTCAAATCTAGAAACAATATAAAAGTGGTTACCAAAGCATAACTCAGAACAACAAAAGGATCAAGAAGCAAAATTAGAGTAAGGAATAATACCAAAGGCACAAGTAAAGCACAAAAAAGATGCAAATATACCTCTCCAAAATGAGGTTCAACTTTTAAAGCAGTATGGGTTTGGTCAAAAATATCTACAATAATCTGATTATCAAGGTCAACGATTGAACAAGTAGGCTCACGGCATCACTACTACTATTCTAGTAGTTGATAATGCTTGTCAACAAGGTTTGGGATTTATTGAACATTCTATGGAAAATCATTCACAGACATAATTTATCAAAGAAAAAGATCTAGATACAAAAAAAGTCAACACTAACATTCCATTGGTTCAAAATCAAGATGATAATGATGAGTAGAACAATACAAGTCATTATGATTTTTAAGATACTTGAATGAATAAGACTATTCAAATTCATATTCACAGTTTTTCCCTATGCTTCATAATCATGCATGATTCTTTGTTATGATACAAGACACCATGATATGGAGTCTCCCATGAGGCTCATAGGTTAGTATCATTACTTCTTAGCTTACTTGTACATAGTTTCTATGTATTTGTTATACATAGTCTTCTTATGATTGATTTTACATAGATTATATTAAAAATACATAAATAATAAAACATATAAAAAACATAAAAAAATTTAAATATGTCAAAACACCAAAATCACTTTGATTTTATATATCATCCATGCTTTACATTTCTACTATCATGCTAGACTTACATTTGTTGTTTTATGTTATTGTTTGTCAATTTATCAACATTACCATGATTCACTTGATCACTTTTTAGTGTGTACAATGACATCTAGCTCATTGAGTGCTTTAGTCTACCCATTGAGGGGGAATCCCAATTACACATTAATAAATACATTGATATACATACCCACTGGGGGCATCTTCTACATGACTACACCATCCAGGTTATGTCATTTCTACAACACACACTATAGTTATCATGTTGATGTGCATTACTTACTATCTTACACATATTACTATATCGACACTCACTAATATATAACACTTGTGTATTTCTTAGAATAGACCTAGTCTTATACTAACACATCTTGCATGCTTTCCCTCTTGCTTTGAATAGTTAGATGAGATTGTATTTCCAGTTATTACATGTTTTCATTTCTTACTTTATGTAGCTATATATGATTTCATTTCTCAGTTCCTAATTATCTCTTATATGTTCCCTAAGACATTTTTCAATGTCCTTTACTTATATTCATGTGTGTACCTTAGGACATTTTCCAATGTCCTTTGTATGTACTTTTTTATGTGTTTATGGCCCTCACACCAACCCTTGTTTGTTTCAATTATATGTGTATGCAACATTTTAAAATGCCTTGTATGTTTTCTTTCTAGTATGACTGGGATGTGCCCATGTCCGTTATTTGTGTGGCCCCTTGGCCACCCTTGTATGCTTCTTGATTTATTCCTTGTGTGCTTGGTGTTTGTTTACTTCTTATTTTTTGCAATGCCATGATCCACATCATGCATTATCTTGCTTTCTTGAATGCCATGATGGACATCATGCTCCGTCCCTCTAACTAACTAACTAGAAAGCTTAGATCCTTAGGACAACAATGACAAAGGTGGTCTATAGTGCTATTACCATTCCTATCCAATTCTTATGATCCTATCCAATCATAAAATAAAGTTTAGATCTTAGTCTATGATAGTGTCCCTATCTTTCAAATTGAATTCTAGCCTCTATCTCAATCAAATAAATTAGTTTCTAGATACGTATTATTTTCTTCCCCTTATTACTATTTTTAGAAAGGTCAAAATTGAAATCTATTTTACACAAATTGGTAGCTTAATTATTGTAGAATTGTTTGTTGATTTTACTTATAATTTCAAAATATATACACATGTATAAACCCATTACACTAAACCCCTAATCCTAAATTCTAATTTTATAACAAACACAACCCCTAAGTTCCTTGATTTCATCACAAATTCATAAATTCATGAATGTGATTAGCATCAGTTTGTGAACCTTTTATTCACCTCGTTTTGTAAGGACCTATGATGGGATTTTGGGAAAAATTGGCTCATTTCATCTTACATATTAAGCCTTATTACATCATTCATTAGTCGTATTACTTCATAGTCTTATCAAGAGTCTTATTGTATCATGCATTAGAGATTTATGCATCATATTGAGCCTTATTACATTATACGATAGCCTAATTGCATCTTATTGAGCCTTATTATATCATATGATAACTGAATTTCATCATATTTGAGATTTATTATATCGTATGATAGTCTTATTTCATCACATGATAGTCTTATTACATTGTATGATAGTCTTATTACATCACATTGATCCTTATTACATGATATGATAGCGTTATTACAACATAATATAGTCTTATTTCATTATATTAGGGATTTATTCATCATATTATAGTCTTATTGAGTGTTATTGCATCATATTATAGTATTATAGTGGAAAAATTGCTTAAATATGAGCCTTTTTGCTTGTTTATATAGTATATACCTATATATCAAGGAACACATACGCATTGTTATAATGTATACATGTTATTTAAAGTTTAAAAAATCACTTTTCAATGTCTATTTTTATCCATAATCGATATTTTTATCCCCATAGACATTCCCTATGTACTCTACATACTTTTTTAGTTGCATTTTTTTTGGACCCCACATTTGAAATACTTTCTTGGTTGATTTTTTCAAAATTAGATTTAGTTCAAATTAAAGTAGGAATAAGTTGAAGAACAAAACATTGAAGCAATTAGAATATTTGAGAAAACAAAACAAGGTATGAATGCAAGCAATTTATTCCATACAAGCTCCAAACACTAACCCCGATGAGACAAATGCCTTAGATAATGAGGCAACTTATAAAAATCAGTTTAATAATGATTAAATTTATAATAATGAACTGAACTATGATGAAATTCACAATAATAAATTGAATTATGATGAAATTGAAAATACAAAAATAGATAATGTTGGAAATTCATAGTCAAAGTTTAAAGTTTTTGATTATGTTGATGAAGAGCCTATGCATGATACTCTACCCACAAACAATGAATAAATTTTAATGGAATCAAATAATGATGAAATTAACAATGAAGAAAATTTCATGAAAACATATAATGAATAAAGAAATAATAAATAAAATTTCATGGAAACATATAATGATTTTGAAACAGCCTCTGAACAGATTCCACCAATAACAACACCTCCAAGAATTGTGTGTAGAAAGATAAGTAATTAATTGAAGTTGATGAAAATATTTTGAAACCAATGCATAAAAAATGTTTGACCTCCAAGAATATTGGCTTAATAAATTTGGGGTAGTTTTTTTCATAGAATGGAGTATGATAGTTAAAAATGTCAATTATTTATTTTGTTGATGAAATTGCTTAAGATGAGACCTATAATTTACACACTAAGACTAAGAACATTTAACATGAATAATGAAAATGATGGAATTGTTAAAAATCGACATGATGCATATCATATTATAGGCCTAAAATCATGTAACAAATATTGTAATGTTGCCCAATGTATAATGACAAATTGTGCAGTAAGTGCCAAAATAGGGAAAAATTTATGAATTTCAAAAACAAGTCAAAAAATTGATATAAATAGAAAAACATTAATGAACTCAATTTCAAGATGTGAAATACTTAATGAACCCAATACAAAAGAGCTCTGGGCATTCTCTAGTAGACTTCCATGAAAGGATAAGGCTATATTCGATGATTTGAAAGAGTTACTTGCACAATTTTGGAAAAATAATACAAGAGTTTTGCCCAATGCAAGAGATGTAGTGAAAAGAAGTGTTGGTTCTCATAATCATGAACCACATCCAAAATATTTCTTTGATATGACTCGAACATAATTGGCTCTAAGTTTATGGAAAAATATCCATAAATTTTTATTATTCAAAGACTTTTTGAGATGGCCAAACCTTTTTATGTAAAAATAAATCACACATGCACCACTTGTTATTGTAGGAAACATGTTAAATTTTCAATTCACTATGATTTTTTTTTTCATATTCATTGTACTTTTCATACTACTAACATTTTTCAGGAGTGTGGCATAGAAGTTCGACCAAAATCAGCTAGGAAATTTATTTCAAATATTTTTTGTGAAAAACCAGATAGATAGTTATTTTATAAGAAAGCATGTTTGGATAGAAATTGTAGCATTTATGGTGGATTTCCAAAATTATAAAAATGTATCCATGAGGAGTATACAAGTCAAATTGGATAGGAATTAGTTGGTTTGAGAAACTACAATTTTGTGACTTATCAAGTAAAAGATGGAAAAGAATTTAAAAGGTGTGAGCTTATTATGAAAGAGATACCTGATTCATAATTTATGGTCAAATAATTCATGGAGAAAATTATTTATGAGAACCCAAGGTACACACAAAGGGATAAATGGTTGGATGAACATTTCAAGATAAGTAAGGAAACATTCCCACTTGATTCTACTATTTTAGTAATCAACTTTGTAGAAAATTACACATTCAAACCACAAATGGAATTTCAATTATAGGATTAAAAATCAACACAAATTTACATATTCATGCATATAGCATTCATGCATGCAGCTGATAGTATAGAGGAAGATCAAAAAATATTAAGGGACTATAATTTCTATATCAATGATGACTGATCACATTATATAGATTATGTGAAAGGTTATTTTGATAAGTTATATGGATATCTGAATTAGAGGAACATTAATTTAAAATGGAATTACATTTGGTAATATAATTTCACATCATAATTCAAGAATCCATGGATGTTTTATTGGTTAATCAGGATATATGTTACCACTAGTGTAGAAAATATTTGGAATTTTACTGATGTTGGACATGGAAAAGGGGAGCATTATGGTGTTGAATCATGTGTAAAAAGAGCCATTATAAGGGAGTTAAAATATGATAATGTTGTTAATTTGATTGACGTAAAAACTATGGTTGACTAGTGTAATGAGAACATATGTCATGGTGCTAGAGAAAATTTTACTATTCATAGACATTTTTGATTAATGAAGGAAAAAGACTTGGATAACTCTGAGGATTTTATGACTCTAATAGGTTCAAGTGAGCTCCATTCATTTCATAGCTCAAATGTAGGTTCTTAGACTATTCATATGCAACACTTGGCATGATTTTATTCTGCATGCATGGAATTTGTTTAGAATGAGTTTGAGTCACAAGAGTGGGTGGATAAATAGAGTTTCAAACCTCTAATTACAATCAACACATATCAAGTTCCACCAGCTTTACAACTTACTGACATGACATCCTCACATGGCTTTGACCATATATCTGATCTAGTATAGCCAAGTAGAAGATTAATCTTTATGTACTATTTATTCTCATAATCTATCTTCATAATGTATTAAAAATTATTTTTTATGATGTATGTCATGTTTTTGTAGTTATTTCAGATGAGGAAAATGAAGAGACAACATATTACTACTGATGCCAGTGTGTAGATGGAAATAAAAAATTGACTTACCCAGTCGTAGATGGAGAAAACAATTATTATCCCACTAGGTATGTGGTAGTCACTGGACCTTGGCTTCGATGATATCCTATAAAAAAAATTCAAATGTATGGTTATTTGAAGACTTTGAAACTCACAAGAATATTCTACACTATTCAAATTTGGTTCTTGTAACTAATATTCAATTGCAAAAATATCATGGGAGGCCAAGAAACAAGAATCTATGAAAAGTTCACGAGTCAAACCATGAAGCTATTCTTGATACTATTAATATTAGAGAATATCCAAGTGGTTCATTGGATTGAAATGCATAGGTATGTTAACATGTAAGATGTATATGTAATCAATTTTATCGAATGTTTTTGATTTTGTAGGTAGTACCTGCATAAATATTATCTTTAATTACTTACTAACATTTTTTTGTAGCTTAGTGGTGTCAAATCAGCTTCTACTTTCATGTGGTTGGAATCGTTAGTAAGGAATTTCATATTATTGAAGCTAAGATAAGCTTAATAAAATTACTTGGCATTTCTGCACTCCTGAATAATTATTCATGACAAGTTTGTTTCTCCTTGTAGCCTTCCAAACACATTTATTGTCAGTGTTTTTGTGCTCTGAAATAGTAGTGAAAATACACTTGCATGTGGAAGTGGGTTTAAAACTTGTTGGAGCAAGTGTAATTTTATTATATAGACATGTTTGAAGGGGTGGATTTGTACCTGCCAGTCCTGGAGCCAAAATTACTAGTTAGAGGTCAAGAAGTTGTCTCTTTACTGCCAAAAAGTTGCATTTTAGGACCCATTACTGAAACTTCTGTCATAGATTTACCTTATAGGTTATTTAAAATATATTAAAGGTGTAATTAGATTAATTTTAAATCCACATGAGGGATCTTAAGGTTCCTTCATATGACTTTAGTTTTGGTTTTATTCATGCCTGAAGTTAGGCTAAAAATCAGCATCTTTCTTGTAGTGGGAAGGGCATTCGTGAGCCCAAAATAGGTGGTGGATTTATTTTATGGTCTAGATGGGAGGATAAGAACTTAGTAATATAAATTATTCACCCCTTTGGACAAGTTGGTAGTTCTAATTTTTAGTCAATAAGCACTAAAAATTGAGTTCTCAAACTGTAGCTTCAACTTTAACAACATTTATTGTTAATGTTCCCATGCTCCAAAATAGTAGTGAAAATGCACTTGTGGGTGGAAGTGGGTGTCATGATTTTTGGAACACATAATTTTAATATATGTGTGTGTGTGTGTGTGTGTGTGTGTGTGTGTGTGTGTGTGTGTGTGTGTGTGTGTGTGTGTGTGTGTGTGTGTGTGTGTGTGTGTGTGTGTGTGTGTGTGTGTGTGTGTTTGAAGTGGTTTATTTTCACCTTCCGGTCCTGGAGGGAAAGTTAGTTGGAGGTCAAGAGGTTATCTCTTTACTGCCAAAAAGTTGTATTTTAGGACCCTTTACTAAAAATTATACCATAGATTGATCTTATAATTAATTTAGACTAGATTAAAGGTATAATTAGAGGAATTTCCCATTCACATGAGGGATCTGATGGTTCCTCCATGTGACTTATAGTTTTGGTTTTATGTATGCCTAAAGTTAGCCTAAAAATCAAGATCTCTCTTGTATTGGAAAGGGCATTCTTGAGCCTGGAATGGAGGTGGGTTTATCATTCAGGCCAGATGGGAGGTCAAGAACCTAGTCCTATATGTTATTCACCCCTTTGGACATGTTGAAAATTCCAATTTTTAGCCAAATAGCACTAAATATTAAGTTATCATACTGTAGCTTCAACTTTGACAACATTTGTCGTCAGTGTTTCTATGCTCTAAAATAATAGTGAAAATGCACTTGCAAGTGGAAGTGGCTATAAAATTTTTTGGAAAATGTGTAATATTCCTATATAGATGCATTTTATGTGGTGGATTTACACCTGCCTATCTTGGAGGCAAAGTTACTAGTTGGAGGTTAATAAGTTGTCTCATCACTGTCAAAAAGTTGCATTTTAGGTCCCTTTACTACAACTTATACCATGGATTTCTATTAGAGGTGATTCAGACTAGATTCAAGGTGAAATTATAGTAATTTTACATGCACACAAAATATCTTAGGCTTCCTCCATATGACTTACAATTTTGGTTTTATGCATGTCTAAAGTTAGGCTAAAAATCAGCATCTTTCTTGTATTGGGAAGGGCATTCTTGAGCCCAAAATGGGTGGTGGGTTTGTCATCTAAGGTGGATGGGAGGTGAAAAACTTGGTCCTAGATGTTATTCACTCCTCTATATGTGTTGGAAGTGCCATTTTTCAGCCAAAAAGCACTAAAAATTGAGTTTTCATACTGTAGCTTCAACTTTGACAACATTTGTTATCAGTGTTTTCATGTTCCATAATGAAAATGCACTTCTGAGTGGAAGTGGGTGTCATGGTTTTTAAAACACATGAATTTACCTATATATGTGTGTTCTAAGTAGTGTATTTACACCTGCCTATCTTGGAGGCAAAATTTCTAGTTGGAGTTTAAGAAGTTATCTCTTCACTACCAAAAAGTTACATTTTAGGACCCGTTACTTCAACTTCTACCACGGCTTTCTATAAGAGTTGTTTTAGACTAGATTTGGTTTAAAATTAGAGGATTTACCCATGCACACAAGGGATCTTATAGTTCACCCATATGACTTACACTTTTGGTTTTATACATGCCTGAAGTTAGGCTAAAAATCAACATCTTTATTGTATTGGGAAGGGTGTTCTTGAGCCTAGAATGGGAGGTGGGTTTGTTTTTCAGGCCAAATTGGAAACCAAGAACTTATTCCTAGAAATTATTCACCCCTTAAAATGTGTTGGTAGTATCAATTTTTAGCTAAAATGCATCAAAATTTGAGTTATTGGACCGTAGCTTCAACTTTGACAACATTTGTTATCACTATTTCTATGCTCCAAAATAGTAATGAAAATGCACTTGCAAGTGGAAGTGGGTGTCAGAGTTGTTCAAACACATGTAATTTGCCTATATATACAAGCTAGAGTAGTGGATTTGTACTACTAATCTTGGATGAAAAGTTGCTAGTTGGAGGTAGAGGATATTATGACAGAACTTTTGGTGAGGATTTGAGCCTTTAAAACATTGTAATATTTTAAATTAAGAAAATGAGGGGATTTTTTGTGGATTTAGACCTAAAATAAAGTTGTCATACCCTTAACCAGCCAGATTAGGTCAAGGAGTGGAAAGATGGATCAATTTTTCCAATCCACCAAACTTATACTCACAGATCTTCTTTGTATACAACATATAAATTTAACATAATGCAATGACAATTATGATAACTAAATGTATGGCTTCCCTACATCAATTGTTGAATGTGGTTTGGAGGTTGGGGTAAATATATGGGAGGAGATTTGTCCAAATGTTAGTCCCAAAGAAGACTAAAACCATAGTGGGATAAGTTTATAATAGAGTGTAGTTGTTAGGCCTAGTCTTTGAAGCCAACAAAGGGCAATAAGTGGATAATTTAGAAGAGTGGATATCTAATATTGTGAGAATAGTTATTTAATATTCAAATAAGTATTACAAGTATGAGAGTGGGGTCAAGAGTGATAAATAAGGTTACAGGGGAAAAAACTAATCTTTAAGAACATGAATTAGGCCTATTATGCCTTATAGTCCTACTTGGGTAAAAGTGGGAAATAAGTAAGAGGAAGACTTAGGGCCTTCAATGAAGGTTGGTTGGTAGGTTTGAGGATATGATAGGAGGTTGGAAGCTATTGTATTTGAATCTGAGTGTATATAGATAAGGTATATGATAATAGGCCTAGACAAGCCTAGAAGGTGCATTGACAGAGTGAGATAAGATTGATTACAAAAGGAGAGTGGAGATTTTAGAGTGAGTTAAACCTTGATAGGTAACTGCTCATTCAAGATATAGAACTTTTGGTTAGAATAGGCTTAATTAGGCGTAGTTCAGGGATTTTTATCAAAGCAAGTGATAGGCAGGAGAAGATTAAAGTGTTATAACTTTGTGAGGACATAAATGGTGATAGATGGTGCACTAAACTATTCTTATATATTCAATAAAGGACACAGGTTAATCAAATTAAGGGAAAAATAGTGAAAATAGGGCTACAAGCTTAGAAAGAGTATTGTGAATTTGAGGTGTAGCAAGAATAGAAAAGAGTGTTTGGTCACTTGATAATGGTTTATAAAAGTTCATAATGATCATTTAATACCATCAATGTAATGAATTTGATTCTTAGCAGCTTAAACCAAGGAATGGCCCTAGCGACCTAATTGGTACATAGTGTGAAGGATAGTGAACACCCTAGGAGAAGTATTGAAAGGTGAAGTATATTTGGAAACTTTAAATATATTTTGTCAAGAATTTTTTGTCCATACAATAAAATTCAAGCATTATTATTTTACTCTTGAAACCTACAGTGAGATTTGGTCCTTGGAACCCAAGGGGTTATGCCTAGTCAAAACTAGTGAAGATATTACAAGAATCAAGTCATAAAGTAAATTTAAAATAGTTAGAGTGTTTATTTTTATAATTTTACTCATTTATATTCATCACAAACCAAGAAAAAATAGGATGATGACTTATTTGTGAAATTTGACCAAGAAGATGTGTGTCACTAGTTTTTACCAAATTAGGACTGCATGCCAAAATATGCAAGATATAATCACTAAATTTGGTGGAAATGATAATTATGAAATAATATAACCATTAAATATATTTTTCTTATTTTTTATAATTGAAACTATTCACTATTTTATTACAGTCAACCCTCTGTCAAATCGCAGTCAACATTGGAGCCTACCTTGGATAAATTAGTTAGTTTGGGGCATCTACAGGTTGAGTCAAAGCATGAAATTTGGTAATAATATTATATATGACCTAAAAAAACATCTGATTCCATCATAAATGTCATATAAATAGTGAAATTTATCACTATTTTGACACAATCCTCTTGTAGTCAAGAAGGCAGCCGTTGGAGATTTCTAGAAGTTTTGTCAGTTTTGGATGCCAGGAAGTAGTTTAGGCCCTCAAGAGATATTAAAACCATAAAATATGATTTTGGAAACATATATTTTCCTATATAAGTTATCACACTTATTTTTTCATGCAAAATTTTGAATAAAGACAAATTTTGGCATGAAGGAAGAATGCAGGCAGCTCAAGTTAAATTGTGATAAAAAGGATCTACAGGATAAAGTACATATCTAAATGACTTGAAACTAGTTAAAATTTTTATTCATGAACTAATATAATCATATATAATATTTTTAAGTTCATATGGAAATTTTAAGTGATTTTTATTTTATCATAGCCCCCTCCATGTCTCATAATGGTCACTATTCATATAGGCATAATTTTTGGATTGTTAAGGTGTGTTTGAGGGCTAAAATATTAGATAAGTATTTTAAGATGGTTTAAAACCTATTAAACACATTTAAAGTATTTTCACACTCTAAAATTCATGCAATCCCTTTAGGTAGGCTCAAATCCCCACAGGTAGTCTCAAAGGCATAAAGTAAAAGTTAGTTTTTTTATCAGTGGAAAGGTGTTATGATTTGTTTTATATGTCATGAGTATGTTTTCAACAAAATAATTTTATTGGGAAGCTCAAATTTTTCCTTTGGATATTATGTATAGGGCATGGGAAACCCTAGATTAGAAAAATTTAGGTATTTCTAAGAGATTTAACCATGGAATTTTAATGAAACTTTGTAATTTTTCTCCTCTATATGTGTAAAGGGTGAATAAAAAGGTTTTAACCTAATATTTTATGTATTTGTATATATTTTAGGACTAACGGTTTAGAACAGGGATAATTAGGCCTAAATGAGGGTAGGATAATGAAGGAAGTGATAGTTAGAGGTGGAGTTGGGTTATGAAATTTTACATAGACATGAAAAAGAATAGAGTGTACCAAAAAATTCCCTTATAATCTCTTGAGAAATAATAATGTTTCCATATAAGGTAAAATATAGTAAAAAAAGGATACAAACCTTGAGAGAGCATTGTGTCCATAAGGTGTGGAATGAGAGTATGTTATTGTTTGAGTACTTGAAGGGGGTTATACCAGATATTTTATGATCATATAAGACCATATGTGACAACAAGTTGACCTCTTGAAACATAGACCAAGATCTGGTCCTTGAGACCCAAAGAAGGTGCCTAGGAAGAAACTAGAAAGAGATTGAGAGGAAATTTGTGAATGAGACATGAATGGAATTAGGTAAAGGATGTATGGACAGAGTTAAAAAACCATAGAAAGTGGATGTCATCAGTTGGGTTTAGAAATATTTAATGATGTTTTTATATACTTTTCCTCCATACCTCTACATCAACATACAAACATAATTCAAATACAATCACTGATATTCTTAATTTATTAAAAGGTTTTGATTTGCAACAGTATCATAACAAGTTATTCTCAATCTCATAATATTTATAATCCTTAAGAATACTTCTAAATCAATCATTTATAATATTTTGAACACAAGTGATTCAAACAAGATTTACTTCATTAATTTTCTTAAATATTCATGTACAAAATAAGAATTTCATGTATGAATGTCATATATAGGCATACAATGTCAATAATACATGCATTTCCATATAGGCATACAAAAAATTACATCATGTCTAACAACATATTATCTAATGTTGGGTGAATGCATCATATACGCATATATAATGCCAAAATACGTACATTGACATATTGGCATATAAAAAATTACATCATCTACAACATCCTAATCATCAAATAGTCTCCCTCTGTTTGCCTTATTTGAATAAGACTCTCTTTGGGATGCCCTTCTTGTAGATGGAGATATCCTGAATGCCTTGGATTGCTCCAAGGTTTGACTGGGGGTACTACACTTATAGCTCACTTGCAGCCAAACTTGTTCAAATACAAAAATTATTATAAAATTAACAAAAATACATGAAACCAAGTTAAGAAACTCATGTTTTAAACTATAATAAAAAGTCATTTAAACATGCACTTACCACAATCTCATGGTCCTACTAATTTTCCCATCAACGCTTGATTAGGTCAGTGTCATGTTTAGTTGCCTGGATAGGCATGTCAAATGATGAAAAAATATGAGGAGCCATCATAGTAGTCATTTGAATTAGACTATCAAATGTCATATGATAGCCTTGCATACATAATACAATCATGAATATAAGTTATATTTACCAAAGTATATATTAAAATTATTAAAACAAAATTACTAAATTACAATTCAAAATTACAAGTGAATATACATACCTCGATGAGTGCTTATGTAGATGACATTGTAGCACCAATGCTCAAGTCTGTCTCAACTCATAATGATGGAGATGTGTTCACCCTATTCATTAGCTGAACAAACAACCAAATAATTAATACTTGTGTAATTCATTTATTAAACAAGTTGATAATAAACTTAGTCTTGCACTTAATATGAAAAAATCTAATGAGGTCATGGGAAGCATGAATCTGACAAGTGGATATGTGCAACATATGACTTTTAACACCACACTGAAGGTAAGAAATGTCAGTTTCATGAGGGAGAATGACAAGACAATGAGGGAGGTTTTTTGACTAAATTTTGTGAAATTTTAGTCATTGAATGCAAGTTAGTTGTTGAAACATCCTTGATATGTACCTATATACACTGGTTTGGATACTTATATAGCTTTTTGAGGTGTATTTTATATTTTGACCTGATTACTTGGTCATTAGGCATAATTATCTTAAGGCAATGACTTGTTATAGTTGAGGGTGGTCCTATGAGTATTGGTGGGATAAAAAATCCCTTAGAACCAATCATTGTGATAAGATAAGTAACATGTATAGGTGTTTGTTGAGAAGCTTTTAAATTGAGTTTTAATCAAGATAAGACACCTAGAGTGATAAGTTTCTTTTATGGGTGACATTTATACTTGAGAATTTTAAGAGTGTCTATAACCTTATAAAATAGGTCTCATCAAAATCTAAAGAAACATATAGAAAATAGAACTGAATATTGTAGAGATAAGAGTGAGTGGACAATCTTCTTTACAAGTGCATGATTTTGGTTTCCCTATAGGTAATATTAGGTTGACTATCTATATGTAGATTACCCTAAATTTTTTCAAGGGAAGTTATATATTTATATAGTGTAAGTAGGTTGAGGTCAACAAAGGGTGTTATGGTCTTGTCGGCACTGAATATTCATTTTAGGGGGACTTTCCTATTGAAATGTGTTACAGTCTTATAGTGTCGGCATGTCACTCGAGTGATGAAAGTTCATGGATATAGTAGGACCTCTCCCCAAACTAGATATAGTAGGTCTTTGGGCCCCCTAAGTGGTGGTAAAAAACTACTCAACCCCATATATCTATATTGGGTTGAGGTCCCCTATTTGTATATGGTCACAAGGCCTATGCCATATACATATAGGCTATAGTTTATAGTCGATGCTCTCCCAACAAACTAATTGGATCTAATGGACACTCTCGCAACAAACCAATGGAATTGACTAGGTATAATGGGATCAAGAGGCTATGCCATCTAAATTTATAACTTTATATATAGAGATGAAATTCATATGCTCAGATGGAATCAAGATGGGAATTGAATTGTTATCTATGACCATTTTGGATATTGAACACAGAGATTGAATTGTTGTATGTGATAGAGATAACAAAGAATCAAGTGCCTAGCTATGAGGCCAATAATTAAAATAAAGGAGTGGTGTGCATATTTATGAAGACATGTTATGCTTGATTGGGAAATTGATATAAATATATTGTAAAAAACAACTTTTATCAAATGAATTACACACACACACACACACACACACACACACACACACACACACACACATCCAATCCTACTGATTGGGATTAACCCGCTATGGGAACTACTTATAATGGGATATCAAGAAAATGTTCAACTCACTATTTTGGTTATTGAAAACATAGTTGAGATGGAGGATGAGATACTAACAAGTTATGCTAATCCATGTTAATACATCAAACAATAAAAATTCCAGCAAATTTATATTAGGTATTTTATATTTTCTTACATAAAATCTACCAAGGATGCAATTAAGGTGTATTAATGTACATATAGAATATATAAGATTCACTTGAAATTTTACCTCTATAAATCTATATGGCATCATAATGATATAGATAGATGTAGTAGCTTGGGTTGACCCACTACCTAGTTATGATGTCAAAGGCAACGTCTCCTCCTAGAACATAAATACACACACACACACACACACACACGATTCAATTTAAAAATGTAAATTAATTTTTACCTTTTTAATTTTCAAATATAACTTAAAAATTTAACATTAAATTTATAGAAAAGATACATTCATGTGTGTAGAGACTCTGAATATATCCAAACCAAATGTGTGTGCCAAACACTCATTAGTCAAGACCATATCCTTAAATCCCCATGAAGTGCCACCATCATCATCTAAAGGTCTAGTGCATATATCACCAAAACATTTTCATAGGTGGGGTCAAGTATGGCCACTAGATAGAGTATCTCATGTATTTATATATGAATGTCTACTCATATGATGAATGAGTGTAACAATAAGTTCATTAAGTTCATGTAAAGTGTCTATCTCCATAACTTGTATCACCATAGAGGGAATCTTTAGATGAAGTGGCTTTTGGGTAGGTATCCTTACAAGATGATTAGGTGCATGATGTGCACCTGGTTGATCATATGTGTATCCTTTCCCTTGGCCCTAAAAATCAAAATAGTCAAAGTAGTTTGGAATTTGATTTAAGACAAACTCAAAATAGAGTTTACTCAAAAAATACAAAGGGACCTCATGGTTTTTACAAGGGGGATAGTCAAACACCATCCACCATCATTCCAAAAATTGTCCTTCATCAAATCTTGTTGGCATCAATGGATTGGGAAATGTTTGGTCATTATGGGATAGTCAAACACCATCCACCTAATACTAACTCTAGGTTAATGTAAAAATAGGTGTGACGGGTGTTCATGGAAGTGGGCTCCCTCATTATCCTAATTATCTGCTTAATTTCAATTTTGTTCTCCATTATGTGAGTAACTATATCCTCCTAGTTGTCTGGGGGATCTAGGGTAACTATAGGAGGGTTAGGTGAAGGGTTAGGTAGAGGGTTAAAAGGGTTAGGCAGAGGGTTAGGCTAAGGATTAGGTGGAAGGTTAGGCAGAGCATGCAAACCTATTAGATAAAAATAAAAAACAAACTAGATGTAATTCACATTCACAAAAAAATCAAAAAAAAAAAAATGATTTAAGCTAAAAAAAATACCTCTTCTTCGTAATGGCATCATCGATCTAGTGAATGGAGGGAAAAATGAATATTTGTAGACTAAAATGAGAGCTTGGGAGAAAAACATGATCTTGTAGGCCAAAACATGAATGGGAAGAACCAAAACATGAATGGAAGGTAGGAAATAATGAAGGAGGATGAGGGTATTTTTTTTGTTTTCTAGTTTCAAGAATGCGTACATGTCATTTTAAGCTATAAGAATGTGTACACATTCCTATAATGTGTATGAATTTCTATAACTTAAAATAACATATTATTGTTATAATAAATATGCATTATGGCTCAAGAATCCTAAGCCATAATGCATATGCATTATAACAATAACATGTACGCATTATGTTATTATGCCTGTGCGTTAAAGGTTATATCCATAGAATTGTCCCCCAACTTCGTGCACATACCTTTGACTGACTATGTCATGAAATGGGTGGAAGATCCTAAAACACAAAAATATGTTGGGAAGGATATTTATAAAGTTTTAGATGTATGATCAAATTGGTTAGTGATAGAGGTGCTCACTTCCTCAATAACACAATAAAGAATCTTACTGAGGAAAATTTTATATCACACCACATTATCATGGCTTATCATCTACAAGAATACTAGAAAGATGAAGCTTCCAAAAGTATATTGGGTAAAATGCTGATGAAGATATGCATTGTTCAAAGGTATGATTATTAGATCACATTTTTATGATTCTATGGGTATACATGACACATTATAAATGTATAACATGATTTACTCCATTTCAATTGGTTTATGGTCTTGATATGATTATGCATATGGAATACATTATTCCTAGTCTACACATTGTAATGATTATGAGGCTAGGTGATTAAGACTCCTTGAAATAAATATTGATGGATTGGTTAAGATGGAGGAAAATAGACAAAGAGTTTATTGGACACAATATATCAATAAGTTAGGTTAAAAAGTGTGGCACAATCATAACTTTAGATCTAAATAATTCTATCTAGAGTAAGCAGTATTACTCTATGATAGTAAATTAAAAGAATTTATAGTAAATCTGTGCATATGATGAAAAGGACCCCATAATATTCATTATGTTTCACAATAGAGTATAATTATTTTAAAAATATTTGTAGGGAACCATTTTTCAATGCCATATAAATGACTATAGGCTGAAGCCTTAACATCATTAATTTATATCATGCATCATTGTAAATAAGAGAGAGTATTGAGTAGTGTAGTCATAATAAAATGCAATTTGTACAACTTGAGCATGACTTGTGACACCAAAAACATAGTCTCTCCTACTCACTTACATAGCCCACTTAGGCAAGTTTTCACTATTTCCCAGTCATCTGAAGCCTTTTAGATTCAGCCCCTACTATCTCAAACCCCTCTCCCAAGCACAAATCTATCCCCTAGGTTCCATTTCCCCATAGACAATAGAACCATAATTTGGACTACGACATTGGGACTTAGGGTGTCCACTTTCCAACACTATTGTCTAAGTCCACAATAGCCTCAAATGGTCAGATTTTCCTGAATCCTTATCTTTTCCCTTGTTAGCCTAATGTGAGTTCATCTAACCTAGGATCACTATTTTCCATATAAAATCCCATTAAAATATCATTTAGAAGGGTTGGCGATTAATCAAAAGGGAAAATCTATAAATATACTAAAACACACTCAAGCAAATCTTCCTATTCTCTGCATATAGGCAACCACTATTATTTCCAGCCTATCCAAGCTCTTGCACCAGTCACAAGTCATCTCAAGCTTAAAAAAATTTGCATACACTTGAATTTCATACACATGATTACACAATACACATTCAAATTGAGAGAACTACATTAGCCTTGATCCCTCTTTGGAGTATTAGTATATAGGCAGCATACCCACACATAAGGTGTGATCGTACATTCAATGCATATTACACACTAACTCATTTTTCTAGTTGGATTTGAGGTAACCTATCAAGAATGAAGAGGAAATAGTAACCTTGAAGACAAAATCAATTTCACATAGAGCTTCATGATCAACCAAGACTCTATATTTTAGGCACAGGGTCTCCCAAAGCAGCTGAACAAAACCCAAAAAGCTTAGAAAGCTCAGACACTAAGGACTACAGTGTCAAAACTTGGACTACAATGTTGGATCTCTAGGTGTCCCATTTTTAGAGCTCTTGTCTAAGTAGATAATAGAATTTGGGATCCTATTTTTGATAGTTTACCCAGCTAGATCAACAATTTGAAGCCTCTGTCTCCTCCATCTCGGCCCATAATCAACTAAGTTTTACTCTCTATCCCCTTGTTTTCTATTTTTAGTAAATTAATTAAGCACTTACAAATTCAATAAATAAATAGGTTAATAAAGGCACATTTATTTACTAATTTCCCCCTTAATCTAGACCTCTTTACTATTTAGGAAATTAAACCTATAGTTTCCCAAATTTAGTAAAATATTTGATGAACCTAACTTACTTCAAAATTTTGCACAAAAAACTGAGAAACCCTAGGGATAATTATTTTTGATTTTTTGATATTTTTTTTATTTTTATTGAATTTAAAAATTAAAAAAACTAAAAATTAATTGAAATATTTTTAGTAATTCACTAAAACCCTAGTTTTCACATAATAGGTCCTATTTACATACAAACACTTTCAAAGCACTAGGAAAAATATATTGCTAATTTTAGAAAAAAAAATCAATTTTTTCCTAAATTTTTTAAGCTCAATTATATAATTTATAGCAAAATTTTCAAATTATTACATTAATTTTGAAAAAAATCATTTTAAAGCCCTAGTTACATCAATTAAATCCTAGTAATTTTCAAGTAATATTCCACTTGTTTTTTTCAAATTTTGATTGAATATTAAAATCAAAAAATTACTTCAAATTTAAAAAATTCATAGTAAATTCCATAAAAATTATTTGTCTCAAAACCCTAGTTACATCTATTAGGTCCCATTCAATCAAGTAGTTTCTCATAATTTTTTGAATTTTATCTTGCATACTTAGCTCAGAAAATCAATTTCACATTCAAAAGTTCATAGTATTTTGTAAATAATATTTATAAACAATCCCTAGTTACATATACTAGTCCTTACTTTGCGTCTTCAGCTATCACCTTACATACTTAGAGTTCGATATCCCTTTTATGCATACTCTAGTTCATTGTTTAGATTATTTTTATGTGATCTAATCTGTTATTTTCCAAATTGTTTTCCTTATTACATCTAAACTCCTTGCATCTCTTCCTTTGAGATGAAGTGCAAGACTTAGTGGTAGCCCTCCTAAATTTAACTAGATTCCTGCAACCCATTCCTATAACATGAATAAGCAATCAACTCAGGTCCCTATTATAGATCCTACACATCTAGGTTACACTAATTTAAATGAACATGATCCCCATAATGAGAAATATGAGAATAATAACAATGAGACACATACTAATGCTCATGTTATATCACATTGGACTATAAATCCACTTCCACCCATTATTTACAATGAATTTATACTCAACAAAGATTTGATTTTACAAAATTTCGAAGAAAGACTCAGGGAACAGCCCCATGATCATGCTAATATCTTGAAATATATCATGGAACTAAAGAAGGCCAAACAAGTTGAGTCTTCTCAAACTACAGAGCCACCAATTGTATATGACACTATGAGGGCAACTATGTCACAATAACCCCTATAACAGCCTAACCTTCTTCTATACCACTAGTTATAACTAGTACATACCTATCTCCTAATGTGGTAGCCCTTGTGCAAGAGATTTTATCTCTTCAATCCAAGGTACAACATCTTCAGCAAGGTACCACTAGATCTACATAGGCATTGGACTCCTTTACTCTATTGCATACACATTTGGGATGACATATAATTGCTACACCCTTGCCACCTCGATTTGTATAACCTAAGCTCACTCTTTATGATGGCAAGGGTGATCCAGAGATACATTTGAGAGCCTTTCACATAGCATGTTTAGATTGTGTACCAAATGACTAGTTATTAACTAAATTATTTCCAAGGAGCATCAAGGATTATGCATTACAATGGTTTTACAGTCTACCAAATCATTCAGTTAATGGATTCAATCCTCTTGCTGACATGTTCCTAGCACATTTTAGTGTCAATATCAGTGATAAGGTTTCATATTCCCAAATTGCACAACAAAAATAGAAATTAAATGAGCCTCTCATCGAGTATGTTCTCAAATACAATACCATATTGGCTAAGATGACTAGCCCTATGGTAGATTAGGAGGTACAAGACCTCTTCAAATAGAGTCTTCTACCAGTTTTAGACAAGACAATCTTGTTTAAACATTTCTTTTCCTTCACTAAATTATGCCACACTTTAAAATAAAGAGAAATCAAACTCATTTCAATGGGAAATTTTAAGTACATAGGTGCACTAGATACAACTAATAAGAGTAATAACAAAGCCCCATATAAGGTCAAATTTAATGATAGTAAAGGACCAACTCAATAGATAGTTAATGAAGCTTTAGATCCCTCATAGAGAGTCATTTTATCAACACCTCCTCAATGACATTTTAAAAATATACCAGTTCCTCCAACCAGATTTATATAGTAGTTATTAGAATGTAACATCATATCTCTTCCTCCTATTAGATAAATTGATCTAGCAAATCCTATTCCGTGGTGATATGACCAGAATACATTTTATGACTATCAAAGGGCACCAGGTCATATTAAAAACAAATTCATTAGTCTCAAGTATAAGATATAGGATCTAATTGATAAAATTGATCCAGGCACTTTAGTTGAGCCTCCTCCGACCAAACTAATGCAGGATAAGTCACTCAAAATATTTTTAGATCTATTTCCACATCATGGCAATTCAGAGACACAAGATACATCAGGTGTACATCATGAATATTAGGAATATTCTCCACCAATTACATATAGGGCACTAGCAATCGATTCACATCCATTGAGCCACATGATTGGTACTTTTCATTCCAGCATTCCAATTTGGCCTTCCATCTCCTTTTCTAAGTAGGAGATTATTGAAGATGACATAGATTATCATGCACTCTTCATTAGATATTTTATTCATGGTCATCCCAATCATAGTGTTCTAATTGATAAAGGATCCAGTGTTAACATGTGTACTATGACACTACTACAACACTTAGGCTATATAGAGTAGGATATTACTCCAACAAATATAGTTTTAGATTAAGGTAAAAGCAGGTTTTGAAGGGAACCTGAAACCCAATAATAGAAATAGAAAGATAAAGCAATAACATCCATCAGGGAGAGCAATCCTAAATCCTACTGAAGATCAGCATCAAAATCAGGTTTTACAGGGACCTGAAACCACAAACCTAAACCATAAAAAGAGCCCAAGTTTTACAAAGACTTGAAAACTCAAAATAAGTTTTAAAACTAAGAACCAAGTTTTAGCACCATTTATTACATCCAGCAAAAGGGACCAGAACAAAAATAATATCAACAAAGAAGACCCTAGTCTTCTAATTCTAGGATCATCTTCACAGCCTCCTTTCCAATCGTAGCAGTATCTTGTATGGATATTGAAGTTGAAGTAGTAGCATCTTGTAGGGCTTTCTTCCTCAAACTCTATCTGGTCCTCTTACTTGGACCTTCTAAGGATTTTATTTCCTCATTAGCTTGTTTTCCAAGGCTAGTTGCAGTAGCACATATGCTTGAAGTCACCTGCTCCATCTTCGTTCTACTTTCCTTGATGAGCCTTCTAAGATTATTCTCATAATCTTTAAGTTTAATTAGAATATCTCTCATTTGCATCTCCAAATTATTTATTTTAGTCCGATTAGCTTCCTGGTTGTGTTGCATTATTTCCACTTTCTTCTTCAGCCCCATTATTTCCTTATACATCCACGAATAAATTTGGAGAATAGCATCAAATTTGAATTTGGCCAAATTCATGAAGGATAGCTTAGTGTCCCCCTACCGAGCATCACAAATGTCTTCTACATTCTCATGTGGAGAGGAATCATCCTTTTCAATTTGTTCCTCCCTTCCCATCATTTTCTCCTCTTTAGTCTCAACAGGGTCTTCATGCTGGATAGGATCATCCTTTTCTTATTCCCTAATCTCCATAGCATGATTGGAAACCAGAACCTTTTGTTCCTTCTCTCTTATCAAAGATAGATCATCAAATAAAATATTTGTGTCTTTAACACTTCCCCCCAACACATTCTGATTATCCTCATGATCAAAATTATTCTGTTCTGAATTTCCCTCTATTGTATCCCCTTCATTTCCTTTCTCACTTTTTTCTTTATTTTCTTGATAACCTTCTAGATTAGAACTGAACTCCCCTATATCCGTCCCTTCCTCTTCCTCTAGAACATCCTTCTTAGAACTTTTTGTACTTTCCAACTCAAATTCCTCTTCAGCAATTTGTTTATTAGAACTGGAGGGTTTTGGTTTTACTTTTTCTTTCCCCTTAACTTTTTCATCCTTTTTACACTGTGAATCCTTATTTTTGTCAGAATAAGGAGTTGAAGCTATGGCATTATTTTTTCAAAAACCCTCTATGATAAGAATCAGTCCTTCATGTAAAATGGGGTGAGACTCCTTCTTTCTATGGGCAAACAAACTTTGAAGCAGTGAAAAATGCAAATAGAAAGGGAAGGAAACTCTATCTTTGTGCTTGAAATGATTAAGAAAGACAAAATGAAATTTATGAACTCTTTTGCTCTTACCATCAAGGATAAAGTATTCACAGATGCAGCATAACACATCTCTCCAAATTCCTTTTATCTGCTCCAAATTGAAGGAATCTCCATTCTTTTCCAGTTGCTTCTCCTCTTCATCCGTCTTCAAAATTTTTTTGTAGGCCACATTGGAGATACTAGTCTGTTCAAAGAATTTAATACCCCCCGTGGGAAGCCCCGTGACCTTGGCAATGAAGTCCTCAGTAAGCTTCACAATGACACCATGGAGAGTTACTCTGTCATCAACCCAATTTTTGAAGAATGCCATAGTAATGTGGGTGAAGTCCAACAAATATAGTTATTAGTGGTTTTAGTGGACATAGTCAGACTACATTGGGTGATATCCTCATTCCTCTATAGGTTGGTCCTACACACATGACCACCTCATTTAATATAGTTTCTGGCATGGGATTTTTTGACACGTTACATGGTAGACCTTGGATACAAAAACACTTAGCAATTCCATCTATAGTACATCGATGCATGAAATTCATTTACGCTAATCAGGTTGTCACAATTATTAGAGTTCCATATGAGTTACCACTTTTAGTTTTAGAGCCATTTTTAGTTCTAGATCTAGTTTTAGTTTCATTACTAGTTCTAGCTCTACCACCAATTTTTTCTCTAATTCAACATCAAACATAGATACAATATCCATCACCAATATAGAGGGTTCAAACACCTCCATAACTTTGGGATTCTAGACATCTTCCAACTACAATATTCACACCCAAAGTAGTTTAATTAAGATCTCATGCATCTACACATAGAGCACATTTTCAATGAGTTTCTCATACTTCTAGACAGGGCCTTAAGAGCCCTATAGTTGTATCCAATTCTTTGAATTATAGAGGGTCTCCACAGTTAGTTTCTAATTTAGAGATTTTAGAGCATTTGTAGCATATAAAATTCCAGAGCCATAGTCTTAGCATTTCCATCATACTTCATGATCACACATGATTCTACTCTTTGATACAATACAACATGATAGGGAGTATCATCTGAGACTCATCAGTTAGTATCATTTCTTTCCATCATTGATTGTACATATTATTCTGTGCTTGATTATACATAATTTCCTCTATTTGATTATGCATAGCTCAAATATTTTAAAATACAAAAATAATATAATATTTCAAAAATATAAAAACATGTCAATTATATGCATCATCTATGTTTTACATTGCTAACCATTATGTTATACTTACATTGCATTGTTCTATGTTATTGTTTGTCAATTTATCTATATTACTAGGCTTCATTTTATCTTCTTTGAGTGTGTGTAGTGCATCCAGATCCTTGATTTCTTCACTCCACCCATCGAGGGGGCATCCTAATTCTACATTCCATCTACATATCAATACATCTACCCACTAGGGGCATACTCTACATGAATACACCATCCAAGTTATGTCATTTTTACACTATACACTCTAGACATCTTATTGTAGTATGTTCCTTAATTGCTTACAAAGATATCATATTGGCATCTATTAGCATATATCAGACTTTTGTATTTCATAACATATACATTAGTCTTGTACTACATATCTTGTATACTCTTGCTTATTGCTTTCCATAGTTAGATGCATGTTTATATTTTCAGTACTTTTCATACTTCCACTCTTCACTTTGATTAGCTAGATGTTTTTTCATTTTCTAGTTCCTAATTGCATTTTAGGACATTTACCAATGTCCTTTGTTCTTTTATATATGTGTGTGCCTTTCAACACTTGCCAATGTCTTTTGTGTGTGACTTTCATGTGCTTGTGTCCCTTATTCAAATCTTTACTTGTTCTCATTATGTGTGTATGCAAAATTTGAAAATGCCTTGTATGTCTTGTGTGCTTATTTGGCCCCTTGGCCACCCTTACATGTTTCTTTTTTCTTGCTTTGTATGCTTTTTTCTTGATTTCTTATCTTTGTGTGTAATGCCATGATTCCAATCATGCATTTACCTTGCATCTTGGATGCCATGATGGGCATCATGTTCCAACCCTCCATGCCACTAAAAACTAACATTTTGAATTCCATTTTACTCTTATGCACATGATATTATAATTTTATATTTATTTAGGCATACCCCTATGGATCTAACAATCTCTTTGTAATGTTTTATATATCCTGAGATAATGTATATCAATGTTATATCAAATGTTTTCACAATTTAACACACTTGCAAGGCTTCTTATTTTAAGGGTAGTCATTACATGGTATTTGTTCCTATCATTAAAAGAGGGGGAAATAAATAGGGGTTTTGTCATAGAGATATGAGATCCTAATGATTGAAAAAGTAGTTTCAAAATAGTACAATCCAAAATTTTGAACTCAGCACAGGAAAACCAAGCTAGGTAAATAGTAGAGAATCTAAATTAGTCATCAATTTTGGCTCTGGATAATAGTACAAAAAATGGGACTATAGTGCTGGACCCCAAAGTGTCTAGTTTCTAGTGTTGTTATCCAAATAGAAAAATATTCAATTTTTATAGAATCAAGTAGAGAATTGAGTTTAGCCACAGTTTTACCAGTATAGTTCAATCAAAAAATTAGTAGTTTTTAACACTTATTTCACTTAGAGAATGTGGATATAGGGGCATCATGCATGGCATGAGGCTTTCCTTTTTTATTTTAAACATGGTAGTTGATACAACTTTCAATTTAAAATCTATATTCTAGACACCAGTTATTGAGAACAATGTGTGCAGTAAATAGGACTTCTCTATTTTGAAGTTTATAGCATTTTCTTACACATTCCTAGTAGTTATGTGCCTTACTCCATTTACAGGTGGTTGTCATCACATTCAAGTAAACTTCCATACAAGTTTGTTTCTTGCATACCTGAGTTCATGAGTGGCTTCATAAGCCTTGATTCCAATTTTAGGAGGGGTTTCTATACAATTCCAATCTCCATCTTTCAAAGTGGCCAATAGTGGCCTAGTTTCCAATTTACATTCAGCTATGCACACCAACATTTCTAGATCATAACACATTCAAGGGCTCCATGATCCATCTCATATGACATTCATCTATACTATTATTTTCTCATTCAACTTCATATCATGGGGCAATGATGGAACCAAAGAATGAGGTAGCCTTTGTATTCTTGAGCAACCTATCTAGAGGGATTGGACATATGGTCTAGACATCAATTAACACACACATGATTTGTTAACTTCACATAGTTGGTGATGATGAAGCTAAAGGGGCTACCTTTGCATTCTTGAGCCAACTTCTAGGGGATTGAGCACTCAACTCAGTCATTGGTATAACTCTTGGTTTAGCATACTTCCAACATTACCCGGCAACATAATAGTTTTTATATTAGTTCATGTACTAAGTGAGGTGTATTCTTTCATTTTGCTTCCTTCATCTCTCTTTACCTAGCTTTGTACACTCTTATTTTATATATAGCATATCTAATAAGAATTGATCTACTTTCACTTTCCTTTTTTGCAGACTTACATAGTATAATGTACTCTAACTATGCACAACCTATAATCACAAAACTTCTTGGTCTTAGCCTCACAGGTAAGTTTAGGTACACTTCTCTTTTTTTCCCATTCTCTTAGTATTTTTCTTTGTTGCATACCTAGAATAAAAGGGGGGAAAATGTAGTCATACTAAAATGAAATTTGTATAACTTGAGCATGACTTGTGACACCAAAACCATAGGTCTCTCCTACTCACTTACATATCCCACTTAAGCATGTTTTCATTATTTCCTAGTCATTTAAAGCCTTATAAACTCAACCCTTATTATCCTAGACCCCTTTCCTAGGCACAGATCTATCCCCCAGGGTCTCTTTCACCCTAGACAATAGTGCTATAAGTTGGACTGCAGTGTTGGGACCCAGGGTGTCAACTTTCTAGCTTTGTTGTCCAAGTCCATAATAGCCTCAAACATTTAGATTTTATTAAATCCTTATCTTTTTTTCATTAGCCTAATGTGAGTTCATCTAAGCTAGGATCACTAGTTTCCCTATAAAATTCCATTCAAAGGTCATTTAGAAGGGTTGACAATCATTCAAAAGGCACAAACTAGAAATATACTAAAGCACACTCAAGCAAATCTTCCTATTCTCTGCATATAGCCAACCACTATTATTTTTAGCCTATCCAAGTTCCCACACTAGTCATGAGTGATATCAATCTTTCCCAAATTCATATACACTTACATTGCATACATATGATTACACAATACACATTCAAATTGGGATAACTACATTGGTCTTGATCCCTCTTCGAAGTATTGGTAAGTAGGTAGCATGCCCACACACAGGGTGTGATCGCATGTTCAATGCATATTATAGACTAACCCCTTTTTCTAATTGGAGTCAAGATCACCTATCAAGCATAAATAGGAACTAGGATCCTTGAAGACAAAATTAATTACACACAGAGCTTTGTAAATAATCAAGACTTGATATTTTAGGCATAGGGTCTCTCGCAGTAGATGAATAGAACCCAAAAAGCTTAGAAAACTTAGACACTAAGGAATATAGCACCAAAAATTGGAATATAGTTTTGGACCTCTAGGTGTCCTATTTTTGGTGCTCCTATCTAGGTAGAGAACAAACTTTTGGATCTTGTTTCTGATAGTCTTCCCAATTAGATCAATAATTTGTAGCCTCTGTCTCCTCCATCTCAGCCCATAATCAGCTAAGTTTTACTTTCTATCCCCTTGTTTGATATTTTCATTAATTCAATTAAGCACTTCCATCAATTAAGCACTTCCAAATTTAATAAATTAGTAGGTTAATAAAGTCACATTTATTTACTGATTTTCTCCTTAATCTAGACCCCTTTACTATTTAGGAAATTAAACCTATAGTTTTCAAAATTTAGTAAAACAAGTAGCACTATGTAGTTAGGAATTTTATTGAATGTTATTTTGTTTTATATTTGTTTTTCAAGTTTAGTGTGTTTTTCAAGAGAAATCTTTGGGTCACAACCTATCATAACAAAGTTTGGACATTCAAAATCACAATATATATGAAGTCATCTTGAAAGAAAGATAGATAGAAAATAGAACATGGTGTTCATCAATTATGTATAGGAACATAGTGTTGACAAGACATATACATAGAAAGGATGGTGAGTGGTCATTCAAAACCTTTAATGACAATGCATTTGAAATATTACATCTTTATCGAACTAGATCATGTGGTAGAATGATAATATAGACCTAAAAAAAATTGATACATTAAAGGTTGTCATGTTACGTCAACTACCTATCAATGGAAGAATAAAAAAATATGAACATAATATATTAACTAACATATCAAACAATAGATTGTTGATATAAATTTTGGAGATAAACTTGTGCATAACCAAATCAATACATTTAAACTTGATGGATTGATGGATTTTGTACAACAAATTCTATATAATAGATGGTGTATATTACTAAAATAAATTACATGTTATCAAACCAAGATATGTTTGTGATCTGCATCCAAAATATCTTATTTTGTATAAATTTTACACTAGCACTAGACAAGCGAGTAAAGTGTTCAACATAATCCACAACAACCATGGATAGGGCATAATTATTGATCCCACTCATAGATACATAGAATGAGGAAATGGGTATTAAACTAGAACTCATAAATAATAAATCTCATAACCTAAACCCTTTCAATTTTGTTAATGTGGTTGAATCTATTATATTTTCCTATGACCCACATGAAGCAACAGAAATGGGAAAATTAACACTTTAACATCTATTATGAGGCTCCGATGTCAAATGATTAATCAAGTTGCCAAATTTTAGGTAGTTAGACAAGGTAATTAATTTACTTAATCAATGTAATTAAGGTTCCATTCATTTATCTCAATATTTGACCATATACATAAACCCTACAACTATGGTAAGAGAAATAGGGCTTCCAGCATGATGAAAGTCTCTTCTACCTTAAAACTACATAGCTCCACCTATTAAATCTAACACCAAAGAAAAATAAATAATGGTAGGCATAGGAATCCCCATTGGTTTTATAGAAAATGCTTTAGTTATCATTATCTAAATGCATCATAAAATTATTTTGGTAGATAACAAATCATGTGAATCAGACAACTAAGGGAGTGGTGGACATTGTGTATTGTATGATATATTTGGATGAGGATTTTAATTAGCCCATGTTTATGAACTTAAAACTCACAAAAACTATTTAAAATATTCTCATATACACTTTGTAGGCATTCTAGTGCCATTTTTTGTCTTATTACATTGCTTCACCCAATGGAAATCATTGGAAGAACCTATCAACCCTACTTATGATTTATGGCTTACTATTGCATTCACCAACATTGTGTGGAATAAAATAGGGAAATATTATAAGAATTTTGGGAGATTAAATTAATTTTTGTTGGATATGTAAACCATGATTAATTCATACCTAAGGGTACCCTAGGACATGAAGCAATATCTAGGATAACATGCATTAGTGACCAAATCTCATAATGTCATATAAATCAAAGTGCATGAGTTTGTTAAATAAACCATAACTCCACTACAATTTTTCATCAACATGTTGGATTCATAGGTAGAATTTTTGAGATATAAAACCTTAGTAACTATACCAATCCAAACTTTTCATTCCATCATCCCAAGTGTGTAATAACTTATGCAACATCATGCACAAGCTCAACCCCAACCACAAACTCAAAAATAGGAAACACTATAATGAATATTAATTATATCATATGTTGATAAGTGAAAAAATAAGGTACCATCATGATAAGCCTCACCATCATCACCTAAAGAGAGGACACACCACACAAAGTCTTGTCTCAACAAGAAACATGTCAAAAATATTTCATTTGAATATAACTTAGCAAAGCTAAGAGTTAAAGAGTAGTAATTTATATAGTCTATTCTCAAAGACATTGGAAAAAATGTCTGTGACAAATTATAGGAAAGATAATTCTTTTTATATAAAGTAGTGCACACCTCCTAAGTGTAAAATCAGGTAATACAAGATATGTGTGTGGACATCACCAAATGCTATGCTTCTATTATAGTTGATAATATAGGTCAATAATTATCTTAGAAATGGTTACATGTGGAACATTTTTAGGGATTACCAATTGTAGGATCCTTTAATTTGCATTAATTAAACTTTTTGACACAATAAATACCACCTCTAGCCTTACTTCATAGACCAAGGACACATGTTATAGCTTGACCATCTCCAACATTCAATGATAGAATGGTGGCTTCATAGAACTAGTAGAGGAGAGTACAACAAGAAAATTTCAAGATTATCATCAAAAATCATAGGCATAGAATTTAAAGATGAAAAATAAGAGTCTCACTCCACCACCAAATTCTAGAAATAACACTACTAAATAAAGGGGTACTATTCTAGAGTCATCCTCATCAGAATATTAAGAGTCAGTTACATTTATAGATTCATTCACCCATATGAATTAAATTGAATAAACCATCTTAACATAAATAAAGCCACAACATAAAGCCATATAGGAATAATAGGATCCATTAGAAGCACAAAAGTAGGTTGCAAGGAAGGAGAAGGAAGAAAAAAATAAAAGGAATTGAGAGGAAAAGACAAGGTTGTAGAGGAAGAGGAGCAACACAAATGTTAGGCCATGGAGGAGGAATTTAGGAATAAATACAAAGAATTATAGGATAAAAATTAGATATTTGAATAAACATATGTAAAGAAAAAATAAGAAGAAGAAACAACAAGGAAATAACAAGAAGCATAGGCTACACAAGATAAAAAAGTGGAAGTATCAATAATTTTAAAGGCTCAAGATGAGAAAAAGGATAAGCAAGAAGTTGAATAGAAGGAAGCTAAATATAAATACAAGGATGAGATAAAAGATAAGGCTAAAGATGAAGTTAAATTCAAAGCTAAATCTAAGGAAAAGGCCAAGGCTAAGTCTAATGTGGAATCCAAACTTAACATTGAGGTTGAATCCAAGGCTAAGGTTCAAGTGAAGATAAATCTATAGAGGAGGCATAGGTAAAATCCAAACAAAAATTAGATATCATAATTTAATTGACACTTATGATGAAATGAGGTGCATAGGAGGAGGATTCTCAACCTACACCAAAAAAAACTAGCCAATGGCTATGGGATGTTCTCACATCATTCACTTAGTACACCACCTTTTCTCTTCTTTTGGCATAGTTCATGATGGCCCCTAAAATAACTATGATAAAATTTATGTCTTTGTCTATGAATACATAAGAAAAATCATTACATGTCTCTCAATTGCCACTAACCAAACAAATTGAAGGCACAGAAAGTGATGTTATAGTTTTAATATGGAAGTGAAAATAATAAGATTTTAGGAACTTTAGCCTCAAATTCTTCCTCAAACTTATCCTAAAATGTAAATCTCACACCATGAATCTCAATAGGTTTAATTTTAATGAGGGCTCTCATTTTTTTATCCATTTATGTATTAGGCTAAATTTGAAATCAATATTCAAATGTAAAATGGCAATTACAACATTACATATTACTATAAATCAATATAAATTCTAGCTAAATAGTCATTATTGGGAAAGTTAAGTAAAATAGAGTCAAATAATAGATTAAATAAATCCAAATATGTATCAATATTACAATTAATTAACCTCCAAATGTAATTATGGGCCAAGATTTTATAAAATTATTACACTTGAGATCCTGAATGTTGGATTGTCTTATGACTTAGGACTTGTACAACATGTTGGATATGGATGATATCGATGCTTAGAGAAATAGACAAGTTGAAAACATGTATTTTACCTTTAAATATCTTAATTTACATCGGGATACATATGGTTATATAGGAGGTGGTAAGGAATTTCCAAGATATATAAAATTCTTTAGAAAATTCTAGATAAGGAAAAGTGTGGTTGATTTAATAGAATTTGGAAGACTCTAAATTCCATTTATGATGAATAATGATGATTAAGTGGGGATTAGGTGGATATTATAAAGTTATTTAGATGGAAAAAGTGAAGGTAGTTTAAGTTAGGTGGAGATGGAGTTTTAAATTCTGATATAATATATAAGCGGGATTAGTGACATGTAAGATCTGATTTAGAGGAATTAATTGAGAAATTGGAGTTATATAGTTGATTTATGGAAATAAATGTTTTATAAATGATAGAATAGTGACTAGGTGACTAAGATGGAATAATGTTAGGATGAATTATGGATGAAATTAGTAATGACAAAGGAGCAATCAAATTTTGGTGTATATAATTATGTTTAGTTTTTAGTGCCTAGTTTCTATTATGATGCAAATACATCACTTTCATATTAACATCATTAATTTAGTGAAATAAATATTAATTTATTTATGTTCGGGTTGGTTAGACTCATCAGGGGGTTTGGTTACAAAACATAACCACCTACCATAAATCTTATAAAAGCTTTATTTTACAATGTAAATACTAAAGTATTATATTGAATATATTTTATATTATAATGGATATATTTACTTTCTATTAATGGTCCTAATAGCGGTATCAATCCACATGAAGGAAGAATGAATACATGTGTAAGGTTGATGATTATAAAAACTAAAGGAGAGATAGAGACAACAATAACCATAGGTATGAAGGTATCATTTTCTTAATCTCCACATATTATTATTTTTGCTTATGCATTAAGATTGTATGATAGACAAAGAAAATTATAGTCCAAACCTTATTTGTATTTCCCAAGAGATCAAGCATCCAATTTGAAGCATTTTTTTTACCATTTATGAAAATTGATACCCTAAAACAACCTTTTTTAAAGTAGTATGATCATCTGTATCAAGATCATTCATGTGTGAAGCCTCCATTTCATACTGCAACAATGAACTTCATTTGTATGGCCTAAAACTCTTCAAAATCTATTTTCGATCAATAAAAGCCTCTCCTATGTGATAGTAAGGATTGGATATGTATAATTAATGTATTTACTAATAAAAATGGTTTAAAGTAATCCAAAGAAAGCTTATAAATTTTTAGAACCCTAGTGGATTACCTTGTATGATCTCCAATATTTGCCTATACAATTTTGTACCCTTTTGGGGCAAGTGCAATGCAATAATAAAACCTCATACAACCATAAGGTATGATTGTGAAAGCATGTCACATATAGAAAATTATTTAAGATTTAATTTTTTCAAGCATTGGTATATTAAATGAGTGGACCCCATAGAATAAATAAGTTTCAATTTACACATAATAGTGAAAAGTCGAGTGAATTAAATTTGCATGCAATTTTTTTAATTTTAAAATCGATAAAAATATAAATTATATAGAATATATTGCATTTATTCCCTTTAAATGATTCTAGAGGATTTGTCTACATTGATTTTGTAATATGAATGCAAGGAAGATTTCAAAGACTCCAAAACCAAGCTAAGATATTTTTGGTAAAACTTTATTTTAACCAATTTGGTTGATTAAGAAAGAATATTTGTAGCATATTTTATTTTAAAAATAGTATTGTAAATGGAAATATAAAGGTGTAATTTATCATGTTTTGTGATATTTCTAGTATAAAATGTTTTGATCATGGCCATAAAAAGGGCCTATTGGATAGTGCTTTTTGCATCCATCCTCTTAATTTTTCCTTTGGCGATAGAGGCTTTGGGATGAAGTGACTTATGAAAATGATGGATATGATGTATTGGGAAAAGATGGATTTTTAGTGAACAATGGGTTATCTTTTATTGATTATGGTATTTGTAAATATAAGTTTTTTATCATGTCCTTAGTTTGGAAGTGGAAGGGATTGATCAAGATTAGGAAATAAATATTGTCATATCCCCTTTTGTTCTCCCTTAGAAAAGGATCTTTTTTATTCAACCTTTCTTGTGACGGATGTAATTTTTAAAATTTTGGTATGTATAAATAGAATGCCCCTAGGTTTTACGATATTAAAAGTATTGGCATTCTATTTTCCAAGATGTCTTATGTTTCATTGGATCTAAAGGCCTTATATCGATGTATACATTCATGTCTATAGTGGTTAGTTGATGGATGATGGATTCCAAAGATATAGGGAGATGATTATACTATCTCTCTAAATGACTTTGATTTGACACGAGTGTTATAATCTAGATTAGATCATTTTTAGGGTATATCCAACAAGATGATGGTATTTAATGCAACTTATGGGAAGTTTTTTATTGAATAGGTTTTCTTCGATAAAATTCCCTTTACTAGTATAATGACTAGTAGATGAAAGGTTTGAATGTGATAGGTTAGAACAGAGAATAAGAGTAGATTGTTGTTAAAGGGGAAGGACTGAGGACTCTTTCCTTTGATGCAATTGAATTTTTATGTCGTTAACATCTACAATAAGTCATGTACCCATTTATGGGAATTATAAAAGGATTGCCCTGAGGTTGGTAAAGATGTATTTTCTGATTAAGGTGACATCTAGATTTGTTTTATAGCACATGTATTAAGATGGGAGAAAGGAAAAAAGATGTGATTATGGGGGGTTTCGATCAAATTTGGATATTGGACTATTTGACAAAGGCTTTCTTCTATTTTTGTTTCAAGTTTGACTTTGTGATGTGATACGGGATGTGATAAACTTGTGACACTAAAGTTAAGATGTGATATATCTAAAATTTTATTATGAAACTTTATTTAACATTTTAATGATGAGCTAATACAAGATTTAGGTTGTTACTAAGGTGGAGGCTAGGTTTGACTACCCAAAGATATGTGACTAGGTCATAAATAACCTTCGAGGGGGTTGACCAAACTCGATTCAAACTATCTCAAGTGATTAAATGATGTGTCTAAGTGGGATTGGATGACTTTGATAATAATATTGGACTAATTGGTTGATGATATTTAATGTGGGGTATGATTTAAACTTTTATAAGTTTAGGTGCAATCTAGTTTATGATGGTGACAATGACATGTAAAAATGAAATGTTACCAAAGTACACCAAGGTATGTATGTTATATATTTGATGAGATTAGATATGGTTGGTGATCAGGGATAATTTTAGACTTGATTCTAGTGTCCATGATTTGTTTAAGAGTGTGGATATGGACAAGTCTAGAATACAAGTGATGTTATTTGATAATGTAATGATGGGATTAAACTTGGTTTATTATTTTTACTTGAGGGTTGTGTTAAATATATTATTTGGACTATGGGACATAAAATGATGTTAAGAAAAAGAGATGTTAGGTGGATTAGAAATTTGTACTAAAATTAAGGTAGACTTGTGACTTGTTTGGGATGATGGATAGAATCTCTAAGTTTAGGGATGCTATGTGGATTGATGTATTGGATACATGAATGATATATTAATCTTTCTTTTAGGATGATTAATTTGATAAGAAAGATGTCTAGGATTGAGATGGTATATGACTTTGAAATAATAGGTCTATAGATTTGAGCTTAGTACCACTAATTGAGATGATGATAGGGTATGTATCCCTAAATTTTAAATAGCTTAGATAAGATTGATTATTGGTGTGGATGATGATGAGTGTTGTATTTAAGCTAGTAGGAAGATGAGTGATAACAAGAGGAAGACAAGTGATATCAAGAGGATGATGAGTTCTAAAATTGGTAAAATGATAGGTGGTATCCAATTTATAATGGGTGTGAATTTCAAACTAATAGAGTGATAAAATAATGACATGTGCTAGATTCAAACCAGAAAGGTGATAGGATAAGGATATGTCAAAATCTCAAACTAGTAGGGTGATAGGTCTAAACCAAATGTCGACTAAGGGAGAATATCCCTCATCAAAGTGAATTTTGATAAGGATTATCTCAAGGTGATGGTGTAGACATGTTTTATCAAGGTATACTAGGTGGACATGAAATGTTTGACTTATGTATAAGGGTAACTAGGAGGTGTTGGGTGTAATCTATGTCAATATGGATGATTAAAAGGGATACATTTTATATCTATGTTAATAATAATGGCTAAGTCTTATATAAGATTACTAGGTCAAGAGGGGAATGACTTGATGTCTAAGAAATCTATATAAACTAGAGATGAAGATCTAGGGTGATGGTTTAAGGAAATATTTTATAAATGATGAAGGACGATAGAGTTTGACAAAGGGGGATTTGGGAAAAAATGATGGGTGATGGGGTTGGACTAGACAAGTTTAGATATGGTAGATCATGACTAATCCAATATAGGATGATTATTATTGTAAACTTAGATAATAACACATGTGAAAGGGTTGGACTAGAATGAGATGAGGATGAATATGTTTTGACCAAGGTGAGATAGGAAAAAATAATGAATAGTTAGAAGGCTATGACTAGGACAAGATGTGACCAGATGATGAGGTTAGATTGGTCAATGATATAACCCCAATTCATTTAACCAAGTAAAATCACCTCAGGTAAATATTGTGCCCATTGAGGTGGGTCCACAAGCATTTTATTAATCATGAAAAATAAGTACATGAAAAGGTTTCCAATATGTTGTTAACCCTTTAACATACAAAAAAATGTATATATAAGATTTTAACTATGACTAGTAAAACCAAAAAGCCTAATAACCAACTCCCATGGGAATGCAACACTAAAGTTAGTTTTAATTATTAACTCAAAACATAAATTAGTCTAGTAAAATATCTAAAAATTATTAAATGGAGTGTCTTTATAAATAAACATGCATGCCACTTTACATTTATTATTTAAATAATAACCTAACCTAAGGTTAATACTTTGTAACAAGTATTAATAAAGCCCCCCCCCACCCCACCCCCCATGATCCAAATTTAGTTGTTTGGACACAAGCCAATCATTTTTCTAAATTTCTCAAATTTAATTCTATTAAAGGGTTTTGTGAAGATATCAGCTATTTGATCAATAGTTGGGTAATATATTGAATCAAGTGCTTTCTTAAACAACATTCACATATAATGATATTTTACATCCATATGTTTTATTATGATATGAAATACTAGATTTTTAGACATCTTGATTGCACTTTGATTATTAATGTATAACTTTGTAAGAGCAATATGAGAAATCTGAAGATCTTTAAGAATTCACTATAAATAAATAATTTCTATTGAAGCATCCCATGATACAATGTGTTATGATTATGCTAATGATTTTTCCATTGTATCCTATTTCTTATAACACCTCGTAATGCTAGATGAATCCATATGCATAGTGTACCCTATTGTGGACACTTTGGCATCCACACACTGCCAAAATATGCATCACAATACCCAACAATTTTGAATTTATTGATGTGGTGGTACTCATTCCCTAGAGGTAATGAAGTACTCTTTTTTTGTATGCTAATGAATTTATCTAGGCTCATTCATAAACCTAGATAAAATTCCAACTACATTTGATATATCAGGCCTAGTAGTCATCAAGTATATCAAACCTCCCACTAACTGTCTATATTTGGTGCCATAAAAAAGGGAAATGACATCATCCTTAGATAAGTTTTAGTTACTTTCCATGGGAGTGAGGGCAAGTTTGAAATCATTCATTCCAAATATGTTTAATAATTCATAAATATATTTATATTTTAAAATGAAAATAATTTAATCTTTTTGAGTAAATTCTATGCTAAGGTAATAGTAAGGAAGTCCAAGATCTATCATCCCAAACCTATCTTTTAGTTCATTAGTCATAGACTTGTTATGGGTTTTATCATTCCCTGTGATTAAAAAGTCATTGACATAGAGAACAAGAATTACCATTTTTTTCCTACACTCAAATATAGAGAATATCATCTAATTTACTACATCTAAAACCAATTTTTTTAAAGTTGGAATCCATTTTTACCATAGAGAGATTTGATCAATTTACACACTTTGTGTTCTACACCCACTTTCTCAAAACTTTGGGGTTATTTCATATATACTTCTTCCTATAAATCTCCATTCAAAGAAGTAATTTTAACATCCATTTGATGTACCTCCCAACTATTTATGTTACTAAAGTAAGTACCATATGAATATTGTGTCATTTGGTAATTGGTGTAAATGTTTCCTCATAATCAATACCCTCATGTTGCATATAAACTTTTGAAAAAAGTCTTCCCTTATGTTTATGAATGGATCCATTTGATTTATATTTGACCCTATAAACCCATTTTCATCCTATGGTTTGAAAATGTGGAGGAGGGTAAACCAAAACCCAAGTATTATTGTAAAGAATTGCATCATACTCACTTTTCATTGCATTTTGCCAAACTTGTTCAGTAGAAGGCTCCTCAATGGATGGCTTAGTGGAAGAATTAATAACAATCATTACATAATTCACATATTTATGAGAACTCTTAGGACTTGTTAGACCAACTTCATCTACTTTCAAGTCAAAAAAAGTAATTTAAGCCCATTTTGGATACTTGTCTAAATTATTAAGATAAGGAACACCAAAATTCTCTTCATGTGCATCATTTGAAGGAATACTTATAAAATTTCCAATGTTTTCTAAGTCATTATACTGTGAAATACTAGAGGAAGTAGAATATATGCAAAGGATACTAGTCTTACACCACAACCTATGAGAGTTGGCCTCATTACTCAATCCATTGGCACATTTTTTAATCTTCTTCTCTAACCTGTCAAATTGTGAGTCAATCTCTATAGTGTTCATAATACCAAATTCATCAAATATGACATCATTACTCACTATAAATTTACCTGTATCATGTACAATTAAAAGATATCACTTATTATTTTTTGAATGCCCAATAAAGATGCATTTTATTCTTTGTGGTTCCAATTTAGTTTTATGTTTAGTAAGAATTAAATAAAAATAAAGACATACAAAAAATTTCAAGTGTTTAAATTTTGGTTTGAATCCATACCAAGCCTCATATGGAGTTTGACCCAAAAGTGCAATTTTACAGGACCCTATTTCTCAAATACATTGTATTACCAATGGCTTTGGTGCAAAAATTATCATTGAATTGTTTATAGTGTAACATAGCCTAAGCTTTACCCTCTAAACTCATGTTAATTCAACTATAGACTCCATTATATTATGGAGTATAATCATTATTGTATTGTCGATGAATATCATGTTCCCAAAAATAATTCAAAAAATCATTTGAAGTATACTCACCACCAATATCTAAATGAAGAGTGGATATGTGTGAACCTATTTCTTTTTCAACTAAGTGTAACCAATAAAAAAACTTTGTGAAAAATCTTGATTTATTTGTCATGAAAAACACCCAAGTCATCCTATAATAATCATCGATAAACAATTAAAAAAATACCTACAACCTCCAATGGAATACTTCTTCATGTCATAAACATCACCATGAACTAACTGCAAACCTCTATTAATTAACCATGAAGAATTCTTAGGAAATGTTTCTTGTTTTATTTTCCCAAAACACATGATTCACAAAGAATTCTATCTTTAAAAAAAAGAGGGCAAAGCACTCACCATACCATATTTGTTCAATTCCACTTAAGATTGAACATTTAAATGTACATAGTGGAGATGTCACAACCACTATGTAGACATAGTACATGTACCTATATAAATAATTACTATAAGTTTCATTGTGGGAGGAATCACTTGACAATGCAAACAAACCAAATTTCAATCCCCATAACTTGTATACATGGTTTTGTATCCATATTTTACTAAGTTGATATAAATGAGCCCATTTTCAAACAAATTTTGATAACCCTTCTTACAAATAGTTACCAAGGAAAGAAGATGTTATTTTAATGTGTGAACATACCAAAATTTCTTTAATTATTTGATGGAACCATTGGCAAGAAAAATTCTAATATACCTATGTCCCTATAGAGTATGCATAGATTTATCTACCAAGGATACCAGAGTGAAAGATTCTTTTATGAAAGTTCATAAGAAGTCTCACCTAAATTTCATGTGTTTGGTTTTTCTTGTATCTAAAACCCAAAAATATGTGAACTCATCTCTAGAATCATATTCCATATAATCAATGTTCCTTAAAGTAGTGAATGTAGATTCATGAGAAACATTACTCACCTCATCATAATCATGGTTAGCATATTGAGTAGAATTAGACATAGTTACTTTTTGTGGCCTCTAAATTTTGTCAAAAGGAATCCTAAACTGAGAATAAATGTGACCAAATTTTCCACATATATGACACTAAATGTTTGATCTACCTTGACCTCTATCTCTATAAGAGTTGTGACCACATACTCTATCACTCATCTCATTTAAATGAGAAAGGATATATTGTTTATTTTAATATTTGATCTAATGATATCCTCTACCTATATTTTCAAATTTGCCTCCTTTATAACCTCTATTCCCTCTATGACTTTTCCTTCTATAGTTTTGTTGACCAGAAGAAGAAGAATTAGGCTTAGACTCTACAACATGGGCTTCCTCAATTTTATTGGATTTCATGGGGAGAGATAGGTCATGTTAAATATTCAATTCAACTAATTTATCAAAATTTATGCTTGAGATCTTATTAGAGACATGTAACATTTCCACAAAAAAATTATAGGACACAGGTAGTACTTTTAATGTAACAATAACAATGAGATCATGATCTAGTTTACTAAACCCATTCATAATTTACTCAATAGTAATATTTTTCAACATATAAATGTACTCTCCTATATCCCCATCTTCCTATAATGACAAAGTAAACAACTGCATGTGTATATCTATCTTCTTATGTTTCAGATTTTTTTCAAACAAGTCAGATAAATTATTCCATGTAGTGTAACTATGAGGATATTTTTCTATATGAATGTAATTATCTCCATTTCAACAACACTTGATTAAAAAAAGGGCTTTAGAATCACACATATTGAAAATGTCAAGTTGAGACTATTTTTTAGGTAATATAAGATTTTCATTCTTCACAATATCCCATAACTCATTGAAAATTAATGAAGATTACATCAACCATTTCCAATCAGTGTAATTATAAATCATTAAACAATCACTATCTAAAATCAAATTTTGAATTTTTTGGCATTTTGAAAAGAAGGAAAGTGTGACAAATGAAAGTAAGTGTGATAAATGAAGAATAAAACACTCACTGATAACACTTTACAAAAAATAATGCTTCTATGGGGTTTTTCACTTAACTTCCATGTGGAGAGAAAAATATATGTCTTTGGTGGGTTTTGCACTTAACCTCACCAAAAAACCAAAAGATTACACCCTTATTTCACCAATTACACCCTTATTTCACCAAAATAATACATGGTTACACCCTTATTTTTCCAACTACACCATTTTTATCTCACTAAAATTAACTCTTGTACATGTTTTATGCCCTTTAAAATATTTAAATCATGCAAAATATTCCAAAATAAATGAATATTCCTCCAAAATGTAAATGACAAAGTAGTACTTTTTAGCAAAATAAAGATTTGAACCCTAGACCTCCACCTTCTAAGGGTTGTTACAAAATAAATCTTTCCAATTGCTCTATAAGCATTTACCAAACATATGTATTTAAATCTTGTTTTTTATATATGGATAAAAAAATATTAGTTTTCCATGTTAAAAACATTATTCAAGAAAATTTGAAAAAAAGGTGAAAAGCTTCTAATTTTTGTGGACCCCCCAAAACCCTAAACTTTTTGGACAAACTATATTATGCCATGATAAATAAAAAAGAATAATTTTCACCTTTTTCTAATGCCAAACCATCCATCTAAGATGCCATATCTGCTAGGAAGAAATTATGAAGCTTTGTTGGGTCGTACAAATCTATACAACGTCTTACAAGGCCCTATAAGGGAGATTTTTTGTAGTTTCAGGTAGATTTAAAGAACCAAAAATATTTTTTCTACAAAATAATGAATACTTTTAATTCTTTGGATGCCATGGCAGCTGTACCACTACTCAGGGAAGGCATACAATTTAGCAAAAGTGATTTAGATGCTTTCAGGAATGATTTGAATCAAGTTTTTGATAATTAGAGGCTCTAAATCAAATCAAATCTCAGTAAATCCTCCCAATTATGTTTCATATGTATTCAACATATATTTTAAGGTTGTAAAACTCTTAAAAAGGGCCTTAAAACTCAAAGAAATACCTTTTAAAGATTTCAAGAATGACCAAAATTAGATTTTTTGAATGTTTGAAGCTCTAAATAGGTAGAAACATTCATAAAATTTCCCATATTGATTTTATATTTATAGAAAACATATATGGAGACCATAATACTCTTAAACATAGTCCTTGAAAGCCAAAAAGGTTGTACAAAAGGCTTATTTTGACTGTTCGGTCAGAATTTTCAATTTTTTATTGAAACAAGCATCTTCTACAAGCTTGAAAAGGAAGATTGAAGATTTGAAATAAGCATTATCAGCTTTCTATAGGCATATAGCCATGAAAAATATTTTTTTAAATATTCTCAATATAATATTAAATTATCAAGACATTAATTCCTCCAATCACAAGCTTGGAAAAAGTTTTATTTGAAAACATTGACTTTTTAATAATTTTTCAAATGTTCGACACCAAAAATTAACCAAAGAGAAAACCTTATACTTTCAAAATCAATTTCACATATGCCTTCCTTTTCCAATCATGTAAATTTATTTTTAACCTCTTCTTCTTGATATCACCACACCATGCATTTATCATGCTCTAATACCACTGATAGAACCCCAATTGATTTAACCAATCAACATCACCTAAGGTAAATCTTGTGACCACTAAGGTAGGTCCTCAATAATTTTATTAATCGTGAAAAATAAGTACATCAAAAGGGTGAAAATATGCCATTAAACCTTTGACATACAAAAACTTGCATATATAAGATTTTACCTATGACCGATAAAACCAACCAACATAATAGCCAACTCCCATGGGAATGCAACCCAAAAATTAGTTTTAATTATTAACTCAAAACATAAATCAAGCTAGTAAAATAACTAAGATTATTAAAGGGGGTGTCTTTATAAATATAGATGCATGCCCCTTTACATTTATTATTTACCTAATAACCTATCTTAATGTTAATACTTTGTAACAAGTCCTAACAATGAATATTGGACTAGTGATTATTTTTGACCTAAAGTTAATTTTTGATGACATGATGGTTTGGGTGTAGGTTTTTAAGGTTTTCAAATAATTTTGGCCTTAATAACACACAAACAAGAGAAAGTGATATTATAACTAGTGACTGACATGGGAGTGAAACTCAACACCCATCATGCAAAATGACTCATGATGGTGATAATAATGGTCTCACAATCCTTTCTCACCATTTATACATTGTAAAATATCATCGATAATGTTTTTCTTCTTGATTTGGATTCTTGTTGAATTTTAGGGGTATTATTATTGGTTTGAATAGCTCTCTAAGGGAGTCCCCTAAACACCTTGTGATATGTGGGATGAGAGTCTCTCCTCACCTCACTAAATCCTATATGAGTAGTTTTACTTATATTAGTGATAACTATCCCTAATGTGTATAATTTTCTAGAACATGGAGTGTGGTCTTGTGTGTGGTGATGGAATCCATTTCATAATCCATATAAGACTATGAGAAATTCATGAGGATCAAGTTCACATCATTTTTCCCACTATAAAATAAAAATGGGAGGTTTATTGAAGGTTTCTAATACCTAAGAATCACTCTAAGAGTGAAATGGGAGAGCATACCCCATCATAGCCACAGGTGATAAACACATAATCAACAAGTATTATAAATTAATTTAAATTCAAAAAGTCAAGAAAGTTAATTAATTAGACATGATTAAGATGTGATAATAATATTTATCTAAATGGTTTCAAAATGTAAAATATTTGACAAGTAGCTTACAAAATATATTTTTATTAGTTTTTGAGTGGATTCATTAGGAGTAAACTTGAAAAAATGTTAGAAAACAAAACCAATTTAATGCAAGCCAAAACTAACACTTTGATGGATTTATCAAAAAATATATATTTTAGATTTTTTTTTAAAGATTGAATTTGTAAAATACACAATTACACAATAAATATATATATCAAAGATTTGATGTTATGTTTCTATAGTTCAAATTCGTAGCTATAAAAATATGAATTTTCTAAAATCGAGTTCAGCTCAAAAAATTCATAAAGCAATTTCACTGCTTAAAGAGAAAATCTCACATCTAATAAAAAAATAATGGGACACTAAAACATGTTATTATGACTACCTAAAAGTAGAAAACCTATTCCTAATCAAAATAAAAGATAGAATTTTAAATGTATCTCTTCTAAATTAAAATTTCATGACTCTTTAAACATAGTTTTGAACCTACATAGTCAAAACACAAAGATCTAATTATGTACAATAAGGTAACAATGTCACAAATCAAAAATATAATACTATAAATTTATAGTCATGAGTTCATGTAAATTCACTAGGATGTAAAATAGTCTATTTATTCATGCCCTAACATATTAACATGTAGAATATTTCTAGCAAACCAATGACTTTTAGAATGCTAGTTGGTTTGGTTATGCAAAAATGAAAATTAAATATATTAGACAATTATATACAAGATGCAAGGTGAAAAATGATTAGCCTCTAATAAATTATTGACCAAAAATATTTGGAAAATTAGAATTAAAACAAAGATCAAAAATATTCCTATTAGTAACGATGTCATGGTTGTCATTTACAATGTCATGGATATCCAGCCAAGAGTTTGTTCCTACAAAAATAGAGAATAGAAACATAAAATTAGAATTAGAATTAGAAAAATCTCAAATTATATAAAAAAAGTGGTTCAAAAAACATGATCTCAAAAAATAAAAATAAGTAGTTAGTCAAATTGTAATGGTTAATATCATAGTTTTAGGATGATGTTGCAACAATTATTCATAAACATGCACTTTCATATGAAAAACTCTTATCTTCACACAAAGATGTCACAATTTCAACATGAAAGTGAAAATTAAAAGATTTTAGGAATTCTAGCCTAAAATTATTCCTCAGCCATATCCTTCAAGATAAATCTCACACACATGAATCTCAATAGGGTTAAGTTAAATGTGGGATCCCATTATGATCACCATTTATGTATTAGGATAAATTTAGAATCAAAAATCAAATGCAAAATGACAATTCCAATGTGCCAAATTACTGAAAATCAATCCTAATTCAAACTAAACAGTCATGATTAGGCAAGGTAAGTAAATTAGATTCAAACAAAAAATGAAATAAATCCAATTGTATCAAGTAATTTACCTCCAAATGTAATGGTGTGCCCTGATTTTACAAAATGATTACACTTAATAATTAAATGTTGGATTGTCTTGTGACTCATGACTTAGATAACATGTTGGCTATGGATTATATGGATGTTTAAAGACAATGAACAAGTTGACAACATGTATTTTACCTTCAAATATCTTGAATTTGCATGGATATGTATATAGTTATATAGGAGGTGGTGACTAATTTCCAATTAATATAAAATTCCTTAGAAAATTATAGAGAAGGAGAACTATAGAAGATTCTTTAGAATTTTGAAGACTTTAACTTCCAATTAGGATGAATAATGATGATTAGGTGGTGATTAGGTAGATATTATAAATTGATTTAGTTAGATAATGTGGAGGTAGTTGGAGTTAGGTGTGTATGTAATTTTGAATTCCAATATAATGTATAAGCCAGATTAGTGACATGGGAGTTATATGATTGATGTATGTAAATAAACATTTGAGAAATGATAGAGTAGTGACTAAGTGATTAATATGGATTAATGTTAGGATGAATTATATATAAAATTAGTAGTGATAAAGGAGCGAGCGAATTTGGGTGTACATAGTTATTTTTAGTTTTTAGTGTTTACATTCTATTGTGGTGAGCATAAACCCCTTTCATATTAGAGATGTTAGTTAGTGAAAAAAAAAATTATTTGTGTTTGGGTTGGTTGATCCTATTAGGTGGAATAGTTAAAAAACACAACCACCTTCCTTAAATATTATAAAATATTAATGTGCTAATGTAAATATTAAGGCATTATATTTAATATATTTTATAATATAATTAATATATTTACCTTCCAATAATGGTCCTAATAAAGGTATTAATTCACGTGAGAAATGAATACATGTGTAATTTTGATGATTAAAAAAACTAAAGGAGATATAAATCCATCATTGACCATAAGTATGAATATCTCATTTATTTTTTGATCTCCAAACATTATTATTGTTACTCGCACATCAAAACTATATGACATTACATATAAAATTATAGTCCAAACCCTAGTTGTATTTCCCAAGAGATTAAACATCAATTTTAAGCCTTATTTTATAACCTTTTACAAAAATTGATTGCCTAAAACAACTTGTTTTAAAGTAATATGATCATTTGTATTAATATCATTCATGTGTGCAGCCTTCATTTCATATTGCAATAATGAACTCCATTTGTACAGCCAAAAACTTCTCAAAATAAATGTTTGACCAATAAAAACTTCTCCCATATGGTAGTAAGGATTGGGCATGTATAATTAATTTATTTAGTAATAAAAACATGGCTCAAAGGAATCAAAATAAAGCTTACATATTTTTAAAACCCTAGTGTATGGCTATGTATGACCTCCAATACTTGCCTGTACAAATTTGTACCATTTTGGGGAAAGTGTGATGCAATATGCAACCTCATACAACTATAAGGCATGATTGGGATAATATGGCACATATAAGGATTTTTTTAACATTTAATTTTTTCAAGCACTGGTATATTAAAGGAGTGGGTCCCATAGAATAATTAAGATGCAATTTCAACATAACAATGAAAATTTGAGTGAATTACATTTACTTGTAATTTTTTTTTAAATTCAATAAAATATAGATTAATTTTTTCAAGAATTGGTATATTAAAGGAGTGGGTCTTATAGAATAATTAAGATTCAATTTCAACATAACAATGAAAATTTGAGTGAATGAAATTTACATGCAATATTTTTTGTTTTATAATTCAACAAAATATAGCTTATATAGAGTATATTGTATTTATGCCTTTTAAATGCCTGTAGAGGATCCAGCTACATGTTTTTTGTAAGATGCATGCAAAGAAGAGTTCAAATGTTCAAAACCCCACCCAATCATATTTTTGGTAAAACTTTATTTTGAACCAATTTAGTTAATTAAGAAAGAAGCTTTGTATCATGTTCTATTTTTAAAATGAGTTTTATAATTTGAGATATGAGGGTGTAATTTGTGTAGCTTCATATATTTTTTTTAACATTTTCATAATAAGTTCCATAATAAAAATTATTATATTATGAATCTATTAATAGGGTAAAATCAAAGCCCAAGTAGCATTCTCTTTTGTTATCTCAATATTTTTATGTGATTATGGCTAAAATTATAATCCTTATTTCTAAAACTAGGTAATTAACTCCTAAAACTATAAAGAATGTATCCTAAATATGGAAACCACCATATCACTAAATGAATTATGGGAAATAGTAAAAAAATATAACCCCTCACCCACATATGCTATAAAATGTTTTCAATTCCAAATAATGAAAGAAGCCTATAGTTGAATTATTAAATTTGTCATTTTTTGCTCAAGTAATTAATAATGATCCCCTAATGATGTTAAATAAAAATTCTAACACTAAAAAAGATGTATCTAAATACATATTAAGAATGGAGAATTTAAAGAGTAATGCACTATAGGTGGAAACATATATGAGGATATTATCATCTCAATCACTTTGAATGGCCTCATTTCTACCTATACAATTTTTTCCAAAATTTTCAACATACTAACAAGTTCAATAATGAAACATTTGATTCTATTTATGAATTGATCATTTGACATGAGCAACAATTTGAAAATAAAAAGAGTCGACCTACAAAATATGCATATTTCTCAAAGGTAGGGAAACAATACATAAACAAAAGACATGAATAAATAGAGTTTTAGAAACATTCTATGAACTACTCTCTGATACATTCTCAAAATCATTCTCATTATTATTATTCATGGCATTATCCATATTACTCAAAATAGAAACATCAAAATAGGTATTCTTCTTAGTCTAATGATTTCTTCAGTCATTCCTCATCTTTTGACTCTCACAAACACAACAAAAAACCAAAATTATATAAGTGTGCTGGTATTGGCCACCTTGATGATGTATGTCCTTATATAAATCCACTATCCAAAAATAAAAATAAGGCTAAGTCAAATCGTTATGGTCATTCTAGTGGAGATTATCCATGTTACTATAGCTAATCTAGCTATTATGACACTTCATATGACCATGAGGCATCTTACATGGCTGAAGGATATGGTCCCTATGGACTTAAAAATAACTTTTAAATTCAAATAGCTTCACCCATATTGATAGAGATGCTAACTCAAATATAGGGTTTATCTATAGTTGAAGTTTTGTCTTGGACTTTTTGCTATCATTTCAGTTTTAGTTTTCTTCAGTTCGTTGATATATTTTATGCAGAGTAGATAGAGTTTTTTGTATTAGTTTTTTCATTACATAATTCTAACATCTTGAGTGATAGGGGTAAGATTTTTTATGACATCCAATCATTCATTAGTTTTTGTATTGATTGGTTTCTATGTGATACCTTATGTGGATCAATGTATTTGTGTAGGCCTTGATCATGTTCCACTACAATACAATACCTAATGGTCAAAGAGGATGAGTATGCATCAATCATGTTCATCAATCATGCCATAAATCATAGAGTATAAGGATTATTGGAAGTAACATCAATTCATTAGTACCATAATATGTCATGTGTCATCTTACATATGTAGCATACTTTTGATGACATCATAGTCATAGATCCATATCACCTTTTTATATACCTCTTTGGATCAATTGGGGATTTGTTGGGTCAGTTGATCTAATATCTTTTTTTTTTTTTTTTTAGTTTATAGTTATTAGTTTTCTTGGATGGATCATATACACCCCTTTCACATTAGTGTTCTTAGGTTAATGATAATAAATATAAATTTATGATTTTTCAAGTTACTTTAAACTATTGAGTGGTTTAGTTAAAATACACAACTGTGTTCCATAAATCTTAAAAAATATTTATGTTATTTGATACAAATACCAAGGTTTTATATTAAATATTATGTCTATATTTATTGGTCCTAACAGTGGTATCAATCCACATAAAGGAGGAATAAAGACATAAGTGCAAGCTTGATGAATGAAAATGTGAAGGAGAGAGAAATCCCTCACCAAGCAGAGGTATGATGGTCTCATTTATTTTTTGATCCCTATAAACTATTATATTTGTTTGCATATAATAATTATGTATCCTTACTATCGGCCAATTTTGACCCCAACGTCAAAATGTCAACCCCTATAGGTAAAAATTTGCTTGTAATGTCTTTTTACCCCTATTAATATCTTTTTCATGCTCTATGAGGTCATCAAATAACCTTTCTAAGGCCTTATTAACAAATTTTAAGGTTAATTTTCAACATTTAAGGTAATATTGTATCTTGGTATTATGCTAGGTTAGTCATGTCATGGTGAGGAAAAGGGTTGGTCAAATGTTATCATAGGTTATTTGGGGCCCCTCAATGTCATATTTTTGTCTTCATCACCTTTTATAAACATTTCACATGTGTTTGTAAAGTTTAAGGTTATTTTATGAATTTTAAGGTAAGTTTTATGAAGGAGAAAGGTGATTTTGAATAAATCCAACATGTGAAAAATATTTAAAATTGAATGGTCCATACAAATACATTTTTCAAAGTTTTCAAAGTAGTTATATAACCTGCCTATATGTCAGGATGTCATAAAGTAGTCAAATTCTTACATTTCAACACCAAATAAGGGAGTTTCACTCACTTGTACAAACTTGGCTCATCCACTTTCAAGTAAAAATAATAAAAAGGTGTATATTAGTTTTATATAGGTTAAAACTATGTTTATATTGCATGTGCAGGTCCTAAAAGTGCAAAAAATGCTTCCTTCTCTCCATCGTTCCATTAACAAGCTTGTAAAGGTAGTTTTCAAGTGGATGGTATGGCCAAGAGAGAGAGAGAGTCAGGGTATAATATTTTTGACATAGGATGGGGTCATATTAATCTTTAAAAAATTAGCATTGGTTTGTAGATCAATCTACTCTCATTTATGAACAATCAATAAGACTTTAGGGTGGTCTAAACTACTTTCAAATCCCATATGTTCAAATCTTCTAGTTGAAATGTTAGTTTTAGATTATTTAGATGCATAATATAAATTTAAGGAGATTTTTGGTCATGTGTACATATTTCATGTGATTTTTGAAGAAACACTTGGCATGTGTGGCTTTAATTTGGAAAAGACCTCCATTTTACATAGTTTGTAAAATTGATTGTCATAGTTTCTTATTTGTTTCAAGGTATTCAATAGTTGAAGGAATGGAATGAGGGTGTGTGAAATTTTTAAAATATTTAAATTTAAATTACAATTCCTTCAATGTATTTATTGTCTACTCTAACATACCTTCTTTAAGCAACATGTAATGGTCTGGTTTGTTTTCAACTATGTGTGTAATTCCAAGTACAAAAGTGGATTGAAGGGATTAATCCTACATAATTGATGTCATTTAAAGATAATAAAATTATTCATGGATCATTGGAAATTTTTATGATTTGCTAGTATGGTATTAAGTGCAGGTTCATAAAGCTTTAAATGACCAAAGCCAGACCTACAAGTCTATAGAACTGTAGATCTCCCTTTTACAAATAATACATTGTACAATAACTCCTACTTTAGAAGGTGATGCAAGACATAAATGAATGTTTGATGAATAATGATATACATGGAATCCTTAAATCCTAAACCTAGTTTTTAATAACCTCAAATCCAAGTGGAATACTAATGACAGTCCCTATTCAAGTTTAGTAGGCATGTGTGAGAAGTGTATAAAGACCTATAGTTTATTAAAAGCTTAAAGGAAAAAGGTTATTTTTAATATATTTGACATGTGTCAAATCTTCCAAATTTAATTATGTATAAAAACATATTTTTCCAAGTTATTGAATTAGTCATATAATTTGCCTATATGTTAGGGGGTTAGAAAGTGGTCTGATTCTTGCATTTCAACACTAAAAAAGGGAGTTTCACTCACTTTAATGTACTTCTTATATCCAATTCCAAGTGAAAATATTTTATAGGTGTTTTTTGGGATCCTAAATATAAAACCATGTATAGATTATAGGTACAAGTACTAAAAGTGTAAAAAATACTTCTTTCTCTCCATCACTCCATTGGCAAGCTTGTAAAGGTAGTTGTCATGTGGATGGTATGGCTAGGAGAGAGAGAGAGAGAGAGTTAGGGTTTGATATTTTTTCCATAGTATAGGGTCATATTAAACTTAAAATTCATGTCATTGTTTTACATATCTATCCTCTCTCCTTTATGAACAATCACTAAGACTCCAAGGTGGTCTAAAACTAATTTTAAATCCCATAGGCTCAAATCTTCTCCTTGAAATGATATTTTTAGGTAATTTGGACTCATAATATCAATTGGAGGAGATGTGTGGGGTCTATTTATATATTTCATGTGATTTTTTAAGCCACACTTGATTTGTGTGGCCTCAATTTGGAAAAAAACTCCATTATACATAGTTTGTAAAGGTGATTGTCATAGTTTCCTGTTAGTTTTAAGGTCTTTAGAAGTTGAATTAATGGAATGTGGGTCTCTATAATTTTTTACACTCTTTTTGATGAAATTATAGGTCCATAAATGTCTCCATTATCTACTCCAATATACCTTCTTCAAGCAACATACAATGGTGGATTGAAGGATCTAATTATACAACATCAATTTTGTTTGAAGATAATAATATCAGTGATGGAACATTGAAAATTTGTATGATTTTCTAACATGGTCTTAAGTGCATGTTTATGAAGCCTTAAATGACCAAAGGTAGACCTATAGGTCTGTAGACATGTAGGTCTTCCTTTTGTATATAATACATTGTATAATAAATCTTGATTAAAAATCTAAATGAATTCATAATGAATAATGATATACATGTAAGTATTGAAGCCTAAACCCAGTCTTAAAGAACCTCAAATCCATGTGTATTAATAATGATAGTCCCCATTCAAGTTTAGTAGGCTTGTGTGAGAAGCGTATAGAGACCTACAGTTTCTTGAAAGTTTGAATGTGAGAAGTGTACCATAGATACTATAATAAGGATATTAAAGACACTTCATCAATTTCAAGAATGTAAATAATTGTCAAGAAACTAGTAGAAGTGATCTTAAACCTCAAACTACAATCAAGAGACCTACAAACTGGTAGACTAGTAATATTGAAGTAGTTTAAGATCTTGATGAAGAATGTAGAGAGTCTAAAGATGCATGGAAGTTGAAGAAAAAATGATATATTTTAAAATATAATTCCAAACCCCCCATAGTACCCTCATGTAATGATCGGTGCATTTAATAAATAGATAAATTGAACATGTTTGGTATAGTAGAGTTTGAGAAAGAACATGGATGGTCAAAAAGGTGCTAGTATGTTGTAAAGGGGTTGAGTGATATGGAGTATTAAATGAGTTAAAACATTTATTCAAGTACTAATAGTCTATTTTATAATACAAAGTATAAAATTTAATGTTTAGAAGAGTCCTAATGATGACCTACAATCATGGTTTAAATTGATGTAGGAAGGAAGGTGTATGTTTGTGAATATACAAGGTCTTGAAAAGTGGCAGAGGTGAAAAAGAAGATAATTGAACTCCCAAATTTTTTATTAATACCATTTAAATTCCTATTTAACTATGAATATATTTATAAACTTCAATTATATTGAAAACCCTAGAATCATCACCTACATATTTGCCTAGATAACTCAAGAGTGGTTTTCAAACTTGAAGAGGAATCTGAAATGCATAGTAATGAGGTTGAGGTCTGAGTGAAGAAAAATTTAATAGATTAATTTTAAATAAAATAAACTCTATTTAATATCTATCATAAACTCCATATGATCCTCTTAGTCAGTCATCAAGGATGACAAGGTTAAGAGACATGTTTAGGCATATTGAGCCCAAAGCCATACACACAATCCTATGTGTATATTTTGTTGATGAAATAATGGTATATTGAGGATTATAAAATAAAAAAGGACTATTAGGAAGTGATAGGGACTTAAAACAAGAATTTCACGAAGATTTGGAACCCTGTAATAGTGAAAAAGAACAAACATAATAGCTAGGGTCAAATCCACTAGTTAGCCTTCAAACCCTCAATGTATGAAACACAGGATGCATAGATATTAGAGAGAGAATAATAACTTTAGATACATCAATAAAAATTTTCTGATTTTTTTTAAAAACAAAAAATTCATTGTAAATTGAATCTAAACATTAAAATATCACCTTTAGGCCTCATCTCTCTCTTAACCTCATAAATACATAGTATGCCAACTCAAGTTGTTGTTTGAGATGTTGATATCTTTCATGAGAAGTTTCATATTGTATATGTATATTAGGGGTGATTATCAAGTTATATTCCCTCAAAACATATGTCATTAGTTCTCAATTTAGTAGCATCCCCTTTATGAATCATTGTTAAGAGTGAAAGGTACTCATAGGTTGTCTAAAAAGCTAATTTTGATTTAATGGAAGAAAGAGTCATTTAAATGACTTATAATGGATTGATACAACCTAAAAATTATATTTTTAAAATTCAAAAGTCTCATTATCACCTAAAAATGGTATTGGTTGGCATGTGTAGGTGCAGAGATGTATGGAATTCTTCAAAATACATGACTATAGGTGTGTTTGTGAAGAAATAGGGTAAAAATTAGCTTTTAAACTAATGCTTAGGTTTAAAAAGACTTAAAATGGTTATAAAAAAATAAACATACCATTTCATGTATCCCAATAGGGTTCATAAGTTCTTCAAGTCAACAAGTTGGATAAGAAGGTGAGAATGTATTATATTTCTAATCAAGAAGCTTATATGCAGGCCTATAAAATACTTCAAGAGACCTCCATTCAGCATGTTGAGTTTCCTAATGATGTTATAGGCTTAAAAAATGCATTTAAAAGCACTATAATTTGGTAATTTATTGGGAAAACACGTCAACTACCTCTCAAATATGTTCAAATGCCTAGATTAGGGTTCTAACCATTTCATGGTTCACATATCTATACAAGGTCTCAGGAGTTAAACATTGAAATGGAGCATGGTCTTAGGATGGGGAAAGTGAATCAAACACTTTTAAGAATTTTCACACATTTGGGAGTTATTTTGGGCCAAAATTTAGTTTTTATTCATGGAGTCCTAATTGTGGAGAGAGAATAGCAGAAAAAGTGTACTTCCACTAACTCTCAAGTCTTGAAACATGGCATGAATATGTAAAGGGATACAAGGTCCTCAAAAATATCTTAAAGTTTCAAATAACATACATACACTATCCTAAACAAGGATCTTATCCTATTTTCATGGCTATAAGTAAGTGAGGCCTAATGAGAGCTTTTGGTGTAACATGAGGTCTTAGAGAGAGTTTGATGACTCCAAATGAGTTATTCTATCTCTGATATGATATGAATATGCCATCCATGGAGAGATATTACTTTGATGAAGACAAACTCAATAATTGACACTTGCAAAAAAAATAGGCATAGTAAGGCCAAGTGGGCTTCAAGATAATTAGGAGTTTTAACCATCATTGTCGTATAAGTTATGAAGACTCCTAAATAAGTGAAAGGTGTCAAAGAGTAGGTCAATAGACATTTCAAGAGGAGTTAGTGATCAATTTTTCCATTTGTCCATCACAAGCCAAGAGAAATATAAATTTTCAGAGCAATATGAAGGTGTCAAGTAAAGTTTCAAACTTCTACACCATGTGGAAGAGGAAGACATCTTCAAGAGAGCTACACGTCTTATAGAGTCTAATATAGTTGTTTCATATCTCCTCCTTATTTATTGTAACTTGCTCTATAAGGAGTGAAACTTTTCATCTCTCTCTCTGTATCTCACTTTATCTATATATTAAACCTTTATAGGATATGTTTGTATCCTCCACCCACGTATGGCAAAGTCCTACCCATTTTCAAGCCTTTGATAAATGATAAAAATCTAGTTTTACCTCCTCATTTTAATGGCTTCAATGTGTGTGCATGACTAGTAGATCTTGTAAAGTGATTATCTTTACTTTCTTGGCATGTTTGTCCTTTTCTTGCATTCATATTTAGTTTTAAACAACTTTGTGGGTCTTGTGAAGTATTAAAGTGAAATGTGAAAATTTTAATGATTTGTCTATTCACTAGTTTCATTATTTGACCTCTTGAATAGTCCTCCTAGCCCAAACATCCTTCACTACACCCATAATTAGTGATGACGTACAGAAGTAGATTAGGAGTAGTGTTTGTTGTAGGTTAGTCTTAAGGTTTAAATTCAAATGAATTTGGTTGGTAGTAGTCAATTATATTTTGTGCATCACCTCCATTATAGTATGTTTATCTCTCTTTTCCTAATAAGTTGGTAGAGTAGTTTGTGAGCCTAAGTGATTCATCAAGGGGAGATAGCCCTTTAATCTAGAGATTCAATCTAGAATTAAGACACCCACATCCTAGGATTATGTCCATGTTATTCCAAATTTAAAAGACTTGAAATACCTTCCAAGGGAGTAAATTTGGTTGATAATACTTACGCAAAAATTTGCAGTCAAAACCCTAATTGTATGCCCTAAGGGATCAAACATCCAATTCAAAGCCTTTTTTATTATCTTGAATGACATTTGATGCCCTAAAACATAGGTTTTTGAAGTGATAAAACTCTATGTATAAATATAGTTCATTTTTATGACCTTAATTTCCTATTGCAATAATAAAATCCATATGTATGGCTTGAATGTCTTCAAAATCATATTCTAACTAATGGAAATCTATCACATGTGGTATTATGACATAGAGAAAGAAAAGTATTAAATTTAATATTAAAAATATGGTTAAAATAAATCCAAATATATATCATATCTTCATTGAGAAGTGTTGTCATTGATGTCAAGGTTGATGTCATTGATATCAAGGTGCATCTGGTAAAGATGCATGGTGAGTGTTCTTTGAGGTATGAGCTTGTGTGATTGATGTGACAAGAAGCCATGTGACAAGAGAGAATTTGAAGTAAAGATACAATTTGAAGGAAACCTAATGTCTTTTATATTGGTTAATTTCAAGGTTGATGTCATGGTTCAGGTCAGCTCGAAGTTGTCAGTATTGTCACAAAGAGGTATGATGATCAAAGTGAGCATTGAAGCATGGTTATGAGGCTCTAGGTATGCATGAGGACATAAGAGAATTTTGATCATAAATATATTTTTATATTTATGTGAAAGTGTTTTCTAAATATTATTTTTGTTTGATATCATTGAGGTAAGCATGTTTGAGTACTAATTATTGAGTACAAGGTATCTTGAGAATCCTAGTCTAGACTCTATGAGAAGGTGTGCATAGTGAACTTTGGTGAAGTATGAACAATATTGTGAGAGGTTTTTGTAATTGTGTGATCATTTAAATAAATTATATATACTTTCATAAGTGTTTCGAGGTTAGTTTTCAAGTTTCAAGTGCTTGAGAAGCCTAAACATGTCACTAGTCATGGCATGTAAAGTCCTTATGAGAAGGTATGAGTATGGTGACTTGGTAAGATGAATGAACATAGGAATGAGAAGTTGTATGAGGTTTATTGAGCATGTTCATAAGTTGTATAATCATCCATGAGAGTTTGAGGGTGAACCTATAGATGTAGGACCTTAAGATCAAGTATGCACTAAGACCTCTTCTAGATTGTGCTTGGCCTAATGAGGCATGAAGATATGTTTTAAAGATAAGTTTGGAAATATGAGAATGAAATGAGTTATGATATCTTGTTCCAAGAATTTTCATAATTTTTTATGTCATTATTTGTAATAAAAGGCATGAAACATGGTTTTGAGGTCTCTTGAGTACACAAAATAAAAGCATGCAAAATTGAGAAGGAATTTTAGGTGTTTGTGTGCATGTGTAACCTCTAAATAGTAACCTAGGATGTTAAGGAGAGATACGGAAGGATAATAGCTAAGAACTATATGAATTTATTTTGGATTTAATGGGCAATGATTTATGAACAATCATTAACACCAAAACCTATGTTAAACCTCTCTAAAACCCTAACAAGGATCCGATGTGAAATATATTGTTCAAAACAGCCCATAATGGTATAAACTGACTATAAAAACTATTTTATCATGTATTAAACTATCCTAGGTACCTCCAGGTGGTGGTGGTTAGTTAGATGAGAGAGAAAATACATAGATATAGGCTTGTTTATGAAGAATTAGCTATAACAATCAAAATTTTCATTGGTCAAAGTATGAAATGGATGGAAGATGAATTTTGAGATTCATTTTTCATGTCCATGAAGGTTTATGGATAGTCCATATCCCTTAAGTGTGATAAATTGGTCATCTAGGTTAGCAAGTTGTTAACAAGCCTAATGGCGGAAATAATGAGAAACCCAGGCAGGAGTGAGAAGATGATTAGGAATGGGTTATCATGATAGAGTGATGAAACCAAGTGAATTGAGATATTTTTTGGGGATATTATTTCCTATTAATTATTGTTATAAATATTTAAATTTAGGTATAGTGGTGAAAATGATGAAGCCAAAATGGATTGTCTAGCTCAATGAGGTTTGTGTATAGTGAGGTCATAAGATTGGCTTGTAATATTAATATGTTTTATTTGACTATATTATATTTCTATCCAAGAATTGTCTAATGATATAATAGGATAATATACATGCATAAAAATTCAGTGAATATGTCTACATAGGTGTTAGATGCTTGAGTCATCATGACTATGCTTTAAGGTAAATTGGTAGTTCTGGGTAAGCAAGTTGCAGTTATGAGTTTAAGGATCTACGCCCTAAAATGAAGTATATAATGCACATGGTTTTTTTTGGGATGTTTATTTCCTATAAATGATTTTTAGAGGATTTTATAGTTAGTAAAATTGGTTGAAATACTAAAGCCAAAATGGTTTATCTGGTCTTGGTTTGACTATATATAGTGAGGTCAAAAGATTAGTCTACACGACCAATATTGAAATTAGACATTGTGATTTTTTTTTATTGAGAATGGTATATAGGTGTCAAATTATTTTTTTTAATTATCGGTGTTCATGGGAAGTGTCCTTTCATGTGGTAAAGATCAAATTGTTCATGATTGAGTTTTGGAGTGTTCTAGCAATTCTAAGTGGGTTATTTGTAGAGAAGTGGTTGAGTCCTTTTGCCTTGATTTATGAAGTAAAAAACACGTGATGATTTTTTTAAGGCCATGTAGTTTCTTACCATGTTATTTATTTTCATTTTTATGTGACTAAATTATGTACATGCTTCATTTTTGTTTGGTAGATTTTTTGTGGGTTCATAGGCCTAATTGTGAATAGTGTTACAAGGCATGCTTCAAGTGGTAGTTGGAGATAAAAAATGTCATGAACATAAGGTGATATTATTTGGGTTATTTTTTAGTGGTATATGATATTTTCCTACCATTTTTTGAATTTTAATATGTTCTAAAAGAGGCAAAAAATATTGTGTGCTAATGTAGATCTAATGGAATTAGTTCTCCATGAGACATAAAAGTGAGATGAGGTCTAATAGAGTTATGAAAGATAAAAATGGACTTATTATTCATTTAAATCATGTTTATTATATGTCCTAATACCAATTAAATGGATTAAATAAGAGGTTAAGGATGATTTTATGACTGAGTAGTATATAAACAAGGAATGGTATATATACAAAGCAATTTTAGGCCTATTTGTGTATGTATGAAAGTATGTAAAAAAGATAGCACATTTTGAGAATAAGGAGGTATTTTATACCATCATATTAATTTATAGGATCTATAATAAATATCTGAAAGTATTTATATATATTAATATCAAGGTCATATGATCTAATCAACCTTGAAGAGACATAATTGAGTGAAGAGGCCTAGAAGGCAGTTTGAGAAGGATAAGAGTGTAAAGATCTGAAGAGGCAATCATCATTACTTGGTTGATAAAAAATGTGTTATTAATGTGATAAAATAAATTATGTTTCTGAGTTGGTGATGATTCATCTAGGGGGTTGGTGCCTCCTTGCAAGTGGGGGCTTGTTAAAGCCTAGTCAAGTAGGTGTTTGGCTAGTTTGGGTTAGACTCCTTGTGAAGTTGGTATTTCACATTAAAAAAAATCAGATTTATAATTAATAGGAGTTGATGGGGTGAATAATTCTTCAAAAAAATTTACAACTTTATTTTATCATTCATGAGCTATGCAATCAATATAGTGAACTAGTAACACATCAAGAACCATTTATATGAGAATGAGACAAGAGCATAACACATATAAAACTTATTTGAGTGGGAAACCCTCAAGGGGAATAAAACCTAATGATATCTACAAATTTAATATATTCACATAAGAAAAACACTAAATTTATTGAATCACTAACTTCACATGGAGTACCAACCCCAACTAGCTAAGCACCAATTTAGCTAGGCTTTAGCAAGCACAAACTTGCAAGGAGCTAACCCCCTAGATGACTCAACACCAACTCAACCACCTAATTTATTTTTTATCCTTCATAAAACCTTATTCCTCAACCAACTGATGATGACCACCTCTTCAAATCTTCACACTTTTGGCCTTCTCAAACTTCCTTCTAGGTTTCTTCACTCAATTAGGTTTCTTCAAGATAGATTAGGTCATTTAACCTTGACATTCATCTATAGTACCCCTATTATATATTCATGATACATTATCTACACCTTTTTTTATGGTATACAAGACCTCTTTTATCTCTTAAAAGTTTTATATCTTCTGCTTCAACACTCTTATTATCTAGGCTAGACAACTAAGCCTATTAGGCCTTGTTCTTATACTAGGCTCTTGCTCATACACCTCTTAGTCGGCCATACACACTTGCCAACTTATATTTTCTATGAAATAGGAATTAGGAAATTCCAAATATAGGAATTAAACATACATTAGGTCTACCATAGCTCAAATGGACACTATCCTTCTTTAGGCCTTAAGGAGACATAATTTAATTAGGCATTCATTAGTACACGTTACCCTTTGATCTTCTTGGAACATTTTTAAACACCACACACACGGCATGAATAGATAATATGTCACTCAAATAGAACCATATTGATTTTATCTTATGTCCATGACATATTTTAACTCCAATCACCACTTTAGGCATGCCTTTAACACTATTCATAATTAGGCCTAGGAACCTACAGGAAGTCTATCTTGAACTAATAAAGATTAAGCATAAATTAGTTGATAAATCATGAAAATAAAACACATATACAGAAGATTTATGACCTTAGAGACATCACCCTATGATTTAGACTTCAAAACTCAAGGAAGAAGGATTGAACCCTTTTCTACAAATATCCCACTTAGTTTTATTAGAATACCTTCAAGCACAATCATGATGATAATGGCCTTCATCACCTGTATAAACACTTTCAAAGACTTCCAATTCAAGAAAACTATCCTATTAGATAATTATAACATTATTTTATATAAATATGATATGGTCAAATAGACATATTGGTATTATAGACTAATTTCATGACCTTACATCTCATTGTCTTACCTGATCCAACCAAGTCAACTTGTGAGAAACTTTGACTTGGTCAACTCTAACTGCTACACAACTCTCTGAGAAATAAGACCTTTCTTATAGGATCAACTCACTCACCTAAATACTCACTCATACTTGGAGATTCCTAGGAGAGTTTAATATAACCTCTAATCACTAAAATATCCATACCAATCCATTCTAAGCACTTTAGAATAATTTCTTTCATATAAGGTCACTATTAGGGTTATTTGAAGGTTTAAACCATCTTCCACTATTATTAATAATTCATAATATTATCCCCTCATTACAAAAAATAATTCATGTAACTATGAGATAGTACACTTTCCCTTCTACCATAAATATCTTAGGTTCCCATGTAAAGGTTTGACAAGCCAACAAACAAAATGAAAACCTTCTCAGGTTGAGAACCCTTCATTATATGCACATGAGAGACCTCAAAACCATTTTTCATGCCTTTTATTACAAACCATGACATAAATATTTGTGAAAATGTTTTAAATAATATACCATACCTCTAAAAATTATCACTTGTCAATACTTTCCTTAGAAATAGAACTTCATACCCCATTAGGCCATGCTCTCTCTCTCTCTCTCTCTCTTTGCTTGCTTAGAACTTGACCTATGAACCACATCAAGCCTTGAAAATTACCTTCATAAATCCTTCCATTTGATATCCACCCCACTCACATACTAAATAAAACTCTCTCATGATTTTATGCAACCATGCATCCTTCACATACCTTGACAACAAACCTTTATACGTCATTAGGTTAGACATGGTTTAGAAGTGGTCTAGGTGCAGGCTAGGTCTGTAGGTCCTACCCCTATAGGCTCACCTTGAGACACACATGAGTGATAAAATTCCTCATGTACATGATAAATTAACCTCATATATCCTTTCATGCTTATGTGCATATATATCATCAATCCATCATGACCCTTCATGCACAAGACTAGGCATCCTATGCACATACCTTTTCAAGTTACTTACTAGGTTCAAACACTTGACAACTTTCACAAAAAACACTTTCCATGATAATGTTGACATCACTTATGCAATCATAATAAAATATACCAAACATGTATTATACTCTAATAATCATTAAAATACTAATCAATATCCTTTATCATAGCTACATTCTTTAATGACCTCATGAAGACCTTTCTCAAGAACCTTTGACATCAATGCTAATTCTCAATAATAGAAAAAAATCTCAATAATATGTCCCTTTATCACTGATGGAAAAATACACTTCAAATTGATCATTTTTATCTCCCCATCCTGGTCTTTCTTCCCCTTTGACACAAATGACAAAGTGATGCATACAACTCCTTGGATCACACTCCTTGTAACCAAAATACTCAACACACAAAACTGAGTTTATAAGACATAACACAAACATGCTCCCCTATCTCCATGCATACATTCTTAGAAAAAATCACCTTTTATTTGAAATAATTATAATGATTAGCTCCCCCTAAGTACTTGGCTTCCTCAATGGTTGTTAGGGACATGAATTATACCTAATTACTATCTTATATGTTCAAATGTTACCTTCGGAAGAGGTTTGGTCAAACTATCTGCAATTTGATCTTATGTAGAAACATATTCAAGTTTTAAACTTTATTCACTTACCTAATCTCTTAGAAAATGATACCTAATGGGAATGTGCTTGGTCCTTGAGTGCATGAAAGGGTTCTTTGAGATTCTTATATCACTTGTATTGTCATAATAGTAGGGCTAGGACCATCATACTCCACCTTGTAGTCTTTTAGGGTCTATCTCATCCATAGGACCTAAGTGAAACATGAAGATACTACTATGTAATCAACCTCAAAATTGGATAATGATTCTAATGGTTGTTTCTTGATTATACATGAAACTAGGCACCCACCTAAAAAGAAATTTCCTCAAATGGTACTCTTCCTATCATCTAGACTTATTGCCCAGTCTATATCTATATAGGATATCAAAATGAACTTCTTGATTCTTGTATGCCATAACCCATACTCCATATTTCCCTTGAGATACTTGAGTATCCTTTTGATTGATATAGATGATTCTTCTTTTGATCTACTTGAAGCCTTCCCATAAGACCTACTGCCTACATCATGTCAAGTTTAGAGGTAGTGGTGTATAACAACCTTCCAATCATTGACCTATATGACATCTAATTCACTTTTGAAGATTCATCTTCCTTACTCAACTTAAACCCTATGATAATGGGTGGACTATCTATCTTTAAATTTTCCATCTCAAACTTTTCCAACATCTATCTTATGTAACTGGATTGTGAGATAAATATACCTTTTTCAAATTGAGTGATTTGAAACCTAAGAAAGAATGATAGTTCTCCTAGCATGAACATCTAAAAATCTTTATTCATCACCTCTTAAAAATTCCTTGGTTATGTTCTCATTATTTCTACAAAATATGATGTCATACACATAGACAACTAATATTAAGTAATGGTCATCTTCTATCTTGATGTATAGAATACTATCTATAACTCCTCTTTTGAATCCTTAATCCAATAGATACCTAACCAACCTTACATACCAAGATTTAGGAGATTTATTTAGAACATAAAGAGCCTTTTTCAATCTAAAAACATAATCTTTATCATCTAATACTGAGAACCCCTCAAGTTGCTCAATGTATGCTTACTCTTTTGAATTCCCATTTAAAAAGGTAGATTTGACATCCATCTGGTATACCTTTAACCCTTTGAATCTTTCATATGATAGAAAAAATATGATGGCCTCCAATATTTATACTAATTCAAAGGTCTCCTCAAAGTATACCCCTTAAACTAGTGCATATCCCTTGCATACCAATCTATCCTTGTTCCTAATGAATTCTCCATCTTCATTCAACTTGTTTTTGAACACCCATTTTTCACCAATGACATTCTTGTTTTTAGGCCTAGGAACTAGTTCCCAAGTTTCATTATTCTCTATTTTTTCTAACTCCTCATTCATAGAACCTATCTAAAATTTGTCTTTATTTGATTCTATAATATTTTTAGGTTCATTCTTGGATAATAGAGAAACATTATTTTGATTTAAATTGCTTATTTGTATTCTCCTTGTTTGCATACCTACATGCTTGTTACCAATGATTTTAGATTTAGAGTGATCTATTTGAATTTATTTTTACGGTCCTTTTGATTCCTATCTCTCTTAAACTTCTTCTTCCCCATCAACCTTTATATTTTCCTCTTCGTTCTTAAAGTCCCTATTCTCTAAAGTGTCCATTGATTGTGAGTGTGATTCTCTTGTTTCATCAATATTCACATTGGTGCTCTCCAATATCTTTTGTATCCTCTTGTTCTAACATCTATAGGCTGAGCTCATTGATAATCATCCCAAGAATATACCTTCATCATATCTAGAATCAAACTTTCCCAAGTCTTCATCATCTCTTTTGATGAAGAATTTATTCCCAAACACTCTAAAGTGTTCCACAGTAGTAGGTTTACCCTTCCATAGTTCATAAGGAATATTGTTTCCATTAGTCCTTATATATACTCTATTAAAAATGTAGACTATAGTGGTTAATTGCTTTCTCCAATATCCATCAAATAATATAGATTCATTTAGCATAGTTATAGCAATCTCTTGAATTGTCTTATTATTCCTTTCCATTACCCCATTCTGTTGATGTGTCCTAGTTGCTGAGAATTATCTCCTTATTTTATGAACCTCATAGAAGTCATAAAATTCATTGAAGAAAAAATACTCCTCTATCAGATCTTAGGAACTTGATCTTCCTATTATTCTCATTCTAAATAAGAGCATTTAATTCCTTGAACTTATTAATAACTTCTGACTTCTCTTTCAAGAATGTAACCCAAGTCATTCTTATGTAATCATATATGAGTAACATGAAGTAGATATCTCCTTAAATGATTTTAATTATTGTAGTCCCATGGAGATCAATGTGAATTAACTCTAAGGGTATTATTGTATAGTAATCCTTGGACTTGAACCTTCTTCTAGTATTCTTATCATTTTAACATGCCTTGCAAAGTATGTTTATAGGTTGGTTAATCTTAATCATGTTCTTCATAGACTTCTTAGTGTTAATCTTAACCATATTGTAAAATTGTAGCTGACCTAACCTTATTATCATATATAAATTTCATCTATCTTTCTTATGAAGTATATCTCCTTCTTAATCTCATTCAAGACATATAGATTGTTCTCAATCCTCTTAGCATTGGCAACTAACCTTCCTAATTTGGATATCCTTTTCTCACACCCTCTATCATGAAAGGTTAGTGTGTGTAATTGATTCCACATTTGACTTAAAATAAGTAGGTTATATTTAAAACCTTCCACATACAACATATTTTGTGTCTTGGTCTTCCCATTATCTAAACTCAAGACACCTTTACCAACTATATTGGCAGTTATGTTGTCTCCAAACCTCATTATTCCTACAACATTCTTCCTCAATGAGATGATATTATTTTTGTCTGTTGTCATGTGGATTGAGAAACCATTAACTATATACCATTTAATATCTTCATATTGAATGTGAAAGATATTCTAAGTTAGCATAGAATCCTCTTTAGTCTTTTGTTCCTCCTTATCAAATAGTCCATCTTGACTCTTGAGCTCAATATGATCAGTCCTAATTTGCTTTGGCTTCTATACCAATGTTTGATCCTTCTCATGTATTCTAGGAGCTTCATATGTCTTATTAAATCTTGAGGGCCTTCTAACTTTATTGAATCATAATCTTATAATGTGTCCTATATGGTGACAGATGTAGCAAACAACATTTTTATACTTAATTTTTGACTAATTACTCCTTTTCCTATGGTCCCATGATGGCTTGTCCTTTATTACATTGGTTGCCTGATTGGTATTATGTTGGTACTCTTGACTTGTTCTGAATTTTCACACACACTCTCTCTTAAACATGCTCAATCTTCAATAAATTTAACTCTCTCTTCAACGAGTCATACTCAATTTTATTTGATCTAAACTTTGTATTGACACCTTCTCAATGATTCATGAGCTTATTGATAGCCTTTTTTTATGCTTCAAATCATCAAGGTCACTTATGAGCTTAGCTTCATGATCTACTTTAACTTCTCCTTTTTCACTTTCATAATAGACATCTTCATCATACATGTTGTCTTCTTCCTTTTGATCACTAGACATGTTATGCTTCTTAGCATCACCTTCAAGATGTTAGACTTGCTTCAAATTACTAGGCTCTAATACCAATTTTGGGAAACATAATGACTAGGGTTGAATCGGTATTCAAAAACTTTTACAATTTTAATTTATCATTGATGAACAATGAAAGCAATATAATGAACTAACAACACATCAAGAACCATTTATATGAGCATAAGATAAGAACATAACACATTAAACACGTATTTGAGTTGGAAAACCTCAAGGGGAAGAAAACCTAATGGCATCTAAAAATGGACTAAATTATAATAAGATAAACACCAAATTTAGTGAATCTCCAACTTCATATGGAGCACCAACCCCAACTAGCTAAGCACCAACTTAGCTAGGATTTAGCAAGCACCAACTTGTAAGTAGGCACCAACCCCCTAGATGACTCAGCACCAACTCAGCCACCTAATTGCTTTGATCACCTTCAAGATACATTATTACACAATCAACTAATTATGAACACCTCTTTAAATCTTCACACTCTTAGCCTTTTCAAATTTCCTTCTAGGTCTCTTCGCTCAATTACATCTCTTTAAGATAATTAGGTCATTTGACCTTAATGTTCATCTAAAGTATCCCTATCATATCTTCATAATAGATTCTCTACACCTATTTGATGGTCTAGAGGACCTCCTTTATCCCCTTAAAGTGATATATCTTCCACTTCAACACTCTTATTCTCTTGGCTACTGAATTAGGCCTATTAGGCCTTTTTTCTTATACTAGGCTCTTGCTCATACACATATTGGTTAGCCATACACACTTGCCCACTTATATTTTCCATGGAATAGGCCATAAGACATGCAAAAAACATTGATTAACCATAAATTAGGTCAGCCATAGCTCAAATGGATCAAATCCTTCTTTAGGACTTAAGGAGACCTAATTTAATTAGGCCTTAATTATTACACGTTACCCTTTGATCTTCTTCAAAAAAAATTAAACACCACACACATGTTATGAATACTTCATATGTCACTTAAATAGACCCATATTAATCTTATCTTAGTTTTATGACACATTTTAGCTCTAATCACCAATTCAAACATGATATTAACACTATTCACAATTAGACTTGTGAACCTATAAGAAGAAAATTATTTGATCAATCATGGAAATAAAACACATATACAAAATTTATATGATGTCAAGGAAATCACCATATGATTTAAAATTCACAACTCGGGGCAAAAGGACTTAAACCCTTTTCTGCAAATAGCCCACTCAGAACTACTAGAATACCTTCAAGCACAGTCATGGTGATAATGGCCTTCAAAACTTGCATGACCAGTTTTAAAGATGTTTAATTATAGTCATTTAAAATTTAAAAATTGGTATCTTGAGTGTGGCTTGTGACACCCAACCTATAGGTCCTTCTTGTATGCTTTCATAACCCTTCTAAACACCTTTTTACTTATTCCCAGTCATTCATGGACTTCTAAAACTTGTTTCCAACTCAACCAAGCTACATTTTCCATGATAATTCCATCCCTCTAGGTCCCTCACCTATAGGAAAATATATCCCAACTTGGAGTATAATGGCAGACCCTAGGGTCTCTAATTTTGGTGATCCTATCTAATTGCATTTCTAGCTCTAATGGTCATTTCCTTCTGGTTCCTATCCTTCATCCTGTCAGCCTAGCACGAATACATTTGACCCATGACCAATATATATCTATAAAATCTCATTCAAAGTTCATTTATAATGGGTTCATAAATATTAAAAATAAAAATAGACTATAAGCAAGACCACTAAGGCAAATTTCCCTATTCTTTGTATACAACCATCTAATATAGAGACAAGCATATCCAAATCCTCACACCAATCCCTATCCACCTTAAACACACCTAATTTAGAAATTTTACATTCATATAACAATATTTCTCAAATCACACCAAGTGGGAAAACTACATATGGCTTGATCCCTCTTCAGAGTATTTGTATATAGGTAGCATGCCCACATAAGGGGTGTGGATACACATTCAATGCATCTTACACACACTAACCCCTCCTTATTTTTCAAGATTGATCAAAGCATAATGAATTATAGGGTTTGAAGACTAAATCATATCTACAAGGAGTTTCATATACTTTCAGTAGTTAATATTTCATAGGTAGGCTCACATAGGGACAATGAACAAAACCTAGAAAACTCAAGTCTTTGCGAACAATTTGGACAACAGTGGTAGGAAAGGACTATAGTGATGGTTGGTGATCCTATCCTTTCAAAAAATGAAAACTAGATCCAAATTTTTGAAATTGTCCCAATCTTGCATAACAAATTCTAGAACCTGTCTCAGCCATTTCATCCTATTTTTAACTAAGTTTTATTTTTTCCATATTTATTTCTATTTATAGAAAGGTTGAAATACAAATAAATTATACAAATCAGTAGTTATATTATCACAATATTATTTACTAATTTAGTCAACTCAAACCCTTAACTAAATTAGGAATAAAACTCCAATATTCCCAAAATAGTTAAATCATTTGGTGAACCCGACTTACTTCATTTAGGCATAAAAACCCTCAAAACTCTAGGGTAAATTATTTGCTATTTTTTTAATATTTTTTATTTTTCCTACATATTATAAATCAGATATTCATATTTAATTTTTAAATTTATCTTAATAATTTTTAAAATAATTTATTCCAAACCATAGCTGAACTTACTAGGTCCTTCTCCACACAAAAACCCTAGAGACCCTAAGGAAAATCTGTTGCTAATTTTAAAAATACTTTTCTAATTTTTTACCTACATATTTAAATCATAAATTCACTTTACTTTTTAAAATTTTGTAGTAAATTTTAAAAAAAATCATTTTTTTTCAAACCCTAGTTGCATATACTAAGTCCCTTTAAATCAAGAGTTTTTTCCACTAATTTTTTGATTTTTTAACTTCATATTTAAATAAAAAATTCACATTAATTTTTAAAATTCCATAGTAATTTTTTAAAAAACATCATTTTTCAAAACCCTAGTTGCATATACTATGTCCCATTGCTTTTGAGGTATCACCTTACTTATTTGTGAGCTTCGTATCCTTTTTATTCATTTTTTAGTTTGTTGTTTTTAGGACTTTACATTTACTATATTAATTACTTTCCTTTCATAGCACTTTTCTCAGTACAAATTATTATAAAAATTTCAATCAATTTTCAATTTGTTTTCCTACTCTAACAATGGCCCCTTATACTAGTTTTGATGAAACTAATAAGAGGGAACTTTAATAACTCTTAAAAAAATACCCTACCATGGAAGATGATGTGCTTAAAATACTATGAGAAGAGAAATAAAAAGCAATAAATGGTCAATCCTCTCAAACCATAGAGTAACCAGTTACAAATGACACTAAGGGGGAAACTATGTCTCAACAACCCCCTATAGTATCCCAACCTTCCTATGAGGCACCACTAATTACAACTAGTACATATTTGTCTCCTAATGTGGCAACCCTTATGCAAGATATAAAATCTCTTCAATATAAGTACTACATCTTGAGCAAGGTGATTTTATACCAACACGGGCCTTAGATTCTTTGGCTTTACTTCATACACCATTGGCACATCATATTGCTTAGACACCCTTGCCCCAAGGTTTTGTTCAAGCCAAGCTCACTCTATATGATGGCAAGGGTGATCCAGAGACACATTTGAGAGATTTTCATGCAACATGCTTGGACTATGTGCCAAATGACTAGATACTAACCAAGCTATTTCCATGAAGTATAAAATATTATGCTTTATAATGGTTATATAGTCTACTAAATCAGTCAGTCAATGCATTCAATCCTTTAGCCAACATGTTCCTAGCTCATTTCAGCATTAACATTGGTGATAATGTTTCCTATACCTAAGTTACGTAACAAAATCAAAAGTCAAATGAGCATCTCATAGATTATGTTCTTTGATATAAAACTATCTTGGCTAAGATGACTAGCCCCATGGCCAATAAAGAGTTACATGATCTCTTCAAATAGATTCTTCTACCAGCTTTGTATGGATCAGTAATGTTTAAAATATTCTCTTCTTTCATTGAGTTATGCCATACAGTAAAGGAAAGGGAAGTCAAATTAATTTCAATGGGTAAACTCAATTACACAAGTATATTATAAACAACAAACAAGAGTAACAACAAAGTCCCATATAAAGTAAAGGTCAATGATAGTAAAAGTTAAAATCAACCTACAGTTAATGTGACTTCAAAGCCCCCTTATCGAGTGGTTTTATCAAGACCTCCTTGGTAAACCTTTACCAATCTACTAGTTTCTCCAACCAGAGTTTTACAACAACTTTTGGAATGTAATATCATCTCTCTCTCTTATTCAGAAAGTTGATCCAACAGATCCTCTTCCATGAGGATATGATTAGAATGTATTTTGAGACTTTAAAATGGAACCAAGCCATACAAAAAATAGATGCATCAGTTTGAAACATAAGATACAGAACTTGATAGATGGTAATTTTATTGATCTTAGCACTCCAATTGAGCCTCCATAAGCAAATCAAACACAAGACAAGGCTCTAAAATTTTTATTAGATCCTTTTACAAAACATTCTAAAAAGGAGATAGGGAACACATCAGGTGTTCACCATGCATATCATGCACATCTGCCACTAACTACATATAGGGCACCTTCAGTTGAGTCACATCATTTGAATAACATGATTGGTGTGTACAATTATAGAGTTCCAGCTAGACCTTTGATCTCCTTCTCAGATTAGGAGATAGTTGAGGATGATTCATATTATCATGCACTCTTTATCAAAGCTTACACTCAAAATCATCATATTCATAGTGTTCTTGTCGATAATGGATATAGTGTGAACATGTGCACTATGACATTATTACATCATTTGGGATAATTAGAGTAGGATATTACCCTGATAGACACAATTATCAAAAAATTTAGTGGGCACATATATAGTTCATTAGGTGAGATTTTACTTCCTCTACAGGTTGGTCCAATACATGTGGCCACACCATTTACAATTGTTCCCAGTACATGAGTTTTTTATATTTTACTTGGTCAACCATAGATCCAAAAACTTTGAGTAGTACCTTCTATAATTAATAGATGCATGAAATTCACTCATACTAATCAGGTTGTTATAGTTGGTGGAGTTCTATATGAGTTACTACTCCCCACTCTAGATCCATCTACTACTTTGTAATCACTAGTTTTAGTTCCACCACTAGTTTTAGTTTCTCCACTAGTTACAATTCTTCTTCCAATTGAGATTTAGACATCGTTGAGTCCTTCCTTATTATTACATAGAGTTCATAAACTTCTATGGAGGCCTCTTTTAAGATCATTGAAAATTTCAAGACTCTAGATAGTTTTTAGCTACAATGTTCACACCCAAGGTAGTGTCATTGAGGTCTCATACTTATACACATAGAGCACATGTTTAAAGAGATTCTCTTACCACTAGATGGGTCCCTAATAACCCTATAGTTGCATCCACTTCTTAGAGTTATAGGGGGACCCCATAATCAATTTCCACTATAGGTATTTCATAGCATTTATAGCATACATAGATTTCAAATCCATAGTTTCAACCCTTCCATCATGCTTCATGATCACACACGATCCATCTCCTTGATATAGGACACCATGATAGGGAGTCTCTCATGAGACTCATCAGTTAGTATTATTTTTTCCCAATATTTATTATACATATCTTCTTTTCAATTTCTTACACATAGTCTCCTTATGATTGATTGTACATAACTTATATCAAAATTTCAAAATACAAAAACATTAAAATGTGTCAAAAATCCAAAAAAATTCAAATAATTCAAAAACAAAAAAATATTTCAATTGTATGCATTATCCATGTTTTACATTTCTACTATCATGATAGACTTATATTTTTTGTTTTATGTTATTGTTTGTCAATTTATCTACATTACCATGCTTCACTTGATCTGTTTTGAGTGTGTGCAGTGACATCTAGATCCATGATTGCTTCACTCTACCCATTGAGTGGGCATCCTAGTTTTACATTCGAGACATACATCGATATATATACCCCCTAGGGGCATCTTCTACATGACTACACCATCCAGGTTATGTCATTCCTACACCACACACTCTAGTTATCTTGTTGATGTACATTACTTACTAGCTTACATAGATTACTCTATCGACACTCACTACTATATAGCACTTGTGTATTTATTAGCATGTACCTAGTCTTATACTCCATGTCTTGCACACTTTCACTTCTTGATTTGATTAGTTAGATGTGATTGTATTTACATGCTTTCCTTTCTTTATTTTCATAGATATATGTGATTGTATTTCTCAGTTCCTATTTTATCTCTTATATGTACCTTAGGACATTTTCCATTATCCTTTACTTGTAATCTTCTATATGATTATGGACCTCATGCCAACCTTTCTTGTTTCCAATTGTTTATGTATGTGGCATTTGAACATGCCTTATATGCTTGATTTCTATTTTGAGTGGCATGTGTCCATGTCCCTTGTTTTCTTGGCCCCTTGGCCACTCTTGTATTCTTCTTGCTTCTTTCCTTGCATGCTTGTTGCTTGTTTGCTTCTCAAATTGTTTGCAATGTCATGATCCTCATCATGCATTATCTTGCTTTCTTGGATTCCATGATGGACATCATGTTCTATCCCTCTTTGACAACTAACAACTAATAACTAGCTAGACTTCTAGTTCTAGTTCATTATAATGCACACACAATTATATTGTTATATCTATCTAGGCATACCCATATTGATATAAAAAATCTCTTATATAAACCATGATATATATTGAGATATCTTCTCAATTATCATTGATATATCATGTATTCTCATGGCATAGCACACTTGAAGAGATCTTTCTTTTGAGGATAGTCACTGTAGTGTCTTCATTCCTACCCTTAGAAGAAGGGGAAACAAATAAGGGTTTTGTCATAGAGATCAAATCTTCCACCGTTAAAAAAGTTAGTTTTCAAAACATCGATAACAATATTCAAACTTCAAACCAAGATGAACAGACCAAAAAAATAGTGATGATGATAGAATAGTCATTAGATTCATCATATGACAATAGTTCCAAGTTTGGACTACAACACTGAACAACATGGTGTCCTATTTTAGCATTCTTATCCAAACAACAAAAAAAATAGATTTTATAGAATAGATAGAAAGGTAAGTATAGTTAAAAAATTTTCAACAATAATTTAGTTTAGATTCAATAGTTTTAGTGCAATTTTTTTTAGAGAATTCAGATATAGGGTGAATATTTCATGATAATATGGATCTTGCTTCCAATTTTAGATTAAACAATTGGTATAACATCCAAATCAAAATCCATGTTATAGACACTAGTGATTGAGGGCAATGTGTGTGGTAAATTTGACTTCTTTTCTTTTTGAGTTTAGTATATTACCCAAGTATTCTTAGTAGTTGCATGCCTTATTCCATCTACAGGTGGTTGGCATCATTCATGAGTGGCTTCCACATAAGCCTATTGCCCTATTTTGGAGTGGCTTTCATATAAGCTTAATCTCCAAATTTTTTGAGTGTCCAAGAGTGGCCCAGTCTCCATCACATTTTTGGATATTCACACCACATTTTTAGATTATAGAACATTTAAGGGCTTTAGGATCCATCTCATACAATACACATTTAATACCAGTATCAATTCATAACTTCAGTTCATAGGGTAAGGATGGAGCCAAAAGACTAGTTATCCTTTGTATTCTTAAGCTAACTACTCATAGGGATTGGACACATAGTCCAAACATTGATTAGCACACTCATGATCACATAGGTTCACTTAGTGGGTGATGATGGAGTCAAATGGCTAGCCTTTGCACTCTTGATCCACTCTCAAGTAATTGAACACTCAACTCCATTAATGATAATACTCATGGTACAACATCACTTGGAACATATCTAGCATCATTTAGCACATACCTATCATCACTCAGCATCACAATAGTATTTGTATTGGTTTGCATACCTAGTGAGGTGTATTCATTCCTTTATCTTCCTTTCTCTTTTACCCAGCTTTTATATGTTCTTATTTTATATATAGCGTATCTAATAAGAATTGATCTACTCTTTTTTTTTTAATGTAGATTTACACTTCACAATGTGCTCTCTCTATGCACATCCATAATGACAAAACTTTATGAGATTTACCCTTGTAGGTAAGCTCAGGGACACTTTATTTTTTTCTTTATCCTAGTATTTCACTTTGTTACATCACTATAATAAATGGAGAGGCAAATTTAGTCATATAAAATTTCAAAATTGGTAGCTTGAGTATGGCTTGTGACACCCAACCCATAAGTCATTGCATGCTCTCATGACCCTTCTACACACCTTTTTTCTTATTCCCAATCATCTATAGACTTTTGAAACGTGATTCCATCTCAGCTAAGTTTTATTTCCCATGCTAATTCCATCCCCCCAAGTCTCACACTTATAGGAAAATATCACCCAACTTGGACTATAGCGTCAGACCCTAAGGTGTCTAATTTTGGTGCTCCTATCCAATTTCATTTTTAGCTCCAACAGTCATTTCCTTCTGATTCCTATCATTCATCCTATCAGCCTAGCATGAATACATTTAACCCATGACCAATAGATCTCTATAAAATCTCATTCAAAGTTTATTTAGAAGGGGTTAGAAAATATTACAAAGTGAGCAAGAATACAAGTAAGACCACTAAGACAAATATACCTATTCTCTACATAAAACTATCCAATACAGATATAAGCATACCAAATCCTCACACCAATCCCTATCCACCTCAAGCACACCTAGTTTATCATTTTTTCATCTGCATAACACTATTACACACAACACATCAAGTGGGAGAATTACATATGACTTGATCCTTTTTCAAATTTGGTATGTAGGTAGCATGCATGTACAAGGGGTATGGATATATGTTTAGTGCATCTTACACACACTAACCTTCCCTTATTTATCAAGATTGATCAAAGCACAATCAATTCTAGGGTTTGAAGAGTAAATCATTTCTACAAGGATTTTTGTAGACTTTTAGTAGTCAAGATTTCATAGGCAAGCTCACACAGGGATATCAAATAAAACCTAGAAAACTTGGGTCTTTAGGAGCATTTTAGACAATATAAACATAAAAGGACTATATCATTAGACCCTCGGGTATCTTATTTCAATACTCCTATCCTTTCACAAAATTAAATTTAGATCCTGACTTATGAAACTATCCCAGTCCTGCACAACAAGTTTCAGACCCTATCTTAGTTGTTTCATCCTATTTTTAGCTAAGTCTTATTTTCTCCATATTTATTACTATTTAAAGAAAGGTTAAAATACAAAAAAATTATAAAGATTAATATTTATATTATTTCAATATTATTTACTGATTTAGTCAAATCAAACCCTTAACTAAATTAGGAATAAACTCTAATATTCCCAAAATAGTTAAATCACCAATGAATGAACATTATCCTCTTAGATCATTAGACCATTATTGGATAGAAAGATAATATGGTAAAATGTTAATATTAGTATTTTAAACCAATCTCATGACCTTACATCTCACTATCTTATGTGAGTCAGATAGTTTAACTTGTGAGAAACTTTAACTTGGTCAACTCTGACTACTATAAAAAATCTTCAAGAAATAAGGCCTTTACTATAAGGTAAACTCACTCAATTGAATAGTAAATCATACTTTTATATGCTTGGGAGAGTTTAATACAACATCTAATAATTAAATTATCCATACCAATCCATTATGAGCACTTTACAACAACTTCTTTCATATCATGTCAATATTAGGGTTCTTTGAGGGTTTAAACCACCTTCCATTAGTAGCAATCATTCATAAATATTATCCCATAATTTAAAAAAATAATGACTATAAATTTTATCTATGACATTTCCCCTTCTACCATGAATAAATTAGGTTCCAATGCAAAGGTTTGATGAGGTAAAAACACCCAAAAAAACCTTCTCAAGTTGAAAATCCTTCATTTTGTGCACTCAAGAGAACTCAAAACCACTTTTCATGCCTTTTCATGAAAACCATGACCTAAATTTTTTTTAACATGATTTAAACAATATACCATACCTATTACAACACTTATTTATCCATAATTTCCTTGGAAATATAAACTCATACCCCATTAGACCATGCTCTCTCTGTTTGCTTGCTTAGAACATGACCTACAAACCACATTAGGCATTGGAACTGACCTTCATACCTATTTACATGTGTTATAAACCTCACTAAAATAATTAATATACCTCTCTCATGCTTATAAATATCCATACATCCTTCACATTCCTTGACAATAGACCTTGATACCTCATTCGGCTAAGTAGGGTCTAGAAGTGGCCTAGGTGCATACTAGGTCTATAGGTCCTACCCATGTAATATCACCCTCAGAATCATGTGATTGATATAATTCCTCATGTACATGATCAATAAACTTCATATATACTTTCATGCCTATGTCCATTCATCTCACTAAGCCATCGTGACCCTTCATGCATAAGACTAGGCATCCTATGCACATACCTTCTCAAGCCACTTACTAGGTTTAAGAAATTGACAACTTTGACAATAAGGACCTTCCATTATTAAATTCACATAACTTATGAATTCATAATAACATATACAAAACATTTATTACACTCTCAAAATCACTATAACACTGATCAATATCCTCTCTCATAGCTACATTCTTTAGTGACCTCATTAAGACCTTTCTCAAGAACCTTTAACATCAATGACAACATCAAAGCCAATTGTCAACAAAAAAAAACAATATTCAATAGGTTATTATCTTATAGGACTGTAGTCCATTTGTGGATATCTGTGATTTTTCTTCCCCTTGAGGGTTTCCCACATATATGTTGTGTTCTTATATTTCATGCTTATGTGGATAAGTGTTTATGATTGTTGGATCTATATGTTTGCTTGAATGATTCATGATTTATTAAAGTTAAATTAAAAGAAATATTTTTAAGTATGTTTCACCCCCCCCCTCTCAGTCATTTAGATTCTAACAATCTTCTCACACCCCTAGTGTACAACATTTTATTCCCTCTAATCCTTGCATTTATAGATTTTCACTAGTATTGATCAAGTGCAACACAACAATACGACATGATATAACCATAAGGTATGACAAGGATAATATGGAAGTTAGAATTAAATGTTTAAATTTTATTTTTTTCAATCATTGGTATATTAATGGAATGGTCCACATTGAAGACACAAGGTTTAGTTTTCACATACCATTGAAAAGTTGAGTGAATTAAACTTACATACAAGTATTTTTTTAATTTAAAAATTCATAAAAATATAAATTAAATATAATATCTTGCATTTATGCCTTTTAAAGGATTGTAGATTATTTGGATAAATTTATTTTATAAGTCTATACAACAAAAGAGGTTAAATGTTCAAAACCCCGCCCATTTATATTTTTCGTCAAACTTTCTTTTTAAATAATTTGGTTGACTAAGAAAGAATATTTTTATAATAATCTATTTCAAAAAGATTTTTGTAATTGGAGATATAAGGGTGTAATCTATGTAACTTTTATGAATTTTTGAGACCTTAGATTTATAGGTCATAGAATAAAAATTATTATATTATGAATCTACTAAGAGTGTACAACCAAAGCCTAAAGTAGTGTTCTCTTTTTTTGTCACAATATTTTTGTGTGATTATGGCTAAAATTATAAGCCTTATTTGTTAAACTAGTCAATTAACTCCTAAAAATATAAACATTGGATCCAAATTTGTAAAACTCCCTAGTATTCCATGACTTATGGGAAACATTGAAAAATAAAATAATATACCCACAAAAGTTACAAAATTTATTGAATTCTAAAAATGTGACAAGTGTTCACTAGGATTGCTAAATTCTTCATGTTATACTCAAGTAATTATACACATTGAATCATTTAATTTTTATGACTATAAATCCTAGAAAGTATTATAAAAATTATGGTAAACAACCTACATATACAAATTTTGATCTCCTAATGCAGTTCATTAAATAAAAAGCTTAACACTAAAGAAGATGTTTCCAAATACATTTCAATAATGAATAATTTGAACTAAGATTATTATAACCTCATCCTCTCTAAAACCCTCCTAGTATTAATAATATGTTAAACTACTAATATTATTACATCTTCCTATAATGTAACAATATTAGTTCAAAGTATTCATTATTGAAATGTATTTGGAGACATCTTCTTCAATGTTAAGCTTTTTATTTAATGAACTGCATTAGGAGATCAAAAAATTTATATGTAGGTTATTTATCATAAAAATTATAATGATTTATAGGATTTCTAGTCATAACAATTAAATTCTTCAATGTCTATAATTACTTGAGCATAACATGAAGACTTTAGCAATCCTAGTGAACACTATGAGAGAAGACAAGAAGGTAAAGTTTGCATGCACGAAATTGAAAGGTCATGCAAATATTTGGTGGGATCACCTGCATAAAGAGAGATAGAGAAAATATAAATAGAATATTAATTCATGGAAAAAGATGGAGAAGAAGCTGAGGGATAAACAACCTACATATAAAAATTTTGATCTCCTAATGCAGTTCATTAAATATAAAGCTTAATAGTGAAGAAAATGTTTCCAAATACATTTCAACAATGAATACTTTCAACTAAGATTATTACATTATAGGTGGAAATCACTTTTAAAGGCCTCAGTTATACCTATAGTTTTTTGTCAAAATGTTACAATTCACTTCTTCTTGGTCTCATAGTTAATTCAATGATTCCTCATCTTATGAGTTTCAAAAAAAAATAACCAAGATTCTATAAATGTGGTGGTATTGGTCACCTTATTGATGTATGTCATTTTAAAAAACCACTATCCAAACATAGAAAGAAGGCTGAAATAAATTATGTTTAAGTCATTCTAATGGAAACTTTGTAGGTTACTCTAGCTACTCTAGTTATTTTGACACATCAAATGAAAATAAGGCATATTATATGGCTTAGGTATATGATCCTAATGGACTTGATGAGATATTTTTATTTCATAGAGCTTTACCCATAATGAGTGAGATACTAACTGAAACATAAGCTTTTTTTATATTGGTAATTTTTTCTTGGATTTTACTAATTTTTATCTAGTTTCAATTTTTTTAAGTTCATTTATATTTTGTATGCAGATTGACTAATGTTTTTTTAATTGGTTTTTTCATTGCATACTTTTCATGTCTTTGTATATTGGGGGGGGAGTATTTTACATGGCCTTTGATCATTCATATGTGGTTATATTGATAGGTTTCTATGTGAATCAATGTAGTTGAGCATCCCTTTGTCATGTTATATTACAATATAGTACATAATGGTCAGATGGGATGAGTAGGCATTTATCATGTTAATCATTCATTCCTCAACTCATGGGGTGGTAGAATTATTGGAAGGGACATTAGTTTATCAATACCATGATGTATAATATGCTAGTTTGTAGATACATTCCATATTTTTGATGGCGTCATATTCATATCTCCATATAATATTCTTATATACACTTGAATCAATGAGGGGTTTATTGGTTTAGTTTATCAAAGGACATATTTCGTTATGTTTAATTTTTATTCCTTAGTTTTCTAGGATGGAGTGCATACATATATTTCATATTAACATTATTAGTTTAGTGAAAATAAAAAGTAAAATATTAGTGTTTGGTTTAAAAATACAACTAAATTTCATAACTATTATAAAATATTTATGTTATAATATAAATACAAATGTTTTATGTTGAAAATATTTTTTTATTATTCTAGTTATATTTACCCTGTATTAATAGTCCTAGCACAAGAAACATTCTCTTTATAGTTATGTACCATGTGAATATGGGTAACATTACACCTTAATAAAACATTCCACTACATTAATTATTATTAATTAAGAAGGACCTTGAGGGAACTCCTAACAAAGACTTAGACTTTTGGAATTTCTTTCAAATCTAAAATCTATAAATTTTTAAACTATTCTCTTGCACACTTATTTGCCAAAAACATGATGAATGTAATGTGTGAAATGTAGGGGCATTATAAGAAGTATAATACCTATGATTCAATGTTCCAAATCAGTTATCATGAGGAATGGATTTTAAATATTTGAGTGGACAAATGTCCCTCCTTAATTTGATGAAAAAGGTAGAAAGCTTTTCTCTTTTTATAGGAATTCTATATGTAATTTCCTAATTTTGACTTCAAAATAATTGGAGGAGAATTTTTAAAGAGAAAATTTAGTAATAAATAAAATAAGGGCAACTAAATAATAAGGATATATTTAAATTAATTGGTTCATATAAAAATTGCATGTTTATCATTTTTTCATAAATAGACCACATACAATTCTAATATATCCATTCAAAATAACTTAAGTTTGGGTGGATGATTTCCTTAAAACATGTGTATTTTAGCTTTTGTGTGTGTTTGTGTGTGTGTGTGTGTGTGTGTGTGTGTGTGTGTGTGTGTGTGTGTGTGTGTGTGTTGTGTGTGTGTGTGTGTGTGTGTGTGTGTGTGTGTGTGTGTGTGTGTGTGTGTGTGTGTGTGTGTGTGTGTGTGTGTGTGTGTGTGTGTGCGTGTGCGTGCGTGCGTGCGTGCGTGCGTGCGTGCGTGCGTGCGTGCTGTGTGTGTGTGTGTGTGTGTGTGTGTGTGTGTGTGTGTGTGTGTGTGTGTGTGTGTGTGTGTGTGTGTGTGTGTGTGTGTGTGTGTGTGTTTGTGTGTGTGTACAACATTTTATTTTTTAAAAGAAATAAAAATCTTTAAGTATTTTTTAGTTTATTTTATATTTAAATGTTTTTGTCTACCTGGTGGAATACAATATTATGTTTTGACCTCTTATAGGAGTTAAGGTAGTTTTTACCTTGTCCTTGCATATGATTGTTCATAATTTTTATTATTTTGTGTGAATTATCTTTTATTGTATTACTCTTGGGGAAAGTAGGAGAAGGTTTAAGTTTATAAATCCAAGCTTAGGGCCCTGGGGGCTACTTGGGAGCTTCCCTTCCTTCAAATCTTGCTTCAAAATTCAATGATGTAAAATTAATTATGGAGACTACAAGCTATGTATATGTGCTACTACTTAGAGGATGGGTATATTTATTAGTATATTAGTATCCTAATTTCAAAACAATTCTAGAGAATACAAGTTATGGATATGTCTTCTTGTTTAGCAAATTAGTACATCCTTAACAAATGTGTTTCCTGATTCTAAAATTTATATATGTGTCTTCCTACTTATGAAATGTGTATCTTTCTTGATAGAAGTTTTTTTTAATAAATTATACCTTCATACCTTTTCCCAATGTACTAATGAGTGCTACACATTTATAGGTTTTCATTTGAATTTATTGGCCAAATCAAAGCCTTAATATGTTTTCCTCCAGATGTCTCTATCCTTTATGTCTATGTTATTGTATTTTTGGGAAACATATTAGGGATGGGGTTGATGAGAGCCATATATTCATAATGTCATCATATGATTGGGAAGTAAGGACCTCCCTTTATACCTGTTATGTTGAAGTTTGATGTATGAGCTTATAATATCCCCTATAAAATTAATGAGATTCTTTAAAGAAATAGTATTTCTACAGTCCATAGATTGGAGTAGAGAGTTTTTGGATAAAACCGTGTTTAAGTTTTTGACCTAGAAACTTAAATTGGCAAACTTTAAGCCTTAATATGCATTAAAAAATTAATTTTTATGCTATTTTATTGAAATGATGTCTATGTGTTCCTATTCCAAATATAGATAAATGCATAGTTTCATGTTTAAGAAGATAAAAAAGTAAAACTATTCATTGAAATAATTGAATCTTTTATTTACCACTAAAGGTTTAATGATTTTTTCATGTATGGATTGGTTCCATAGAATTATTTTTATTATATGTGTATTGTTATTTTATTTTAGAATAATAAATTTATTTAATGTCCCATGGGTAGGTACTAAAGGGATGTAATGCTTTTGTTTTTATGAAAGAATGATGACATATTTATGAAAATGATCATGGTTTTTCCATCCTCTAAGTAACCAAAGTGTTAGAGATAGATTGAAATAAATTAATTAGTTTTTTATTTAAATATAATTATTTAAATTTGGACTAAGCCCATGTGAAGAGGTCTTTAAATGCATGAATGTATATCTATTTGTGTGTCTATTTGTTTACATCATTCTAACCCATTGGTTCTATTTATTATTATGATGTACTAGAAATTCCCCTTAATTTTTAATACCATTAAAAACACTTGCATATACCTTCCTATAATGAGAACATTTATATCTAAACCTTCCATCCCAGTGTACATAGAGATCTAATATAAGTTGTTTTTTTGGTAATAATTCCCTTCTTCTTCGTTTGTTATATTAAGAACAAGGATGAATAAAAGTGCAAAGTCTAGTTGATAAACATGTGTCAAAATTGATCTATTTTTCCTTTTGTATTATACTTTGTATGTATTCAACCTTGGATAGAATAGTATTTGGTCTTAGAATGTGAAGAGTCTTTTATTTTCATCTTAGTAAAAGGTTGGAAGATGAATAGACACCTAGTTGTATTATCATTAACACCTAGTTGTAATTCAGAATGGTTTTGTATGAGATAAAGATTAATAAAATATTTAGAATGGTTTTATTGTATTTTTTTTTTCTTATGATCTATGCATAGTAAGTATTATGTATGTTTTGATCTATGATTGATATAGTTATGTTGATTATTGTTATACATTAACTTTTCATGTCTTCACATTATAATTTTCACTTATTCTTTAATGGCATCATTTATTCTAAATTATCAACAATTGGTCCTTTTCATTATTATCTCCACAAGCTATCCATATAATTAGCATGTTTTGGAGTTTTCTAAAAACCTTTGATCATAATAGTGTGGTGAGCATGGAATTTTTCTAAATACATTGATATGGTTGCCTAAATAAATAGAAATATGGTTTGATGAGAGAATCTAAAATGTTAAAAAGGAAGAAACGAGAAGAGTTGAAGTGACTATGAGATAGATAATCCAAGAGCATATATACAAAGAGATTTATGAAATATTTTTATGTGAATTACCTAGATTGTTAGTTGTGTGGTTATCAAGACTAGAGTATTATTATTTCTAGCCAAGAAGGATAAAGTGTACATTTTAGACAAGAAAAATTAGACAGACTACGAAGTCTAGATACTAATTGGACCCATGTTGTGGATTATTGGACCCAGGCTACAATTGATGGTTATATTATAGAATTCGATATGCAAGGTTATTTTTCATTTAAATCTACGTAATACCTATTTATCAAAGGAATATGTGGTAAGTTTTTTTAGTGACTTCCTACATTAATAAAAATGTTGGTTATGGAAAAGCTCGTGATACGTACTCCTTCCAACATAGATTAGTCACTTCAAGCACCATGGGGGTGTATGTAAGATAGAAGTGAATGGTATAGAGGTGAGTAGAGAAACTTGAACATAAACCCATAATATGGAGGATGAGAATAGATAGAGAGAAAATAAAATTCTAGGATTATAAAGATAAATGTGACAATAGAGAAGATGTAACAAAGTGAGAAATCCATAATTAATTGTAAATAGGATTAGGAGTAGATTAAAATATGCTAAAGATGGAAAGGTGAAAAGACAAGCTGTGAAAGATGATGGAAGTAAAGAGTGTTGATAGTAAATAGAAGGGCCTAAAGAAGAGAACTAAATAAATAGGAATGGTGTAGATATGAAGCTTATGGAGTAGGAAAATGAAAGTAGGTTAACAACATAACAAATAGAAGATAGAAATAGATCATAGTTAATGAAAGGGATATTATTTGGACTTGGGAAGAATTTAGCTTATAATGTATGAATATCACAAATTCAAGTTCAAAGTTATAAAAATCTCAAAACATAGATCATTTACTTTAAGATTATGTATGCCCCCAATCTAATTTATGATTTGGGAGAATAAGAAGTATAGGAGAAGAGGTGGATACAAGCTATTTTGATTATTTTATAGATAAATTTGGTAAACTAAGTGCAAAGACAAATCAAACAATAGACTAGAAGAGGGCAAAAGTGTTGGGATTATTTTTTAGATCTTAAAAGACTAGTGCATAGAAGTCCCTAGTCGTAGTCACTAGTGTACAGACAAATCTAGTCATAGTCACTAGTGCGCATAGACCTATAATAATATTTGCCCATGTGTAGAAACTAATGATATAAAATTCAAGTGTGACAATAATATCACTCAATGAAGTAATTTCTATTTATTTGATGTAATGTGAAGGGTTTATGAATCCTGAGTAATGCTTGAATATTTATGATATGAAATAGAATAATAAGGGGGAAACATTTGAGTGAAGAAATATGAACTCATAATGGCCTTGTCAGGTTGAACCTTAGAGTTAATTTTAAAATGAATGTTAAAAATCTTGATCTTGCATAATTTAAAGATCTATTAATAGTAAATTTTAAAATGAATAAATTTACAAGCCAAACTATTCAAGACCTAATGTAGATTCAACAAAAGTATGGAGAATCAGTTGACAACTATGATTATATATTTTTTGATGTCATGAATAAGATTGAATTCATGCTAGAAGACAAAGATAAAGTTATTTATAGAAGGGATATGACAAAGAATTAGATTTTCTATTATGTAGTATCAATTCCTAACTAGGACTAATGCCTAATTTGATTCTCTATGAGTGGATCATATTAAAGATTTTGGTGACCATCTAGTAGTGGGTTATAAATTAGAAGTAAAACTATATGTGTTTATGAGTAGAATGGATGAAATGCATGAGAATGATAAGCCTAAATTAGGAGTATCATGTATAGAATTTGGTTGAGAAGGACACCACATGAATGATTGTCCAAAACTCAAAATGGAGTTTTGTGAAACTTGTAGAGTAATTGGAAATGTTACTTCAAAGTGCCATATTTTACATTGATATATCTATAAGTCATAGAGTATGTACTTCAAATTTTACAAATTGATATATCATGACAAGAGGTGTTGTAGATCTATACATGAGCTAAAATAATATATTATGAAGAATGTATTCATAGTTGTTACACAATAGTTATTGAATATGAATATGGGTATCCAAATCCTAGATACAAATATGACAAGTGTGGCATAAGGTAGTCCTTAGTGGATACCTTCATCATCAAAATACCAACCCCAAGGTTTGGTCAGCTAGATGCCATCTTCTACACAACACTATTATTGATCTTCCTATAATAATATGATTCCATAACAACACCAATCTAATTTGGTTCCAAGTTCACCTCACTAATAATATGGAGGGTATGATGCACAAAAGAATCATTAAAGATGATATGGTAGACAATAGTCTCAAGGATGGGGATATCAACAAAATAAAAGTGGCTATAGAGGAGAATATAATGGAGGATATTGATAAGGGTATCAAGGAGGTCCTAATAATGATTATTGATATGATTGACCACTTATACAATTTTATTTGTGTGGATAATACAATTAATATGTAAAGAATTTCCCTACTAATCTATAGAGATAGACCTACTGGGTGAACTATAGATTTGAAGTCCAATATAAAATGGAAGACTATACAATGATCAAGTCACAAAAGAAGGAGAATCTAGTGTGCAATGTGAATTTTTTAAATGAAAAACTTAAGGAGAATGAATTCATATAGGTAGTTACCAGACAAAAAGATACAGAATAGGGATTGCCACCTTTGGAAAAACTAGTAGATCAGGGGATTAGAAAAGTTCATCCTGATCAACAACCTAATCCTATAAGAGATAAGAATTTAACGTATCAATAAACTCATGTTCCAAAAAATATAAAATATTATAGTGTTTTATAATGAGATAAAATAACCATTCATGTACAAATTTATGAACAAATTGTGTATATAATGAATCGGGAAGGAGTTTTAACTTCTTTAAAAGACTTACTGAAGTTACTTACTACACTAGATAATGAGGATATATCACATAATATTAATAAAACATTGAACATATTTTTAGAGTGTGTGTATTATGGGAGACCACATATAGATAAGGTTGTCTAGTATGTGAAAACTAATAAGCCTTGGGATGTTGACTCTCGCATGGATATTGATCTTGTAGGTTACAAAATTTTTGATGCAGTATTTTACTCTGGGATTACTATGAATATGATTCTGAGATCAAAAAAAGAAGCTATTAATAGGACACACTTGAGATATAATCTTGTGACCTTCAGCCTCTCGAATTATGGGTGGGTAAAACTAAATAGTCACCTCGATAATTATTAGTGATTTTGAAGTCATTTATATGAATACTATTGAGACCCATTACTCTACCTTAATTGGTAATAAATGAGATTATAATAGTAAAATTAATATTAACAAAGTGCACAAACAACTAGAGCCTGATCAAGGAGATAATATAGTTGTCATCCCTTTGAATAAAGTAGAAAAAAATCCTTACATAATTCTGAATGAACAATAGTCATCATATGATTATGGTGATAATAGTTAGTTAAAAATAAACAAAGATACATAGAGGAACAATTTATAAGCTATTGAGTATAAGTTTTTGAACCCATAGATGGAACAACACAGATAACAAATTAGCCATATTACAAAATAGTAATTAAAAAATATCTAGTGCCATAGTTTTAACTCAAAGGTTATACCTTTCCATAAGTGTGATCTCGTACTAGGTTGAACGTGGATGTCCTATATAATACAGGTGTAAAAATGATGGATTATACCAAACCTACTATAGAGGGTGTTTTACCTTGGGATATAACATCTTCCATAAGTGATGATTTAGACACTCACATGTTGAACTAGGTGAGGGGAAATCATGAGCTATGGCATCTATGCATGGTGTTCACCACTAAACATTAGTGACATCAATAATTTATGATATATGACATTAATCCACTAATCTTGAGGTTAGAACACCATGTGTTAGAGGTGGATGAAAGAGTCAGTACATTATCATATGCGCTAAAAGGTACTATTTCTATTTGGTGCACAGTGAATAGAGATCTAAAGATACATTGGGAGCAAGCATGTGATTTTTTGCATGTGTGGTTTCAGTTACTACCTATTGTGAAATATGAATGATTACTATTTTAATAAGTCCAATAGACCAAGATACACACTCATCAATATGTATATATAACTTCTGTAAAAGGAGTGGATCCAAGCTATTAGGTACACATTTTTAGCCACACACTACCACCACTACTAATGGTCTATCCTTCATCAAGAGTGTAGGATAGAAACTGAACATTTTGCATAAGTACAACAAGATTTCATTCAAACTTTTATGTTTGAGGATGATAACCCTTTGGATTATAAATAATTTTATAAACTTAAAATATTTATATGTCATGGAAGAACATAAGATTTGGGAGCTATAATAGAGTTATCCTCATAGCAAGAAGCATCTCATGATTTTAATTTGGAGTTTCACAATCACATGGCAAATCAAAAGGAATAAGATCTTATTAAGCCTTGTAATAGAATAAAAAATGAGCTAAAAGAATACAATAATAGTGACATAGATATAGATTGGGAAGGATTCATTGAACTGAAGAGGGGAACCAAACCAACACTATCCCAAAGCATAAAAAAAGTTGAAGAGGATAGACTATGAAATATAGATATTCCAAAATAGGAAGGAGAGTGTGATATGAAAGAGGCTCTACCCAATACATCAAGCAAAGTGTATTAAGAAACATTAAAAAGATAAACTAAAATAAAATATTGGAATAGAGTCAGTTCTTAAGTTTATGATTATGGGATATTACTTGTGGTAGGAACAAATGTCAAAGGTATTACAATTGATATGAGACCATCAAGATATTTTCTTGACCAAAGTCTTTGAAATAAAAGGTGTATATCCATCATTAGGGAAATGCACATAAAGTTGAAAGAGTGTGCTCAAACTATTAAAAATCACCCATATAGGCTAAACACCAACATGAAAATAAAAGTAAAGGCTGAATTGGATTGAATACAAGAATCCAAATTCATTTATCTAGTTGAAAAAGTAGACTAGTTGAGTCCCATAGTGATATACAAAAACAATTATAGGGATATACGTGTTTGTGAAGACTATCATGCACTCAATGACACTTCCATCAATGACCATTTTATGATATTGTTAATGGATGAAGTCCTAGATTTGGGCATAGGTTACAAAGTGTACTCATTCACATATAGATTCAATGGGTACCATCAAACTCTAATCACATAAGAAGACCAAACTAAGACTAATTTTGCAATTGAATGGGGATCATTCACATATAAGGTAATTGCTTTTGATTTGAATAATGAACCAATAGTTTTCTCTAGATCTATAGTAACTACATTTAAAGACTTCATTCATGATTTCCTAGAAGTATATTTGGATGGTTGGGCTATCTTTTTTCTATTTAAATAGCATCTATCAAAATTGTGACTAATGTTAGAATGGTTTTGAGCTATATGCATTTCTCTAAATTTAAAAAGGTGCTTATTTTTTACACCTTTTAGTGTTCTTATGGGTCATGTTGTTTATAGTGATGGCCTATTTTGGACAAAGATAATATTACCATAATAGTGGGGATGCCATCACTAACCAAATCTATAAAAGTGTGTACCTTTATAGGTTATATGGGATATTATAGTGATTTTTCAAAGGATATATAGCCATATCTTTACCAATGGAAAAACTATTGCACAAAGATACAAAGTTTAACTGGACCTCAGAATGCTAAGTAGACTTTATCATTCTTAAATAAAGGTTTGTGACTATACCTATTTTAATTTTTCCTAATGAGAGGTTATTCCACATCTATGTGGTTGCTTTTGCTATTACATTAAGGACTATCTTAGCACAACTAGGAGATTTTCCAGCAAGAATCTTGTTAACCATTTTTGGTCCTATAGACCAAAATCGGTCTCCCTTTTCTTCTCCTTCCATTTCCAAGCTCAGACAGGAAGGATAATGCAGAAGTATACTTTTCCAACTCATTTTTTCTCTTTGCATGAAAATGGCTTAGATTCAAGCATTTGCAAGAATAGGCAGGTTTGGAAGGAGCGATTATACAGGAGTTTGCAAAAGGTGCTAACTTCATGAGAGTTCCAAAAGTTGAGTGTAGGTTCTATGTCTCAAATGTCTAAGGAGCTCCATGATGTGTTGTCGGGTTTGATAGAGCAAATAAACTATTTTGGAGGACTTTTATTTGCAAAATAGACCAAGTTCAGAAGGTAGAAAATGCTTGAAAGGGTTAGAGTTTTCCTTCAAAAAAATGACTAAGACAAAAGAAAGTCCAAAGGAAATAACAAAGGGGAGCCTATAAGCAAAAGGAAGTAATTCCTTCAAACTTTTGTCTAGAGGAATACTTTGGATAAACCAAAAGTCCATTCAAACAAGCAAGGCAAAAGAAGTACCCTTTGAAAGGGTCATTTCCAACATTCCTGAAGGGCACCTACCCTTCAAGAAGGTACAGGAATGAATTTGAGACATTTTCATAACACCCAAGTGCCCTACAATTTTTTTGAAGGGCACAGAGGGAGAGCAACTAGCCCTTGTAGAGGTCACTTGGTTGGCAATAGTACCGAAGTAGATTTCTCAAAGGGCATTCTTCAAAGGCAGTCAAAGGAAAGGACAAGGACATAATTTCTTCAAAATTTTGTCTGAAGGAATTCCTTCGGACAAAAAGTCTAAATAAATTTGGAAAGGCTATGAGCAAGAAATTCCAAAGAAAAAAAACTAAAACAAAGGCAAAATAGAAGGAAAGATATCCTTTAGAATTTTTGCTCAAAGGAATTCCTTCAAACAAAAGTTTGAAGGAATTCAGCCGCCAAACAATGAGGACCCGACAAAGACAAAAGCCCGACCAAAGGAAAAGGCTGAAGGAATAGAAAGCCAAAGACAAAGGGAAAGCCGAAGGAATTCCTTCAGATATTTTATCCAAAGGATGAGACTACCAAAAGGAGCTTGAAAGACCCTGAAGGGTAGGTGCCCTTGCAGGGGACTCTCGATGACTATGAAGGGACACTTCTCCAAAGCTGAAGGGACACCTCCCCTTTGGGAAGGATCAAACAAGAAAGCTGAAGGAATTGCCAAGGGGGGTGATGGGCTTGAAGATGTCAAAATTGAGCATCGCAAACTAGCTATTGGAATCCAGACGTCTGATGACATCCATGTAGACATCAAATTCAAGGCAATGGAATAGCCATTGGCTTTCATATAATGATGGGTGCACAAATGTCAACTTTATGGCAATGAAATAGCCATTGATCTATAAAGGCTTGAGCACAGACCCAAATGCATTCAAAAGCCTTAAGGTCAAAAGGAAGAACCACTAAGAAGGGAGCCTAAAGAGCCAAAGATTGATAGAGGATAGCCTTGAGGGCTTAGATTGCCAGAAGGAGTCAAAGAGAGGAAAAGACAAAGCTGGGAAAAGACAAAAGTTAAGAATGAACTTAGTGACCTGCTGATGAAAGAGCCCAAAGAACTAGAAAAGGATGTTAAGATATCCCTAAGAGATCAAATTCTAAGAAAAGATAAAACCAGGAAGAGACAAAGTTGGGAAAGGACAAAAGTCAAGAGTGAACTCAATGACCTGCCAAAATGGGAGCCCAAAGAGCCAAGTGTAGAAATAGACAAAATAGCCTAAGTGGCAAAAGAAGGTGTCAACACAAGGAGCTATTCCAGTGGTTGAAACAATCTCTACCAAGTGTTCATCAAGGAGCACAAATAGTAAACATTGCATCCTATTTTTTCCTCATTTTGCATTAATGAGCAGACAACCATGTGAATATCTTTAAGAAGTGGTCTTGTTTGCAAACAAAAGGGGTAGCCTTGTCATTAAAACAATCAGGTGACTAATGCTTTTATAGTAGCATTTAATACATTTTAAGTGCTAAAGTCAAGACCGGTGACTACACAGCATGGTTCTAGTAGGACATTTCTATAAGGATGATATCAGCAATAGTGACTTCCTCTTCCTAAGGCTTTCAATGCAGCATGGGTCATTTATTTTACCAGAAAGTGCTAAAGTCTTTTCCAAAAAAGGCTATATATATTATAATCTCTCATTTTGAGAAGATATCTCTCATATTGTAAGGTGAATCCCTACCAATTTTCACTTGGAAATAATAGAATACACATTTTTTACCTCTATTTTGGTTGGATATATCTCTAAGTGTGTCTGAGTGTTAGCCTTGTGTTCAGTCATTTCTTTCCTAATGCTTTCACAGGCTCGATACCAACACACCTAGTATAGACAAAGCACCATTCTTGTAGGTGACAAGAAGAGTTGTATCTAGAGTGCAGAGGTAGAAGAAGGTTACCAAGTAGTGTGCTTTTCCATTAAAGCCTCCCTATTAAGCTCCCTTCAGTCTAGCTCATTCACCAAATAAAGTGTATGTATGTGTTCTTATGGCTCAAAGTGTGAGTATGAGTAGATCAAACTTGTTTGGTGCATCACCAGATTAGGTTAGGTTCTATTTTATAGTAATCCTTCTCTCTTTTCAACCCCCCCCCATTATATATATGTATTAACAATATTACTATAATAACTCATAGATGCATTAAAGGGAGCTAGCCCTTATCTAGAGACTGTCCCCTCAATTTTTCTAGACCCACAGGCAAGAGAGGATTTTTCATTTTACCATGTGGAAGAGATAAGCTCAGTCTTCTCTCTAGGGTGTAATCCATAGCGTCAACAGTTTTTGGCACGCTCGGTGGGACAAACTAGTTTGTATCCAAAGAGTTGAATAATTTTGGTGTGTTCTTCAACCAACCAGCCTTTGGAGGCTTTTCATCAACACCAATGGTGACTCTGATTTAAATTAGCTGGTTAAGAAGTCTTGGTGCCATCAAGAAATCACATTTTTGTATGTATAATTCTATTGCTCAAAATCATGGACCTTGTTTTCCTTCATATAACTTTGATCAAGCTTAGGTTGTTCATGGAATCACCTCAAGAAGCTCTCCTAGTTACCCTTCAACAGTAAGGGAAGTAACACTATAATTTGAGAAGCAAGTGATGGAGATAGATAGATTAGATGAGCAGTATAGATATCAACAGGAGCTTATGTACCAAGAGGAGTGTTTGTTCAAGCAAGCTCAGGCCTTGCAATCCATGAAGGAGGAGGTGTCAAAATGGAAGAGTCCATCCATTCAAAGCAATCAGCCTTGTGTGCTTTCTCCCATTCCAATGTAGCCCCTTCCTATTCTAAATAAATCCCCCTCTCATGCACCAAATCCTTTCTACCAGATAGTACTTGTTCACTCTAGTTCATTTAATACAATAACCACTTTTGCTCTTAATCCCTTACATCTAGCTTTCCAACATGAAAGGGTGTTAAAGCAACCTCCTATGGAAATGAACCTTATCAATTCATTAGAGTGTGAATCCTCCTTATAAGGGAATACCATGAACCATCATGTCCCTCTTCAGGAAACTCATCATGTACATCAATAGTCTCTTCATAATCTTCCTCAGCCTCCCCAAGTTTATCAACTTGCATACCTATTTCCCTAAATTTCATATCTCACATACACAGCCCCTACTCATGAGCCAAGTCAAGATTAACAAAGTCCTTTCTCCAATCATGTTGAGGGGAGTTCTGAAATAATGAATCTTGTGTTTAAAGCCAACCTTGATAGGCAGATTGAGTTGGCAAATCTTCACATGCAGTAGTGTATGTTAGCAGCAAGGGAAGCAGAATCCAAACCCTTACTACACATCACAACCCCATCACCCCAAAAGGAGACTTCCAGTCCCAAGATCATGACCTAGGGTAAAGTTGTTGAGTCATGGAGCAACAAGGAGGAGAAAGACATTATCTGAGAGTGTGAGGTACAAAATGAGGCTAGTCCATTTCAAGTCCCTCCCACCCTTCCTCAAGAAGCTTCTTATACTCTATGGCAGCCTTCATGCACTCCCCATTTCCATGATGATTTCTATGAGCTCCAAGAAAGAATCTTTCAAGATAATCTAGCTAAGCAAATTGAGGAATTAGAGGCTAAGGTGAGATTACTTAGTGAAAGAGAGATGGAGGTTTTAGACCTTGTAGAGGAGCCTACACTGAAAGACACCCCTTCTACCAATCCTCAAGCTAATTTCGATATTGATGAAGTTTTGATCAAGTGGAGAGATGAAAATCAAGTGATTTTGGCCCAAGGTTTTCCCCCATTTTCTCATAAGTTTTCAAAAAGATCACCTGCTTTCCATTACCAACCTAATTTTGACAATCCTTATGTTCCACCTCTTTGCCTGGTAAATAAAGAATGTTTCTCTTATGTTGAGGAATCCATCTTAGAGGAAGCAAGTGAAGATGAGTATGCTCAATTCATGACTGATCAGGGAGACTTCATGAGTGCAGATGAGGAGGAGATCACCATATGTACCCCCTTTGATGAACAAGAATACAAGTCACAAACTTTTGCCTCTATCTCTGATGAGGAAGAGATGATCTCTGACTCTTCTCTCACTTTGTAAGACATCATGGAGGAGCATGGATAGATTTTTGATCATATTTTGAATAATTTGTTTGAAGTCATTGGGGAAAGTTACACTCTTCTTCAAGGAGGCTATGAGCTGGCTAAGGGTGGAGAAGGCAACATTGGGACTCAAATACGTATGCGAAGGGGCTGCAAGCTTTCCGATTTATCTTTTCAAGAGGTCGGTGAATCTGAAGATGATATTTTTGAAGTCATCAAGGAGGATGACCATGCCATGAAACCCAAGTTGGAAGAGGACTAGGAGGATGTCTTTGAACAACTAAAGACTCTAGTCTTTGAGTAAGAGAAGGAGAGGCATGTCTATCTTGAGGAAATATTTGAAGAAGAGAGCCTTGAACCAGAAAGTGATGTTTTGTGAGATGAACACTCAGTCTGTGATCTCATTTCAGACATCACAATAGACACCCTTCTTCAAGAAAGCCATGATCAATTAGAAGATAAATTTGACAGTCTCTTCAATGAGGCAAAAGGGGACAAGCCAATCCATGATGCATATTAAAGGGCTTATGGTGATAAGCTATCAGCCATTGATTTATTGATGAAACACACCAGCATGAAGGGCTAGCATGAGGTAGTCTCCAAAGAGAAAAGTGTATACATAGATGTTGGAGACATGTTTGACCCTGACCCACTCAGATACAAGCCAATCAAGGTGGCAGGCAAGAAGAGCAAGTCACCAAATCTCCATTCCATTTAGTCACTTGTCTGGCACCATAAGTTTTATTCCCATGAAGGAGATTTAAGAATTTTTCCCTTTGATCCACTAGGGAGGCAAATATACCTGATTAGTTATACATAGTAGTTTGCTTTTAGTTTTTCTTCCCTATTTTCCCTAAGTGTTGTTTGCACAAGTAGTGTTTTTTAGCCTTGTGTGTGTTTCCCTTTGTGTTTATGGTAAAATCTTCATGATTGATTCTTAGATCTCTCGAGGCTATCACTAAATTTTTCAAAGCTACATCTTGACTTTGTGCCCAATGGATTCTGAGGCTATTGGCTTCTAAGCATAGCAGGCATGTTTCCCCTGGAATCACCAAATTGTTGACCATTTTTGGTCTTGCAGACCAAAATCAGTCTCCCTTTTCTTCTCATTCCATTTCCAAGCTTAGACATGAAGGATAATGTAGAAGTATACTTTTGTAGCTCATTTTTTCTCTTGGCATGCAAAAGGCTTAGCTTCAAGTGTTTGCAAGAATAGGTAGGGTTGGAAGGAGTGATTATATAGGAGTTTGCAAAAGGTCTAGCTTCATGAGAGTTCACAAAGTTGAGTGTAGGTTCCATGTCTCAAACATCTAAGGAGCTCCATATGTGTTATCAGGTTTGACAGAGCAAATACATAATTTTGGAGGAATTTTATTGGAAAAATAGACTAAGTTTAGAAGGCAGAAAATGCTTGAAAGGGTCAGAGTTTTCCTTCAAAAAAAGGACTAAGGCAAAAGAAATAACAAAGGGGATCATATAAGCAAAAGGAAGTAATTCCTTTGGAATTTTGTCTGGAGGAATACTTTAGAAAAACCAAAAGTCCATTCAAACAAGTAAGGCAAAGGAAGTACCCTTCAAAAGGGTCATTTTCAACATTCTCGAAGGGCACCTACCCTTCATGAAGGTATAGGAATGAATTTGGGACATTTTCATAACACTCAGGTGCCCTACAATTTTTTTGAAGGGCATAGAGGGAGAGTGACTAGCCCTTGCAGAGGGCACTTGGTTGGTGATAGTACCGAAGCAGATTTCCCAAAGGGCACTTTTCGAAGGCAGTCGAAGGAGTGGATAAGGACATAATTTATTTAGACTTTTGTCTGAAGGAATTCCTTTAGATAAAAAGTCTGAATAAATTCAAAAAGACTATGAGAAAGAAAGGCTGAAGAAAAAATAAGTAAAATAAAGGCAAAATAGAAGGAAAGATATCCTTTAGACAAAAGTTTGAAGGAATTCAACCACCAAACAATGAGGACCTGACAAAGACAAAATCCTGAACAAAGGAAAAGGCCGAAGGAACAGAAAGCCAAAGACAAAGGGAAAGCTGAAGGAATTCCTTTAGACATTTTATCTAAAGGATGAGACTACCAAAAGGAGCTTGAAGGACCCCGAAGGGCAGGTGCCCTTACGGGGGACTCTCGATGACTATGAAGGGATACTTATCCAAAGCTGAAGGGACACCTCCCCTTTGGGAAGGATCAAACAAGAAAGCTGAAGGAATTGCCAAGGGGGTGATGGGCCCAAAGACATCAAAATTGAGCATCACAAACTAGCTATTGGAATCTAGATGTCTGATGATATCCCCGTAGATGTCAAATTCAGGGCAATGGAATAGTCATTGGCTTTCATATAATGATGAGTGTGTGAATGTAAACTTTATAGAAATAAAATAGCTGTTGATATTTAAAGGCTTGAGCATGGACCTGAATGCATTCAAAGGTCTTAAGTCCAAAAGGAAGAACCATTGAGAAGGGAGCCCAAAGAGCCAAAGATTGATAGAGGATAGCCCTGAGGGCTCAAATTTCTAGAAGGAGTCAAAGAGAGGAAAAGACAAAGCTGGGAAAATACAAAAGTTAAGAATGAACTCAGCGACCTACTGATGAAAGAGCCCAAGGAGCCAGCAAAGGATGTTAAGATAGCCCTGAGAGCTCAAATTCTAGGAAAAGACAAAACCAGGAAGAGACAAAGCTGGGAAAGGACAAAAGTCAAGAGTGAACTCAATGATCCACCAAAAATGGATCCCAAAGAGCCAAGCATAAAAATAGACAAAATAGTCCAAGTGGTAAAAAAAGGTGTCAGCATAAGGAGTTATTCTAGTGGTTGAAACAATCTCTGCCAAGTGGTCATCAAGGAGCACAAATAGTAAATGGTGCAGCCTATTTTTTTCTCATTTTGCATTAATGAGTAGACAACCATGTGAATCTCTTTAAGAAGCGGTCTTGTTTGCAGACAAAAGGGGTGGCCTTGTCATTAAAACAATCGGGTGACTCATGCTTCTGTAGTAGAATTTAATATGTTTTAAGTGCTAAATTCAAGACTGGCGACTACACAGCATGGTTCTAGCAGAGTCTTTTTAGAAGGATGATATCAGTAATAGCGACTTCCTCTTCCCAAGACTTTCAACACAGCATGGGTCATTTATTTTTCCAGAAAGTGCCAAATTCTTTTCCCAAAAAGGCTATATATATGTAATCTCTCATTTTGAGAAGATATCTCTCATATTGTAAGGTGAAGCCCTACCAATTTTCACCTAGAATCAATAAAATATGCATTTTTTACCTCTATTTTGGTTGGATATATCTCTGAGTGTGTCTGAGTGCTAGCCTTGTGTTCAGTCATTTCTTTCCTAATGCTTTCATAGGATTGATACCAACACACCTAGTATAGACAAAGTGCCATTCCTACAAGTGACAATAAGACTTGTATCTAGAGTGCAGAGGCAAAAGAAGGTTACCAGGCAGTTGCTTATCCTATAGTGCCTATGGTAAGTTCTTTTATGTGTGTTTCCATTAAAGCCTCCCTATTAATCTCCCTTCAGTCTAGCCCTTTCACCAGATAAAGTGTATGTATGTGTTCTTATGGTTCAAAGTGTGAGTATGAGTAGATCGAACTTGTTTGGTGCATCACCAGCTTAGGTTAGGTTTTATTTTTTAGTAATCCTTCTTTCTTTTCAACCCCCCCATTATATATATGTATTAGAAATATTACTAGAATAACTCAAAGATGCATCAAAGGGAGATAGCCCTTATCTAGAGACTCTCCCCTCAATTTTGCCAGACCCACTGGTAAGAGAGGAGTTTCCATTTTGCCACGTGGAAAAGACAAGCTCAGTCTTCTCTCCAGGGTGAAATCCACATCGTCAATAAATCTATCAGTAGAAAATAATCAATATACAATGACATAAAGATAGGCATTGACTATAGTATTTGCATTGAAATTTATTGACACTATCCATTGGACACACCATTTAATATTTTTACAGACCACCAAGCATTGAGATACATGTTAATAAGCCAATGTTGGGAGGATGGATCTCTAGGTGGCTCATGTTATTTTAAGAGTTTCAATTCTGGATCAATGTAAAAATAGGTCAAGAAAATATTTAGACTAGACCATTTGAGAAGCCTATAAAATGGTGAGTAACTAGAATAAATAGAGAATGAGTCCCTAGATGTGTAATTATTTAGGGTTGTCATCTAGGATAATATAGAGGAAATTGTAAATGTTTCAGATCAAGAAAATTTCCCTCCATATTATATTGAAAGGGATAAAAATTAGATGGTCACCCAAACTACCCCATATAGCCTCACTAATGGATTTATGTACAATATTGGGAAATATGATGTGTTATATAGAGTCACATCAGAGCATTAACTACCATAACTTCTTTAAGAAACACATAAGGGATTTGTAGGGGGTCACACCATAGGTGAATCCAATGCAATAAAAATCTTACAAAGTGGTCTATGGTGGTCAACTTATTTTCAATATGGACACAAGATATCCAAGCATTACAATGTGTGTCACTGAATAGGAAATCCAAATTAGCATGATGAGATGCATATGGTCCCAATGTTGATAGAACAACCATTTGAATAGTGAGGAATTTATTATTTTAGACCTATAAGTCCCACAAGAAAATTAATTCATGTGTAGTACATTATTATTGCAATGGATTACTTCACCAAATAGGTGGAAGTGGCTACAAACCCAAGTTATGGTGCCAAGGATGCTACCAAATTATTATATGAAAACCTTATTACATGATTCAAATGCCCAATCAAGTTGCTTAGAGAAAGAGGAATGCATTTCCTTTTGCATACTATGTGAATAATTACAAGTTATAAGTTAATAACACTATCAAGACTCTCATTTAGGAGTCTATGATCTTGAACCACAAAAGCATGACTTATCACCCCCAAGTAAATGGATAAGATGAAGCATAAAATAAATAATTTGAAAAAATATTAACAAAGATATTTAATGTGCAAAGGTATGATTGGGAGGATCACATTCCTATGATTCTTTGGGAATAAATAATGAATTAAAAGAATTCCATAGGTTTCACTCCCTTCTTAATTGGGTATGGTCTCGAGGAAGTAATGCCTATTAATTACATTTTTATAAGTTTTCACATTGAAATGGTTATGAGGCTAGGTGACCAATATTATCTAAATCAATGATTAATGGACTTAGTTAGAATGGAGGAAAGTCTGATCACAACTTGCAATCTAAGTAATTACATTTATAAGAAGTGGTATTGATGTATGATAGTATATTTAAGGAATTCCTTGGAAAACTATTCATTATATGGAAGGGACCCTACATTTTTCATGAACTCTCATAATAGCATACAATTGGGTTAAAAGATCTATAGAGAACCATATTACCAGGATTTATTAATGGATGTAGGATTAAGCCTTACCCACATATACTCTATTATTCTTGCTATTAAAAGGAGTTGGTGATAAGTATAACCTTATACATTAAGTTTTTTTAATGTTTTTTTGTGGTTTTATTTGTTTTCTTAGGATTAGAGTGTTATAAAGTGAGATATTTAGATTGTAAAACATTGAAACATAACTACAAGAGTGAGAATCACAAACTATGATTGATTTATAGATATATATTGAAGTAAGGATAACTAGAACCAAATACATTGTGTTCATCAAATAAGTCTAGGAAAATGGCACTAACATGATTATTATGGTAAAATCATGGATAATGGTTATTCAAGACCATTAATGGCAATGCACATAAATAGATTGTATCTTTCATGAAACAAATCACATAGCATAAAGGCATTTGGGGTCATAAAATAATTTATATGAGTGAAAGGACATCCTATCACATCATATAATTTCCAGAAAAATAATTAAAGGGTTTAGAAGTAAAAGGTCCACTATCATATCAAATAAAATCTAGGTGAAATTAATTTTGCAGGAAAACTCATGCACAACCAATAAGTTCATTTACACTAGTCAGATAGATAGATTTGGATGCCAAAAACTATATAATAAAGGTAATGGACAACACACATATTTTACACACCTCTACCAATAATTAAATTTTGTGATTTACTTCTAAAACATCTCCTTGTGTAGCGATTACACACTAGATCTAGAAAAACCAAAGTAGGTATTCAACTAGGGCCACCATAACAACCATGGAGGGAGCTCAATTATTGATTCCATTCTATGATGTGAAAAATAAAGTAAATAATAATCAACTAAGGTCTATAGAAAACTAAATATAATGAACCTGACCCATTTAACTTCATTGATTAATAAATTACTATATTTTCTCCTAGGTTACAAGAAGCTACATAATAAGGAGCCTTAGTGTTCCAAATCCATTGTGAGGCTCAGATATAGAAAAAATTATCAAGGTACCTAAAATTGGATAGTTCAATGAGGTAATTATTACTATTTTGAGTAGGTATAATGAATATTATATTCATTTATCCCATGATGTCATAATTTGAATGAATGCTCAGAGTATGGCATGAGCAGTCGACCTCCCATCTCATGGAAAAACCCTTATTCCTTACAAATCCACCATTTCACCAGTTCATTTAGACACCAGGGAGAATTATATGATAAGGAAAGGTATAGGAATACTAATTAATTCAATAAATGATACTTCAATGCACATTCTTATTAAATTTGTTACAAAAATGTTTTGGCAAACTACAAAGTTGGCTAAGAAAGTAAAAAAAGGGTTTATATATATTATGTTTCACATGATACACCTATATGAAGAATATAACTAACCTGAGTTTTTGGCATCAAAATTAACTACCAACATTGAGAAGATACATGTAGGCACCTTCGAGGCATTCCAATATTAGTTCTTGGTATTAATCTTTTACTTCATGTAGTAAATATTACAAGGACTAGTCAACCCAACTACTTATTTTTTGCCTACTATGGAATTTAAAAACATTATATGAACCAAAATGGGGGGACATTATAAATTAGGGTGGTTTAATGCATGGTGGATTGATATCTTGACTTGATCAAGTTGCACCCCAGAATACCACCCCAATATGTCATGTAGTATCTAGGTTAGCATGCATAAATTACAAAGCTAAACAATGACATCCAAATCAAAGTGCATAAGTTAGTAACACCAACTACAGCCATAATTCCATTCTTCATCATGATGTTGGATGCACAAGTATAATTTTGGAAGTAAAAACCTTTAGCTACAAGGAAGGTGCAACCTCTGCATTTCATCCCTCTAATAGGATAATAACCCATGTCTGAGCAAGCACAAGGCAACCACAAGAAAAACCATAGGCTTCACCATAAATAATATGACCTTTGTCACATCAAGATAAAGGAAAGAGAAAGGAGCCATCAAAAAGTGCCTCACCACACCCACCAAATAAGAGAACTTGGTAAGAGAATTCTTATTTAGAAAATCCAAATGTCTCAAAAATAAATGATGAATGTGACTTGCCATAATTAGGACTTGATGAGCACAAAGTACCAAAGTCTATGTTGGCATACATTAGTAATGATAGTCATGAGCATGAAGAATAAAAAGAGTTCTTTTTTCTAGAAAGTAATGTTCACTTGCCAAGTGTGAAATTAGATAAGGCAAGACCTTTAGGTTGACATCACTCAACCTCCCCCATCTATTTTAATTGACAATATAGGGTATAAATCATCTTAGTCAAAATTAGTGGCCAAAATATTCCACAAAAATCTAGCTACAAGATCTTCTATTACATATCAAGAAGAGTAACCTACATAGAGAATCCACCCTAGCCATGATGTGAAAACTAGTGACTCCTCCTTCAACAAAGGCATCCCAAAAAATAAAATAAGGAATGGTATCTTTTAGAGAATAAATCAAAAGAGAGGGGAGTGAAACAAGATCTAGAAGCACAACCACAACCCCAAATCCAAGCTATGAATAAGTAAAATATGAGACGCATTACCCATCCTACATACAAAAATTAGGTGACTATATAAAAGATTACTTTGGTTGAATCCTTCATCTTTGAATATATGCAATCAATTACAATACTAGGCTCAATAAATCCTATGGAAGAACCTAAAGAGACCAGCTCATCACAATAAGAGACACAAATATGAGTTATGTAGAAACTAAAGGATCTAAATTAGGAGAAAAAAGGATCAGAGGAAATAGATAAAGGAAGAGATAAATAAAAATAATAAATAACCAAATATAAAGGAAGTGGTGAAAGAATAATAATGCAAGCAACAAGTAGCTGCACGAGAAGATCAATGCAAACAATAAACTATGAAGAAAGCATGCCAGAAGTAAGATAAAGAAGTAATAGCTACAAAGAAGCAAGTTAAAGAAGTATAGGTTGTGCATAATTAAGCTTGAGGAAGGATAGGATCAAAATAAATGAGTCAAATAATTAAATCCAAATAAAAAGAGTAAGAAGAGGCAATGAGAAAACAATATGAAGCATAAGCTATGCAACAATAGTAAGAGGTAACAACAACACTAGAAAAGATTCAAGAGGATCAAAAGGATAAATAATAGTAGTGAATTCATTATGAATAATCCAAGTGCATATATTAAGAGCAAGCAATAAAGGACAAAGCCAAAGATAAAGCTAAGACTAAGGCTAAGGCCAATATAGAAGTGAAAGCTAAGGTTGAGGAAGAATTCAAAACTATGGCTGAGGTAGAAGCCAAAACCAAATTTGAAGTTGAAGCTCAGGATAAGTCTAAATTGAAATCTAAATCCAAAACTAAGGAAGATACGAAGTCTAAGGCTAAAGCTTTAGCTTAAGATAGAAAATAAAAAAAGGTTAAATCCAAGGAAGAAGTAAATCACATATAACAATAAAAACTAGCAACACAAGGAGGTGTGTAGGAGGAGGCTTCATAGTCAAAACTCAAATCACTATCTTGTGGTTGTTAGATGTTCTAACATCATACACCTGATTCACCACCTTCTCTCTTCCTTTAGCTCAATTCATGTTATCTCCTACAATTCTTCCAACCACATCCATGACATTTTCTACCACTACACTTGAAACATCTGTAGAGTTTTCCTAATTGTCGCTAACCAAGTAGATTGAAGGCATATATACATTTCAAGAGTCCATTTCACAAATATAATGACCCTTAAAACAAAAATTCTTTTGAACATAAGGTGATAATGCATAATTAAGTTGCAAACCTAAAAATGTGTGCTACATAATCAATAATAGTTTCCAAACACTGGTTACATAAGTCTTAGGTGACCAAGTGATGTTGGAAGAAAAACAACTCATAACTTTTTTGAAGCAACTCCAAAGGATTAGATGGCTATGCAACACCTTCAAGCACTAAGAACATATGGATAGAACATAAAATTAGAAATGGAGATAATCTATGAACTATTCAATGAATAAGAGCATGTTTTAGACACCATTACACAACAAGAAAAATAGATAGAAAAAAAGATGCTAAATTCAAAACAACTACTTCTGATGTGATGATCAAAACCCTCAAATAATTACTAAATTCAAGGGATGACACCATGCATAAACTTCAAAATTGGCACAATGAGAATCTACATACTATATATGATAGCCTAAAATATCAAAGGCATGTGAATTGATTGGATGAGTTGATTGTAGATATACATCTTAAGGAACCAATGATAAAACATTTGTTACTATCACAAAAGATGAATATGTGAAGAACTTGATGGTAATCTAGATCCCATTATGCATAATGCTAGCTATGGTGTAGGAAGTGCTAACATACTGGAAGATTATTAAGTAATATCTTTCATATATTGATCCTTTTATTACTCAAATTTTATATGAGCCTCAATTCGTTCCACCACAACTCCATTAGATCCTAAAATATAAGAAGATAGCCATAAATCTTAAAGCAAATAATGAACAATAATAACTCCCACCAACTAATTATATGTACCCAAGTGATTCCTCCTATTAGGAGACCCCTTATCCAACGGAAGCACAATTGATTACTTTCTTATAAGCAATTAAACACAGAATTATACCAGAATGATAAAGTAACTAGAAACATGAGACATCAAAGAATTTGAGAGACAATACACACTCTTGTATTAGATATTACTAGGAAAAAATACAATAAGGAAGATGCCACTTCTTCCTCCACCTCAAAGTCTTGCCACACCTCAAGACCTTCTTCCCTCTCTCTCTTGCTCAACACAAACCAACTCTATAGCTTGAGTTATTATCACTCCTTGAATGCTTCAACTGATCTCCTTGACCTTACACCTGTAGATCTCCTTGACCTTGCTTGCTTCAATGCTTTTACTTGCCTTCTTGATAATTACAATACATGCCTCATGGGTCTTTAAATAGAATCCCATGGTTACAAAAATATAAATCTAACTACAATAATTAGACACGCAGCTCATGACTATAATTAGTCATTTAACATGCAAACACTCGCTTCACTTAACTGACTGTTCGTCAACAGCAGTTCTGAAACGCCATAGGCGACCGATGTCAGTCCCTATCTGTCTGGTGCTGACCGACGTTGGCCGACTTCCTGCCGACGCCGGTTGCCTTCTACACTGGTAATGACCAACGTCGGTCATGCTGCCGACACTGATACTTCTGGATCTTCAGCAACCTCCCTTCTTCATGTCTGCAATAGTTGAAGCTTTTAGCTCCACACCCTAACACCTCCATAGCATAAGTAGAACTAAAATATCATTAGACTACTACATATCCACTTAAAAGCATGCCATTATCCATCTAGTAGGTACTATGCACTCTAATTTTACAATTTTCACAAGTTTTTCATATTATTGTAGGATACCCTCAAACATTAAGAGTGGGGCCAGGATAGTTGAAAACCCATAAAAGGAAGCCACTTGGTTTTGATATTATATTAAAAATCCAAAATGGAGGTAAGTTATTATGTTACTTGAAAACCTGAAAGGGCATCTAAGTAGTGCACAAAGGGTGAAAACTAATAAATGAGACCTAGAGTGATAATCATGACTCTTGTTTTGGTCTTATCCCTTCAACCTCAAATCAGAGTATTTTATTGTGATATTATCTCAGGATGAGATACAAAATTAAGTCTAGGAAAGTTTTGGATGAATAATAGGGTTGACTAAAATCATAAAGTATAATTAATACACACATGTGCAAATTGATCTATTATGTCTTTTTTGTATTATCTTTTGTATGTATTCAACATTGGACAGAATAGTAGTTGGTCTCAGATGTGAAGGGTCATTTTTTTTGACACAGTACAAGTTTGGAATATGAAGATACAATGCTTTGTATAATATTATAATTAACACCCAATTATAATTGAGAATGGTTATGTATGTTATAAAGATTAATACAATGTTTTCAATGGTTTACATATGCACAGTGAGTGTTATGTATTTATTAATCTATATAGTTATGTGGACTAGTCTATATACATTAACATTTCATGTCTTCACATTAAGATCTTGACTTAGTCTTCAATTGTATCATTTAGTCTGATTTGTTGACAACTGTTCTTCTTTGTTATTAACTGTGCAAGTTATCCTTGTCATTAGCATGTTCTTGAGTTTTCTAAGAACCTATGCTAACATGGTTTGTGCCCTTTATCTTGCCTATTTTTGTATGTTTATGTATTATTTTCCTTTGATTATACTTTTTATTTATTGATATTCTTATTGCATGTGCCCATTGGCCTTTTTTTATAAACCTAATTCATTGAAGTTAAAAAAATATAAAAACATTATTAAATGTCAAAAATAAACATTTATTTTATATTTATTGATTGATACATATCATTTTTATTATCCTAATATGATCCATGTGTAGAGAGGATTACATAAAATGATTATTCAAACATTAGTCCAATAAATCAAAGGAAAATTGCATAAGGGTAAACCAAATTAAGCCTATCTATTCATGCTAGAATTACAAAAGATAGAAAGAAATAATTAAAATAAAAAAACATCATATTACCTTCCCAAGTAGATCCACCATCCAAGAGAAGCTCAAAAACATGTTCTTTCCTTGATCAAGCATCCTTGTCTTCATCAATAATGGTCGAAAACTCTTCCAATGTCTCAAAAACACTCCATAAAACCTAGGCTCGTGATATGTAACTATCTAATTTGCCTATCAAATGAAGCTAATCCAATATGAATAATACAATAATCAAAACACAAATGACTTATGTAGAGATTTTAACATTATAACATTGTAATACTTGAGATTTTAAAATGATGTTCATAGCCTCTGTATTTATAGATTTTAGAGATTGATCAAGATCAACCATGATCGTCCATCTCAAGATTGAGATGTGTGGCCATGGATTAATCCAATTATATAATTAAATCCATAAATATCCCTCATAAATATTTCAGATAGAGGGGCATTTAAGAGGCATGGAGGGTCTTAATGAGGCATGGAAGACCCATAATCCTAATATTTTATGCATTTATGGCGTATGGATGCCACTGCATATGATGATGTCATTAGGTGATGCAGTTAATAAAAATCAATTTCTAAAAATAAATATTCAAAAACTATCATGAAAAATCTACTTAATATCTTGATTTGGATCAATTAGCCTTAAACAAGGTAAATCAACATGTGATCAATTATTTGGAAATTGGACCTCAATTAATCAAAATTGTTAGACAGTCATATTATTGGGTCATAATTTCATTAGAGAAGAATTGAAAGGCAATGTTAGATGTGCTAGAACTGTATTCCCATTTAGGATGTTATTGATCCATAAACTAACACTGAATTCCATGCAAAAAGTTTACACTAGATACTTTGTAGGCAAAATATTAATTATACCAATATAAATCTATAAAAATATTAACTTAAATGAAAATCAATGCAAGAATACCAACCACACTACACATGAGTTTATTACAGAGTTTGGCAATGCCTATGTCTCTGGGTTCACTAACTAGCTGAACCAATTCATTATAAAATGTCTACAAGTAAATGGCAACCCTTATAGAACAATAATGAATCTAAGTGTTATGAACCTTTGAATAATCTCATAATCCACAGACAGATTCTTCACCTTCCTAAAACACACCTCTGGATGTCCTCTACTCAAAAATCTCACTTTTGAGCATCACTAAAGGCAACAAAAGTCTCAAATCTAGACACTCAACATATCATTGGAACCATCTCAAAAACTAAAATATTTCACTAGTTTATCTCGAAGTCCAAAAATGAATCTAGATGCCTCAAATTTGAGGAAGGGTGAAAGGAGGTCCTTATGCCTTAGCATAATGGACTGATTTTGAGGCTTTACAATTTATTTAGAAGTTCTCAAAATAAAAAATGATCAACTGTAAAGTTGTTCTTTGGAGAAAAATAATAGCAGTCCCTTTTCAGACTTTTCCCCAATTATGCTCTGAACTCCTTCTACACAAGCTTAAGCCTTTAGCCTTTAGCATTGGCTACTAAGCTTTTCGAATGCTCTACAATTACAATGTCATGGATTTATATAGCCATTCAATTCCATATCCCAAGCAGTTAGGCCTTATCATTTTTCATGGGAAGTTCATGTTTCAAATCCCACGGCATAATTTTGGTGCTTAAAGCACATCTTTTATCCCATATTTAGGAAGTGGGAGACATACTTAGTTTTTAAATACCATAAAACTTATGGTAACCAATGTGAAGTAATTGGAATTACAAATATTTTGGTGTGGTTTGGAAAGTATGTGGGTTTCACGTGGCATTTTAAGACATGAAACATGAATGGAATGTGGAAACTTGCACATGGAACGTGGAAACTAGTGTATGACATGTGGCAAGGTATGTGGTGAGGTGGATTTGTTACGTGAAAATGGTTGGTTATTTGGTTTGTTTGCAACATTCAGGAAATAATATAAAATTAGATAAAGGGTAAATAATGAATGGTGGTAAGCCACATGGTGGCTTGATGACCCACCACATGATCTAATTTCCTCTTGCCACTGTCTACCTCTCGCCATGCCACTTTTTGACATCCAACTGGATATTTCGTTCAAACCCCATTTTTTTAACTTGCCTTGTCTGATCTTCAATGCGTGATATCTTACACATATGGGCTACATTTTATAATCCATGAGTTGCACTAGAAATCTCTTGATGAACTCTATGCATTGTAACTATTCTCAAATCATTCCATGTTGGTTAATTTTTGTAGTTTGACCAACTTTGACCTACTTTGACCATCTTGACTAGAATATTGACTAGCTGCACAGGGATCATATGAGCTCCATTTTTTGCATCTACATATCATTAAAAAGGTCTCAACGGGCCCTATGTGATGGTGTAAGCTTTGATCTACTTCAAGATATTTTCTAAATTGACCTCCAAATTAGTTACTGACACAAAATAACAAAGGTACATGACTTGTACTGATGAATTAGAAGAAAAGAGTGATCCAAAGCATAAAAAGGCAAAATCATCATTTTGACTCAAAATGAATTGATCAAAGTTAGGTATCACATAAAATGCATTTCCCTATTTAGAGATACATTAGCTTAAATTGGCAATTGTAAATGATAAGATCGAGCCATTCAACACATTTTATGGATTTTGACATAAAAGGTGAATTTGAGTGTAATTCAACTAAGATTGATAATTTCAACACAAATAGTGTTAAGAATTGGATGTCTACATTTTGCCACTATTTAAGAAGGTGTAGCGAGACATTTAGGTGAATAAATGCCTTTTAAAATAAAAGAGTGGTCAATAAAAAATTAGAACAAACCCATGATTTCCTCTTTAGAGGACATACTAGGATGGAAGAGAAGGATGGACTCTCAAAAAGAGAGAAAAAGTGAGAAATTAACCCATGGAATAGATCACATCGAAATGAGCTAATGCTTGCACAAGTGATTACCATCAATGATAAAAATATAATTAAAGGTATAATATGCCTCAATAGATGGGGCAATGGTAAAGATACAATCCATAAATTTAAGGGACACACTTTAAACATACCCAATTTGAGAGTACAAGCTATGCACTTATAGTATTGATCAATGTCAAGATAAGCTGCACACTTAATATTACCATCATGGGCATTAGTGTGAAGAGATTGAAATTAGAGGGAAAGAGAGAACGTTCTACTTCAGGAAGGGAAGGACCTTTAGAATGGGGTCTCCAAAGAGAAGATAATAAGAAGTGTCCTAGTAGAGAAGATTTGATCATGATAAGATAGTTGTGCCCTAATAGGGATAATTTTGATCATTGATAAAAAATAAATAATGGTTTGCCCTTGTAGAGCTATTTTGATTCTAATGTTGTTAAGATATTATGCCCCAATGTGGGCAATTAGCAAGAAAAATAAATCAAGGATATAACCCAAAAGATAGGTTAAAGAAAGCGAGCACAAATCTACATGTGATGGTGTAATGTCTTAGAAAGCCACATAAAACTAAGCATATGAGAATGCACAAAGTAATCATCCTCAAAAACTATAAAAGGATCACAAATATATTCAAATTGATTTGTAAGGCAATTGTAACCAATATTTTAACAACCATGATTATAATCTATTTATAAATTTGATTTCAAAGCAAGGGATTCTGAATCCAATGTCAAAATTGATGTTGATTTTATTTTTGATGCTAAATCTAATGTCAGTTTAGAAATGGAACCTAACTCTAATTATGATTATTCATCTGATGTGGTTATTTCTATAATGTTTAGTTGAATGCTAAATGTTTAACAAATAATGTCCCACGATGGCATAATGGGCTCAATAAAAATTGATTAATCTTGGAAGGGTTCTCAAAGAGAGGAACTTCTCAAGGGATGTCGCAACAAAATTATGTCTATCAAAGTGAGACTCCATAATCAGTGGAAAAAGATCAATAGACAAGTCTGTAGAGACTGGCTTTTCAAGGAGATGAGGATCTTTAAAAATAGGTAAAATATGAGTAGGTAACTTATCACAGGTTGAATTGTCATAAATGGGTGTTTCAACAATAACATCATGGTTTTGGTTAACAATTGGTTACAAAAAATAAATTTTGAACACATTTTGGTCCTCATAAGATGGTTCTTGAAGAGGTAATGTTTCTTGTTTTAGCTCAAAGATTGTCATGGAATTTTTAAAGTGGGGAACTTTTGGTTTATATGGAACAATGGTTTGTATTTTAATAATGGACTCTCCAAAAATTAGACTATTGAATAAAGGATCAAACACAACTAGTTCATCAAATGGAGGTTCTTCAACAATAGGTTCATCAAAAATTGGTAATGATCCAAGAATGGTAATGATTGGATGCTTCTTAGTTTTTTTTCTTGTGTAAACCAAAGGAAAAGTTCCTAAAATGGTAATGATTGGACGCTTCTTAGCTTGGTTGCTCATGTAAACCAAAGGAGGAGGTCCTAAAATGGTAATGATTGGATGCTTCTTAATTTGGTTGCTCATGCAAACCAAACGAGGAGGTCCTAAAATGGTGATCTTAGCACATTGTAGAGCCTAATTACTCACACAAGCCAAAACATCTATGTCCTCTTGATAAACCCAATCATCCTAGTTTCAAGTTGGATGATAAGTTGGATCTTGATCATGTTCCTATGACTAATTTTTGTGAGGTGGATAAAAATCTGTCTCACAAACCATATTATCACCATTGGGGTCTTGACTAAAGCCATAAAATTCATTTTGTGTGGCCATTCTATCATAAGTTAAATTATCCATGACTCCACCATAAGTGTAACTAGACATATCCACATTTAATGAAGAAAGATTTGAAAACAAAAAGGCTTAGAGTTCTACAAACTCTAAAAAATGATGTCCAAAAGATAAAAGGTTCAACCTTGGTCAGAAGGGTGGATCTATATCTCCAAAATGGTTTATGCCAAGATTTGACATAAATTATGCTAACATCAAATATTTAACATCAAAATATTTTGGAGAAAGGTTGTGTTATCCCAAATAAAGGCACAAACAATGATGAAGATAGGTGCTTGACCAAACAAATAATCAATAGTCTTCAAATTTGGGTAATCATTTAATCAAAGTTATGCAACCCAAAAGAGAAATATCTATGTATCAGCCCCATGAATTGAGGCCTAAATAGAAATCAATCAATATTTGGATCCAAACTTGACAAGGTTAATTGAAAATGCAATATTGAATAATAGTATTGGACCAAACAAGCTAGACAAGAGTGGACAATATGATGACACATAAACAAGGTTCAAATGGCACATACACAAACATGTTTAGAAAAAAATTCAATGCACATGTGTGGTGTAAAATAGATAGCATAATTACTCTTTAAAGAAAAGAGTGGCATATAAATAAATTGATTTTGACATGGTTTATAAACAGACAAACAAGTTTGATTCTCAAAAACACCAAGTAAGAAAATGACAAAATACAAGTAAATCATCCAAATCCTAGTAATAATATGGTACTATGGGTTAACTAAGACTAATTTTTTTCATTCTAGATAGATCAATTGCATAATGGATTTCATGTCAAACGAAGCAAAATAAGCATACTGTAATTGGGTGTATGTGGCACTTGGCTTATTGTAAAAATGTCTTACCCTTTTTGTAACCACTACATCTATCACTTGCTCAATGTAGTGAGATGTCCAAAGTGCAGATACGTCTTAGTGATATAACATTATAGAAATCATGGGAGGTGATGAAATATCCCTCATAAAACAAGTTTGAATAAAATAAAAGACATAATAGAAAGACTTTAAGGTCATCTCAAGAACACCCAATACTATTATGAGTTTTTGGGAAATGATTTAAATAGCATTCTTTCCATGCCTTAGACTAGGTCTGCTTGCAATAAGAATGGTGCTTTTTATTCTAAAAGTTCTCTAAAGGGTATGGATGGAAGAACATACATGCAACATCCCTCTTTTTGACAATCAATTAATTAATCACCTATTGCATACAAATTTGACAAATGAGTTCAATTTTAAACACCAAAAGAAAATTTAGGTGGTGTTTTTTTGACCCCTTGGTCTTAATTGATAAAATGGCAAAGATTGCAAGAAATGACATATGAAGTAAAAAAAACCTAAGTTCATTTTAATCCCAAAGATTAAAGAATTCAAGACTTATCTTAGATTCAATTTTAATGCACCAATTTTGAAAATGTTCAAGACTTAAGATTAGGTTTAAGCACTAAAATTGAAATGTTTTTAAGATTTAACATGATATATTCATTTTAGCCACCAAATATCAAATGTGTAAAAATATATCATGTTCATTGTAAACCCAAATGAAAGTATGTGTTGTTAGTCAAAAGCATTCAAACCAGCTTCTAAACTACCCCCCAACCTACAAATACATAATTACAAAGTCCTGCTTTGAATCACTTAAGAATTTGAGTAGACAACATTAAAAATTTCAATTCTTTGTTACAATCCCACTGTTACATAGTCAATATCATTCTTCTCCATACAAAATCACAATTTTAGACAACAAAATCATTGTTTCGGGTTTGTTCATCAGAAAATCACAATATCACTATTTACCAACAAAATCACTGGCCAAATCAATAATATTGCTGCCCCAGTGATAATATCATTGTTTAAATATGAAATCATTGCATGGGTGAACAATATATTTATTTTACAAAATCTCTGCCCAAAATGATGAAATTACTACTCAAAATGATGAAATCGCTACCCAAAAGGATGATATCACTACCCAAAGGAATGATATCCCTGCTTTGGATGATAGTATCACTGATCAAGTCTACAAAATTGATGTTTAGAAAATAGCTATTTCATTTACATAAAATCGTTACTATGTGAGTAGCGATATCGTAATAGAGAGTAAAATCAAGGTTTATAGGAACAAAAATTCTATTAGAAAAATGGAAATTTAACTTAAAATTTCACTCTTTTTGGCCCTCTCACTCCAAGATCTTGCATGAAAAAATATTAGTGAGTTACTTGAAAGAGATTTGTGACCACGTTTATGGGGTACATTCCCACCAAGCATGCCAGAATGTAGAGAGGATTACATAAAATGATTAGTCAAACATTAGTCAAATAAATCAAAGGAAAAATGCATGAGTAAACTAAATTAAGCTTATCTGTTCATTTAGGAATTACAAAGGATAGCAAGAAATAATTCAAAGAAAGAAACATCATGTTACCTTCCCAAGTGGATCCACCATCCAAGAGCTGATCAAAAACTTGTTCTCCCCTTGATCAAGCATCCTTGTCTTCATCAACAATGGTGGTAAAATCCTCCAATGTCTCAAGAACACTCCATAAAACCTAGGCTCATGATATGTAACTATCTAATTTTCCTATCAAATTAAGCTAATTTAAATATGAATAATACAATAATGAAAACACAAATGACTTGTGGAGAGATTTTAATATTATAACATTGCAATACTTGAGCTTTTAAAATGATGTCCATAGCATCTCTATTTATAGATTTTGGAGATTGATAAAAATCAACCATGACCATCCATCTCAAGATTGAGATGTGTGGCCATGGATTAATCCAATTATATAATTATATGCATAAATATCCCTCATAAATATTTGGGATAGAGGGGAATTTAAGAGGCATGAAAGGTCTTAATGAGGTATGGAAGACCCATAATCCTGATATTTTATGCATTTATGGCTTATGGATGCCACCCCATATGATGATGTCATTAGGTGATATAGTTAATAGAAATCAATTTCCAAAAATAAATATTCAATAACTCTCATGGAAAATCCACTTAAGCTCTTGATCTGGATCAATTATCCTTACATAAGTTTAATCAACATTTGTACAATTATTTGGAATTGGCCCTCAATTAATCAAAATGGTCAAAAAATCATATCACTCAGTTTTAATTTGACTGGAGAATAGAATGCAATGTTAGATATGTTGGAACTGTATTCCCATTTAGGATGTTACTAACAAAAAATAATGAAGTTACGTGACGTGTTCTAATGAATTAGAAGAAAAGAGTGATCCAAAGCACAAAAAGGTGAAATCATCATTTTGACTTGAAATGAATTGATCAAAGTTAGGTATCACATAAAATGAATTTCCCTATTTAGGGATACATCAGCCTAAATCAGCACTTTTAAACAACAAGATCGAACCATTTAGCATATTTTATGGATTTTGACCTAAAATGTACATTTGAGTCCAATTCGAGTAAGATTGACAATTCCAACACAAATAGTGTTAGGAATTGGATGTCTACACTATGAAATAGGTTTGTTTTCCACACTAAGCTTTATCAACATGGATCTTATGACTCCTATCTTAATATATGAAGTGAAGATGAATACTCTAGGCTATTTACAATGCAAAAGCAGAAATAAAAAAGGTGATGTAAATGAATTGTATTACATATTTAACATGAATATTAAGCATAACAATATTCATAACCCAAAATCAACACAAGAGTTATGTTGGAGAAACTTGATGTGGGAAAAACTCTTATGGATGAGGTAATTAAAATCCCCTTTCATTATGTAATGTAATAAATGTATAAGGTACTACCAAATATGGCATTCATTGATAAAATTATCATTGTAATCTATCCAAAACATTCACACAATACTGATCTACCCATTTTAGACACTTCAAAAAACATTAACATAGATAAACCATGCATATATATACCTAGGAAGCAACGAGAAAAAAATAATAAAGACTCAAACTTACAACTTACAATGTGAATTCACTTTAATATTATCATTTCATTTTTTGATATTTTGCATTTAATAAGACCTATATTGATGCTTTTTAAACTTTGTATTCTTACATGAATCTAAAAAAACCATTATTGAGGATTATAAATGTTTTTAAACATTCACATTCTCATGTTTTTTATCATGGAAAACCCACCAGTGTATGTAGATCAACTGCTTCAAAACCACTAGTGCCATCATGTAACTACCACATGAAAACATGATAGGTTATGAAACCATTGGGGTGGTGGCAATGAAAACCCTACAAATAGTAGTGGTTCCTCTATCTAAGATAAAACAACCCATTTTTAAAGTTGAAACTTAATGATGTCATTATTATGAATAGTTTTGGATTTATTCTAACTCTACCACTGTAACATATGTGATATGATGTTTTCAATAAGAAATTTATTACAATATAATTTTAAAATCATGAATTACATACAATATGACATAGTCTAAACATTTACTTTACATGAATAATATATTAAGATCCAAATTTGGATCATACCTCCAAAATTTGAGGATTTTATGTCCATAAAATGTTAGGAACACCATATGTGATGAAATTTCTTACCCACATTTTATCTAGAATACCATTTTCCCTTTTTGGGTAGTCGACCCTTTAACCCAACCAACTTTTATTATTTCAATCTTCTTCATGTTATCCTTTCTTAGGATGGAGATCATGTGTAAAATCATTTTTTTACACTTTTCTATAATTTAAAATGGATTTTACATAGGAGGTTCAATATTAGTAGACTTACATTGGAGCCTTTCTCTACTCACCTATAGCCATACCTTGATTTCAACAAGGAAAATATGCTTAGATCTAAGATGATTGTGTGTTTCTTTGTAGTTTGATTGTAACTCATTCAACCTCTCTTGCATTTAGAGGTAAATATTTTGAATATTCTAAATAAATATTTTTAGATTTTTGGACCTCTTAACCCACTTTACCATTGCCTTTGTGTGGCCATCTCATAAAAATATCAAATGCACATGGAGATAAGCACCCAAAATTAGTTTTAAAAGGAGTTTACTAGTAGCATAATGTAAATCCTTGTTGTATGAATTTTCAATATAGAAAACAATATCATCTAAATAACTAAGATGGTTTCTAGTCCCTCTCAAGAATTATACCAATGTTATTTTCACATCCTTAGTTTTCCCATTGGTTTGATATGAAAATATAGACTGTTTCAACGTAGTATCTATATTATCCCATAATGATGCCCAAAAATTCATAAGAAATCTTGATTCCTGGTCTAAAAAACTAGAACTAGGGAAACCAAACTCAACCCACACATTAGGAAACAAAATGCAGTTGAATCACTACCACTAAGGGTATTTTAATAAGGAATAATAACTCACATCTTAATCAACTAGTCCAAAACCAAATAGGTATAGTCATTCCCCTTCCTTAACATAGGAAATCCACATAAAAAAATCAATGGAATTTATTTCTTATTGTTTATAAGGAACCTTTAATGGCATATACATACCCAAATTCTTATTTTTAGGCTTATTTTTAATAGATAATACACAACTTATTATGAACCGAGCAACATATAATTTTCTATTAAGAAAATAAACTTACCTTTATAAATGTCCAATATTATTTTTTACACCAAAATGTACTAAAGCTTTTCATTTATGTACCTATCATTAGTTAAATTCTTTCCCCCTTATGCACACAAAGCTTACCCAAACTTGTAGAGTAATCCATATTGAAGATAATAATCCTCCTTAGGATCAAAACATATACCTTTTGACCTCTATGATTGAATAAATTCATCCCCAAAATCTACACCATGATCATATCAATCTATAAATGATTCAAACATAAAATATCGAATAAGAGTTATGGTGCCCATGGCTAAAAGCAAGGGAGGCCTAGATAATATATCAACTAGTTTGATAATTGAACACCTATATTATATTAGATATCCAAATTATTTTTTAATAAAAAATCAAACCACTTATTGTTTATAGTTTTCTTAATTTTAGATTTATTTTGAAAATATTTTATAGGTTGATCTATATGGACAATAATTTCCCTACACATGAGATAGTGCTTAAATTTATTGATAAATTGAACAAGAACATATAGTTATTTATCATATGTGAAATAAATCATAACCTTTTTTTTGCTTATTCCATAATTAAATGAATTACCAATGTTTGTAATGGCATGAAAATGTGCTTCTATTGATGAGGAGTTCTTGATGAACTTACTCAAATATTGAACTTCACCCACAAATATTCTTGTCTCAATCACATTGTAAGGATTTGGTAAATTAATGATGACATTTAAATTATTTGTTTCAATCATAAATTCCCCATATTCAACCACATGATCCAAGAATAAAACTAAAAAAATTGAAAACTCAAAATTTTCTCATTCATCGCTAACTTTTTCTCCTTAAAATTTTGTAAAACTTGTTTAATATAATCAATGTGTTCATAAAACATTATGTTAAAAATAATAATCATAAAAATATACAATGGCAAATGAATAAATAAATTCTCTCATTACCTCATTCATCAATTGCATGAAGGTATCCAATGAATTACATATCCCTAAATTTAGAACAAACCATTCATACAACCCTTGCATTATTTTGAATTTTGTTTTTGAAATGTCCTCTTCCTTCATCAAAACTTGGTGATAAAAAAAAATTCAAATAAATCTTAGTAAAATACTTAAAAGTTCAAAAAACCATGGAAAAGGATACCTATTCTTAATGGTTATCTTGTTAAATGTTCTATAATAAACACACATTATCCATGAAACATATTTTATAGGTACTAAAAAAATATGAAAACCACATGGAGAAGTACTAGGATGGATTACACCTTCATTTGTCAAAGAATTTATTTATATTTTAACCTTATTGGCATCTTTCAATGACTACCTATATAACATGAGATTTAGAATCAGCCTAGCAAGTAGTAAATGGACTTCATTCTCAATAAGCCTAACCAATAGAAATATTATGGGCTAATGGAAAACATGATTGAAATATTGCACTAACTCTCCCACATATTTATGATATTTTTTAGTATGCATGGTACAATAAATCTTATGTGCATTCAATCCTTCATCTTTAGTATCTCTCAAAATAAGAAAATAAATCTTCCAATATCATTAATAAGATTCTTAGATTCTTAGGTACTTATCAAAGAGATTATAGAATCACCTTTATTGGATTAAGTGATGTATCTCTTTCCATCCTTAACCAAATGGTATTATTTGTATCTATTTACTAATATAGAATCATGGATATATAATTAAGGGTTTTAAGACAATACACCACATACATAAAGAAGTGAAAAATGCAATGTAACTTCATCAATGATATTTGCACCAATAATAAACTTCATTTTACACTTATCAGTCATATTGATATCTACACCCTTCTTCACCCAACTCAAATAATATGCGCTTTAATTACCTATAAGTATCAACACCCTTTTTTTTTATAATTCATTGTTTATCAAAATTTATTTTGAATAAGTATCAAATATAGCATCCACTTTTTTTTTCATCTTTTTAGTTTTAACTTGAAATCTGTTCTAAATTTCACTCTCTTGATCACCACTACCACCCAAACACACCTCTATATTAACTAAGGTACACATCAGATCTATAACCAATAACCTTGGAGAAATGGCATAGCATTCTTGTTCTTTTTGAATAGTCCAATTCTAGATATAGATTCTAATATTGATCCTTGGAATGACCATGAACATCAAACTTATCAAAATGCCTTTTAGTATCCTTCTTAGAAACTGAAGAAACATTATGCTTACCATTCCTTTTATGTTTACCCTTTTTATTTAAGATACCTTGTTTTTTGGAAGTATTTAAATAGGTATATGGAGCCTTATTATTGTCCTTCTTGGAAGTGATTTGATATGTCTCATCAGAGGGCTATGGATTCTACCCACATACTTCATCAAAATGTCATGGTATAGTATATCTTCTCCCATTTGGAAAACCTTATTATGGAACTCACATGTGTACACCTCCACACTTGTGCCTTGCATTTTCCTAATATATTTCTAATACATTAACCTAACTTCCTCAAAAACAAAAATATAGAATTACATCTTGATTAGCATCTTAAATCACCTAAATTATTAATAGGAGCAATGTGTAGAAAAACCAAAGTATGAATTTAAGTATTAAAATATGTTAAATCATGATTGGTTAATTTTAACCTTGTAAAATAAATATGTTGGATTTCACTAATCCAATGCAAACTGAAATTTAACTCAAACTAGGCTAGTTAGTGGTCTAGCTTCTTTGCATTCATGTCCCCATAATATAATTGAATATTTATCTTTGCCTTGGTATTTAATGTATGTGTATATTGTTTGGAATGGGTTTTCTCTTCTTTCTTATCATGAGTCTTGGGAATGTCCTCGTTATATTCTTTCAATTTCTCCATATAAACACTAAAATCTTGTTCATAGAAATATAAATGCTAGATACTCATTATGAAAGGTTGAGAAATCATTATTCTAATATTATCTCATATTATTCATTAGCATTTGCAATACATTAGATCTCTTAATTTTTAATTCCTTGTTGAAATATATGCTTAAAATGGAACTAAGATAACTTTACCACTAGAAATACTTTCTTTAGTGACATGAATAAACTTGAAACATAGTCAAAAACACAAAAACACACACAATAGAGTGATACTAAACTTGGATCTGATACCAACCTGATTTATAAACTACATGGATTTTCCACACTAAGCTTCACCAACATGGATCATATGAATCATTTTTAAATAGATGATTAGAATATGAATATTTTATGTTATTTATATGTATAAAACAAAGATATAAATCTATTAGAAATTAACTTTACAATATATTTCACATCAACATGAAGCATATGATTAAACAAATCCAAATACCAAGACAATATTTATTCTAAAGATAATTTAATGTTGAAAAACTATAGTGGGTGAGGAAATTGCACTCCCATTCCACTATGTAATACAATAAATCTACAAGGTACTACAAAATATGGCATTCATGGACATAATTATTACTACAAATATTTATTAAACTTGCATGTAATACTTATTTGCACTTATAAGACACTTAGTAAAATTCTAATACAACTTAATGAACCATATATAGCCAGGAGACAAGGAGACAATAAGAACAAGCACTCAAAATTTTAACATGTAATGTTAATTCACTTCCAGACATATCACTACCTCTTTTGATCAGCTACCTTATGCAATACATGTATTTTTTATTTCTAAACTTTGGAGTTTTCTAAGAAGCTCAAACAAACTATCATTGAAGATTGGAAAGTTTTGCGACTGTACCCATTATTTGTCATGTCCCCTTCTAGTTGACATCTTTTCGAGCGGATGATTAGCCTATTATGCGACCCTCATAGGCTGATGGGATGGATAGAGGGTCTTGATGGAGATGGGCTTGGATTTCGTTCGGGCTCTTTCGGACATGAATTAAGGGAGATATTAATATTTGATTGATTTAATCAAATATTAATTATTTGGTCTAATTTTAATTAATTATTAATTAATTATTAATTATTAATTATTGGGTCTAATTTTAAGATCCTAATTCTAATTTAAGAATTGGTCTAATTTTAAGACCCTAGTTCTAATTTAAGAAGCCCTAAGTCTAATTTAAGGGAATCTAATTTTAGCAAGCACACCTTTGGAGGGGTATAAGAATTTCTCATGGGAGAGAGTTTGTATTCATGATTATTATTGATATTGATTCTTGTTAAGAAATTCTTCTGTGAAGACTGAGCCAAGGGTTCTAGGATTCCATTTGCATTGAAGAACGTCAACTCTTCATTGTGTGTGATTCAGAGGTTGTGAGAGATCAGCTGATCTATTGCCAAATTGAGAGATAACTTCATACAAAAGTTATCACAGGTGTTTACAAGTTTGAGAGATAACTTCACAGAGAAGCTATCACAAGGGTTTACAGGTATTTCATTATTTTGGGTTTTGATTCAAAAATTATCCAGATATAGATCTTTGTATTAGCCCATAATTCTATAGATCAGGATCAAGCATACAGGGTGTGCTATATCAGCGGCCGTATGAAGTCTGTACAGATCCGTGAAAATCCATACGCATCAACAGAAAGTTCAGGCACCGATATCAGCGAGTAGAGACCTGCAGAGACCGATATCGGTCGACATATCACCGATGTCGGCAGATTAACGACTCCAGGTCGACTAACGATGGCAGTATAACCGACGTCGGTGACTGTGTTTTTTTTACACAGCAGCAGGCCGAGATGTACCAGATCTAGATTTATTTCCCAGTTTGCGGAATATTCAGGCTATTAAGGCCGTACTTTCAATATTCTTTGTATACTTGATAGAGGACCTCTATTGTAAGCTTATGAGCAAATAAATAAGATATTATACTATGATTTATTTATCTATTTGAAGATATTTTGCAAAAATTCAGATAAGCATCTCAGAGCTTTTGTTTTGATATCCGGAGGGATATTACATTCTTGTGCTTTGTCAGATGGAGAAACTTATGATGTATGGATTTCAAAAACACTACATTGGTTACAAAATGGCCACCTAAAAATACATATGATCATGCAAATATTAGTGCAGTTGCACAACCACCACCCTTTAAAATGAGTGGCAATTACACTATCTATGATAAAAGCCTCCTTTTTAAGAGATAAAACTTTTTGATGTCATCACTTTAAAGATGTCTGTATCACCCCCATACTGACTCTTACATTATAACATGTATCATCTAATATTTTGGATATGAAATGTATTAAAATAGTGTCTTACAAATATGAATTACATAGATTAGGGCATAGTGGAAACATAAAGTACATGTCACTAATACATTATGATCCAAATTTAGATAAAAGTGATATGTTTTTAATATATATTTATACACATGTGCTTCTCATTATATTCTAAAAGTGAATGATATATAAGATATACATGTTTTCTATTATTTTTCACTTTCAAATGTTACACAAGTGCATTCAGTCCCAAATCCTTAGGGACCATTATCACATTAGTGGTGTTCCTTACACTTGGGGCCTTTCTATATAACAAAATTTAAGGTGATATATTTTTGTATTTGTATTTAGGCTATAAATATAATTAAATTTATTATGTCATATATTTTAGTACCTTTATATAGAATTGTAAATGGTGAGGTCACTCATATTTGGTCATGAATATTTGATTATGTTAGTTTTGGTCCTATTATATTTTAATTTAGTTGAGAAATTAATTTGGACCTGTTTTTACAAATCAATCTATCATAAACACCTCCATACACCTATTTATTTTCTAAATTGTTATTCAACACATAAAAATGGTCTAATGGATAAAACTCCTAGTAAACATTTGTACAAACATTCCAAATCCTAAAATTCACATGTTACCTTGTAGGAAAATATTGACCATTTGGGTCAATAGTGGTAGTTGAACTTGACCCATGTGGGTTGATCCTGACCTTAACCCTTATTGCTTTTAAAATTTGAACCCTTCTTTATAATTTCATCCTTATCTTTAGGATAGGTATCATGAATTTTTCCCCTTTTGGATTGATATAAAGGCACAATTAAATATAATATTCTACCACTTGAAAATTTATATATATAAGCCTACGTAAATTATTACACATTGAGCAAAGCTTGCCCATTACTCCTAGTTATGATTATAATAATTTGAATAAATCCTTAGCTAATTAAAAATGTTTTTTAATATAACCCAAATAAAAACATGATCAAGTGTTAAAAACATATATAAATGCATTCATATAGTCAAAAGTGAAAAATATCACAAATCACTCTAAGTGGGATAAATATGTGGGATTGAATTCAATCTTAAGATTATTAGATATGTAGGTAGTATTCAATTGTCATGGGGGTGATTAGGGTCAACTCATCCTATTACATTCCCCATTTTTATATTTACATGGTTTCTATCATTGGAAGACATGTTAGGGTTTTAGCCTTGGAGAATCTATTTTTAATTCTTCCACACACCTTTTAAGGTTAAAAATCCACATAGATACATATTTTAATCCATTGAAAATGACCATGACTTGAGTTTCATAATTTTATGTAAAGGTCAAGAGCGACTAATTGAGGTCAATAGTGGTAGTTTCCTAACCGTAGTTGAACAATTATGACCTTGAATAATATCATTTCTATCTTATAAGTACTTTCAAATCCTATTATTTTTTCTTCAAACTTTTATTATTTTCACACAGTTAGATATTAGACAAAAATAGGTAAGTTATTTATTTCATTTTTATTTATTATTCATTTATCCATTTGTAATTTTTTGAATTTATTCTTCTACTCACATTCTAGTTGTTGAAAGTCATTATACAACATTTTGTTATACTATATTTATTTTATCTTAATTAGGGTTATTTCACTTATTAAATCCATTTTTTATAGAACTTATTGGTGAACCCACTTTTTATTCAATCATTTCTTAAAAAACAAATTCTTAGGGTTCATATAAATTCCTGAACACCTGACACTAAAATAATTTTCCTTCAACTTTAGATCTAAGTCTAAGCCTAAAATAACATGATTTTGACTTTAGATCTAATCACTAACATTAAAAACAATTTCCTTTGAACTCGAATAAAAATTTTGAAACTGAAAACACTTTATTTTCACCTTGGATTTCTTTAGAATTTAATAATCTCCAAAAATAACTTTTCTTCTTATTTTTAGAGCATATTATTTTATCATATTGTTTACCGTATTATTTTTATCCATGTTACTATCAATAGTATCTTTTTTTAATAAATCATAATCTATATTTATGCCAATTTAATTTCAAATAATATATGTAAATATTGGATGAGAATGTTTTGATTTAAGTTTTTTGAAGACAAACTAAAGCACATGCTAAGACACAAGCTTCATTAATTATTTTTTTTATAGGTCAAGTATTACATGGGAACAAGATAAATCATATATTCAAGATGATGTGAATCCTAATATACAACTTATAATTTTACATGGCCTACTCAACCACATCCACCTCCCACACATAATATTGATGGATTTTTAATGCATGATCAATTAGAAGAACCTAAGGATTGTGTTTAAGAATCCAATAAATATCAAATAGTCACTATGAGAGAATTTATATAATAAATGAAAAATTAAAATAAATATTCAGTTAAATAATCCCATTACTTTGAAATCATATTACATTCAAAAAGAATCCTGAACATGTTACTTTTAATTATGTGTTTTCATCTCCATATAGCTATTACGTGCCTAAAAATACTCCATGTCAATATTGAAATCCCAAACATAATACATATACAACTATTAATTAAAAAAGTATAGAAAAGGATAGTAAGATTTAAAGTGAGATTAAAAGATAAATTCTTTGAAACAAGTTGATCACATTGCCTCATATGTATCATATAAGGAGATCAAAATCCTATTTTCCATATCATATAATGCATGGCTATAATACATACAGTAGTTGGGATTTAAAAAATAAAATAAAAAGTATAATTGATGTTGATGATCTTATAATAGATACATTAATAAAGAAACATATTCAAAATATGATTTCATCTTTAAGATAAAAGGTGCAAGTAGAAAAAATGGATAATTTAGAACACGAAAGGTTACAAATGGAATATTTAGACCAAGAAAAGATTGACAAGTCAAAATTAGAGAAATAAAGATTAAAAAAGAATCAATACAAAAAAAAATGTTACAAAATGAACTCAATGATAAAACAAGAATAAAAAGAGAACAAATAAAAAAAGAATAGTTTGAAAATCAAAGGTTACAAAGGAAAAAACTATAAAAATACAAGTCCTTATAAGAAAAATATTATAAGAAACAATTGAGAAAATAAATTTAGAACAATAAAAGTTAAAAAATCTATAGCAAGAGAAGTTACAAAAAGATAAATTTAAAAAACAAATGTTGCGACAACAAGTTCAAGCTAAGCACACTAATATCTTTACAAAAAGTGTTTTTCAAAAAAAAAAAGATTAAAAAGAAGAGTATATATATAAAAGATAATGTTACTACTATTTTTCCAAAGGAGGCATTTATAAAAAAATTCACCATATCTCAATCATTTTACTATTAATCTTCACATTGATGGAATGAAATGTACAAAGGTAAAGATAACACTTTTTCATGAAGCATATGTATGTCTCATGAAACATTTCCAATATATTGGGTATGATAGTGAATACTTGGGTAATATTATTGGGCCTCAATGTTGCATTGGATCCATTGAGCTACCGATAACACATGGATAAAAAATAGTTATGTTATATTTCATATTGGCCCTACCTTTGATCAATGAATTAAAAAATTAGGAAGACCATGGATGAGAGAAGTGGGGGAACATTGGGTAAGGATGATGACCATATCAAATTTCAGCATGAAATTGCAATGGATAAATTTCAGTAGAGAATAAATTTATAGATAAAGAATAGAGAAAGGAAAAACTTCTTCCATTCACTTCCACAAAGACAAATAGTACCATCATAGTAAAATCCCCTGATAAAACACACATAGAAAAGAAATAAAGATCATAAATTTTAATAAAACAATATGGTGCTATTTTTTTCTCAATATTCAAATGCACAAGATGATCATATTGGCATATTAAAATTTTAATAATTACCTAAGAATAATCTATGTACAATGTTGATGTTTACATTGATGATTATGCCTCTAATTATGAAAATATTGGTTGATACCCCAAATGATACAAGACATACACATATTCATCCCCTTGATGATATATTTCACTTATATTAGCCTTATTTGAGTGTACATAGCTTTATGACTATTACATCATGTTATCTCTTAATTTCACTTGCGATTGATTTGATAATTTATTCTAGTCCCTTGGCTCTTATTGATTTTTTTTACCTTTTTCATCTTCCTTTTTTCCTTTCCATACTTGAAGAGTCTAAAACATTTATCTTTTTTTACATATTATACCATTTACCTTTATGTTTTCATAGTCTATGCTCATAAAATTGCATATTTTGTGAAGGATAAAATCAACCAATAAATGATAGAACTAGCTACCATTATTTTCCTCTGTTGGTCAATCCCATCCTATGAAAATTTTCACCCAAAAATTTAAAATCTAAGCACATAAAAACTTAATATTATTAATTTTTTAGATATTTTATTCATTTTAAGTATTCAATCCATTTCCTATTCATTCTAAATATTTTTATTCCTATGTTATATTTCTCATACTTTTTAAATATTAAGACAAGTGTAATTTTTATGAAATAAGGATGTACAATTAGTCCTCTACATACTTAATTAGTATCATACTAATTTTTCATAGTTAAAACTCACATATATAGTAGGCATATCTAGCTCATACATTACCATGCCATCATTTATACTGCATACTTCACATTGACACATGTTTTGGATTTTTCACATCCTTCTCCTTTCTTCTACTTTTTAACCCACGGCTTATCACTAATTTCCATCTTTTGATTTAGAAATTACAAAATATAATAAAATTCAAATATTTAAAACATAAAAAAACATTCAAAATATTTTAAAAATCTAAAATAATTTCTTATTATGATTAGAGATAAAGTTTGCGTCATTGGCATATGTTACTTATCTCATTTTTATTAGATAACATACTCATTTTCTATCACACATGCATTTCACTAGTATTCATGAGCGTTATGAAAGACATATAGATCTCATATGGAATAAGATGTTGGGATTACCTTTAATTAGTAGCCTTACTAAACCGAGGTCATATTATCCATATGTTATATTATTTATATGTTTTATCATTCTATGAATCCTATAACATAACTACATATTTTTTGCAAATGTCTCACTAACATCTTTGTCCTATATGGTGTACATGGATATGTTATTTTCTAGGATATAATCACATTACATATACTTGGTGTATGTTATATCTCATTATGGATAATTATTTTTTACTATTACTTGTACATATTATATTATGTTTTACTTATTTATTGTGTATGTCCATTAGCCCTTGTGTTCAATTGATTGAATATATCTATGATATTATCATTTGGTATTTGTGACATTTGAATGTGTCCATTTTTTTTGGGCCTTGAACTTTTTTGGTATGTGAAATTTGAGTATTTACTTTGTTTTGAAACATCATTCACGTCCTTCACATGTGGCAATTGGTCTTGTATGTGAAAATTTTACTTATGTGACATTTTAATATGTCTCTTGTATGTGACCCTTAGCATTTTTATATGACATTATAATTTTTGTGTCTATATGCTTGTTGATCTTGTTTAGTTTGATGAGTGCCATGATCCAATTGATGAACTATCTAATATATATAGGATCCTAACTCTAAATGTTAGGACTTGTTCCAAAGTCTTAACGTTAGGTTAGATTTTTAGTAGGTAATAAATAATTATTGTAAATGGGGCATGCATCTTTTAGTAAAGACACCCCCATAAAATAAACTTAGTTTAATTATTAGGTAGTTTTAATGTTTTATATTTATTAATTAGAATTACCTTACGAGTTGTTTTCCCATATTTAGATGGTTATAGGATTAGTTATTTTTACCGGTCATTGGTAAAAACTATATAAATCCATGTTTGCATTGTACAAGGGTTAACGGAGTAAAGGCAAGTAGCAAGGTGAAAAATCAATTCACATGATATCATTTGGCATGAAAAAAGGTATGCCATATAGTATTGGTTTAAATATTTTTGAAAAATTATTAAATTATTTTAATTTTTCAAATATTATTTATATTTAAACTTGTATATTTTCCATATACCATAGCCTGGTCTCTTTTTGATCATTCATACTCCATTTTTCCTGTGTTCAACCTCCTCATCTGGCATAAAAATGATTTTTTTAGCATTTAAATGTTATTAAATTCATTATTTTCTGCCAAAACTAGATTTGTATGGCCTATTTATTTAAGAAAAACATCTGAAAGTTTTCATTCATGGCTGCCATTGTGATTTGCATTCATTTTAGCTCTTTTTAAATCCATAACATCTGCAAATCTTGATCAAATGGCATTAAAACCCCTATTTTTGCATTCTAAATGAAAAATCTAGAAAAATTTGAGTTGTACAACCTGTTGTACGGCCTTCCAATGCCTAGGCTTCATTTTGATTCATTTCCTATAAAAAATACCTTGAAAATTCACCAAAACTCAGTTAAAATATATTTTAGCATACTTGTACAGATTTGTACAACCTATGAGAGAGAAAATAGGTGAAAATAAAATCTCCAGGAGCAGCCATGGCATCCCAAGTAAGAATGGCATAGGTATAATATAGGAAATTATTTATTTTTGCTGTTTCTAAAGTTTTGTTTCAAATATTTGCTGTGGTTGGGTCTCACAGGAGGAAGCTTGGAAGAGAAGATGTAAAAAGGGAAAAAAATGAATTTATTTACTCATATGTAATTTCTTTTTTTAATTTTCCCTCATACACAAAAATCTAATATAAGTAGAAATTTTTGGATGTAATGTTTTGAAAATTCTCTTAGAGCAATTGGTTAAGCTTATTTTTTTAGAAGCTTGCAAAGGAGGAGGTCAAGAGTTCAAATCCCTTCTTTTTGGAGAAAGTTTTTTTTTGCTTTGGAATATGCTTTTTCAAAAAAGGAATATTCCCTTTTAAATCTGAATATTGTAAAACACATACTCATTATATTGTGTTATTTAAATTTTTGAAAAAGGGGTAGAATTCAATCATATTTCTTTTGCATTGTTGTGGTGATATAAGGGTGTAATAAGGTTTTAATTTGGCAAAATAAGGGTGTAATCATTGATTTTTCATGATTTTAAGTGCAAAACCCATCAAAAATACTTGTTTTTTTTTCTTTTGCGCTTTATGTGGAGGTTAAGTGCAAAACCCCGTAGAAGCAGTGTCTTGTGTAGTGAGTGTGATATTTGTTTCATTTCTTTTGCATTTTATCGCACATTTCTCTACTGCACTTGCTTTCATTTCAAAATTCCAAAAATTCAAAATTTGCTTTCAGATGGTGATAGATTAACAATTTCCAATTATTCAGATTGGAAACAATTGATGGAGGCTTCACTAGTTTTTAATGAGTTATGGGATATTGTTAAGAATGAAAATCCCACATTGCCAATAGAGTAGGCTAAATTAGATATATTCAATTTTCATGATTCTAAGGCCTTAGCTCTCATTAAATGTTGTTGTACTCATGACACTTATGTTCATATTGAAAATTATCCTCATAGTTACACTACATGGAAAACATTGCCAGATTTGTATGATAAGAAACCTAAGCATAAGAAGATAGATATTCATATGTAGTTGTTTACTTTGTCATTAGATGAAGATGGGGATATGGGAGAATATATGTCTAAGTTGAAAAATATCACTACTGAGTACACTAAGGCTGGTTTTGAAAAACTAGATGATGACCTCATAGTTACTGCTACTTTGAAAGGACTACCAGGGTCCTATAGAAATTTTGTTGAAATGTTACATGTCTTTGACAAGATCACAGGCATCACCTTTGATAAGTTATCTGAGTTTCTCATCCAACATGACCTCTCTCTACCCAAGAAATACAAGAAAACTGAAGAAGCCCATGTTTTAGAGTCAAAGCCTAGTTCATCTTCATCTGGGCATCAAAACAATAGAGGAAACAGCTATAGAGGGGGTCGAGGTTACAGAGGAGGCAGATATCAAAAAAAAGGTAGGGGTCATTCAAATAATCCACAATCTAATCAATCACATTCACATGAAACAAGTGATCGAGGACATGGTCACAACTCATATAGGGGCAGAGGTCGAGGTAGATCAGACATTCAATGTCATAGATGTGGAAAATTTGGTCACATTACCTCACTATGTAGGATTCCTTTTGATAAAATTTAGAGGCCACAAAAAGTGACTAAGACTAACTCTGCTCAGTATGTCGATCATGACTATGATGAATCTAGTAATGTTGCCCACGAATCTGCATTCACTACTTTGGGGCACATTGATTATATTGAATATGAGGCTAGAGATGAGCTCACAAATGTATTGGTTTTAGACACAGGAGCAACCAAACACATGACATTTAGGAGAGATTTCTTTTGGTCTTATAAGGAAGCTTCTCTCTCTCTAGTTGCCTTAGCAGATAAGTCTATGCATACACCACTAGGACTTGGATCTATTCGGATTCTTCTTCCTAATGGGTCTATAAAATACTTGGAGGATGTTTGGTATGTTCCCACATTGAAGAAACACTTACTTTCTTTGGTAACTATTCGAAAGAAAGGTTATCAAATTGTGCTTGAAAATGGGCTCATTTACATCAATTCAGTGAAGGATGATTATAAAACAATGTATACAAGATATGAAGATGGAAACTTGGTTAGATTGCATTGTAAGGTGCTTCCTCCCAATATAGAACTTGCAGCAGTTGTTCACACAGGTATAGGTACTATGTCTACACAGTGGTTATGGCATCTCCGTTATGGACATTCGAATAACCACTCTTTAGTGGATTTGTAGAGATATGTTATGGTGAATGGGTTGCCCACTTTTCACAAAGATAGTATTCTTTGTGAGTCATGTGTTTTGGGCAAACAAAATTGGGAAAAATTTCCTAAACAGTCATCTTGGAGAGCTAATAGATGTTTACAGTTAGTTCATAGTGATGTATGTGACATGAAAAAGTCATCCATTGGTGGGTGTAGATACTTTGTCTTATTTATTGATGACTTTTCTAGGATGACTTGGGTATTCTTTATGAAAAACAAATCTGAATTTTTTGCTAAGTTTGTTGATTGGTTACACTTAATCAAAATAGAAATAGGTTCACATTTGGCCACTCTTCATTTAGATAATGGAGGTGAGTATACCTCTAATGAATTTTTAGATTATTGTCGAGAACATGGCATTCATTGACAATATAGTAATGCTTATACTCCACAACAAAATGGAGTATCTAAATGGATGAATATAACTCTAGAGGGCATAGCATGTGCCATGTTTCACTATAAATAGCTTGATGATAGGTTTTGGGCCGAAGCCATTGGTACTGCAGTGTATTTGAGAAACAGGTCCCCCACAGTTGCATTTTTGGGACAAACTCCATATGAGGCATGGTATGGATTTAAACCCAAAGTTAAACACTTGAAAGTGTTTGGATGTGTTTGTTTTGATTTGGTTCCTATTAAACATGGAACTAAGTTGGAACCACAAAGTCAAAAATGCATCTTTCTTGGTTATTCTAAAGATAAAAGGGGGTTTCATTTGCTTGCACAGAATTCAAGCAAATTCATAGTAAGTCAAGATGTAATATTTGATGAGTTTGGGACTATGAACACTGCAGAGATTGATTATCAACTTGATAGATTAGAGAGGAAAAATACAAAAATACATAAGGGTTTGAATAATGGGGATAACTCTTCAAAGTTATGGTATGAAACTCAAATTCCTTCACTTTCCTCTCCTTCATCTACAAGTTCACAAGTTGATGACTTAGAAATTCTTGAAAATTCTCCAAGTCCCCCTTCAAATGATGCACATGATGAGAATTATGGAGTCCTTGATTTGAATAATTTGTCTAAGTATCCAAAATGGGCTCAAAGTACTTTTTTTGACTTGACAATAGATGAAATTGGTTTAACAGGGCCTAGGAATTCTCAAAAATAGGTAAACTATGCTATGGTTGTTACTACTTCTTCCACTAAGCCATCCACTTTTGAGGAGGCATCTACTGAACATGTTTGGCAACAAGCAATGAAATATGAGTATGATTCCATACTTAACAATAATACATGGGTTTTAGTTGATCCTCCTCCACATGTTAAACCCATCAGATGTAAATGGGTTTATAGGACTAAGTATAAATTAGATGGCTCCATTGATATACATAAGGCATGACTTGTTACAAAAGGATATGCACAACAAGAAGGTATTGAATATGAGGAAACATTTTCACCAACTACCAAATGGCACACTATTTGTATGGTACTTGCCTTAGCAGCACAAAATGGTTTGAAAGTACATCAATTAGATGTTAAAATTACCTTTTTAAATGGTGATTTACAGGAAGAAGTCTATATGAAACAACCTCAGGGTTTTGAACAGGTGGGTGTTGAACACAAAGTATGTAAATTGATAAAAGCTTTGTATGGACTCAAACAGGCACCCAGGGCTTGGTATGAGAAAATGGATTCATACTTGAAATCCATTGGTTTTCATCACATTGAATCTGATGATACTCTCTATTTTCAAGTGCAGGGTAAGAAAATGGTGATACTTGTTCTCTATGTCGATGACTTGTTTCTCATAGGTAATGATGAAAACCATAACAAGTCTATGAAGAAGGACTTAAAAGATGGGTTTGAGATGATAGATCTTGGACTTCTTCACTACTATCTAGGCATAGAGGTAACTCAGAAAGAGCATAGTGTTTTCATTTCACAAACTAAGTATATTTCTGAGTTATTAGAGAGGTTTGGCATGAGTGATTACAAACCTACCCTCACTCCCATGGAAAGTAACTTGAAATTGTCTAAGGATGATAGTAGTGATTTTTTTGATGGCACCACATATAGACAATTGGTGGGAGGTTTGATATACTTGATGACTACCAGGCCCGATATTTCATTTTTAGTTGGAATTTTATCTAGGTTTATGCATGAGCCTAGAGAAATTCATTGGCATGCAACAAAATGAGTACTTTGTTACCTTCAGGGAATGAAAACATATGGCCTTGAATACCGCCACAATAAGAACTTCAAACTTGTTGGATATTGTGATGCAAATTTTGGCAGATGTGTGGATGATAGAGTGTCAACCATAAGATACACTATGCATATGGGTTTAGCTACCATTGCTTGGTGTTGTAAGAAGCAGGATATAGTGGCAAATTCATTAGCAGAATCAGATTATATTGTAGCATGGGATACTTCTAGAGAAATTGTTTACCTTCGTCGTATTATTGAAGATCTTCAGGTTTCTTAGTTTGATCTTACACAGTTATACATTGATAATCAGCGTGCAATCAAGATGTCCAAGAATCCAGTGTTTCATGTCAAAACAAAACATATGGATGTCAAATACCATTATCTGTGAATGCTGGTGGCAAAGAAAACTCTTGATCTAATATATTGCCCAATTGCCGATCAGACAGCTGATGTCTTCAAAAAACCCCTTAACAGAATCAAATTTTGAAAAATTCAAAAAAATGCTTGGTATGTGTCCAAAGACTTGACTTTGGATCATAGGGAGGTTTGTTAGGAATTTTTCCAAAGTCTTAACATTAGGTTAAATTTTTGGTAGGTAATAAATAATTATTGTAAATTGGGCATGCATCTTTTAGTAAAGACACCCCCATAAAATAAACTTAGTTTAATTATTGGGTAGTTTTAATGTTTTATATTTATTAATTAGAATTACCTTACGGGTTGTTTTCCCATATTTAGTTGGTTATAGGATTAGTTTTTTTTACCGGTCATTGGTAAAAACCATATAAATCCATGTTTGCATTGTCAAAGGGTTAAAAGAATAAAGGCACCCTTATGTACTCGATTTTTTGAATTATTAATAAAATACTTGTGCACTCGCACTAAGCGGGGACAAGGTTCAACCTATTTTGGTTCAGGAGTTATCACTAAATTATACTAGTATGATATTCATTGACATATTTAACCTATTTAAATATATGCCTTATCTCATATGTTACATACATGATTTTTATGGTACATATCTAATTCTAATGACATAATTTATACAAATGATGTAGTATTTGATGATTACATATTAGTAAATATCATACTATTAAAGTTTCTCTTCAAATGATCTTATTTTAGGATACAATTCTCTCACCTCAAAAAGGGGAATTTTAGTAGACTTTCCTCAATGAGATAATCCCTTTCAATTATAAAAACTAAATACATTACATTTTAAAAGTTTCATAATGGTTTAAAACTTGGTCATAATCATAGAATGTGTGTGAATATACCATGAATATGCATTCAAACTACAATACAAAAGTTCAAAATATAGTTTTGATTACATGATATAGATTCATACACAATCTTGAAACAAAATTTACAAATTTACATATACGATGTAGTTTTAGAATCTAAATTCATTAATGGGGGCATGATACTATTTCATGCCATGATTTGTATGATATTTTATAACTACAGAAATGGGACGAGCATGAACGTACTCCATTATATCTTAATCATATATTAAATGACAAAGGAAAAAAGTTAAGATTAGTTATACAAGTCATCTATAGTGGTTGAATCAGTTAAAGTGATACTATATAATGTAGAGGTTCAATGCCTTCTATAATTATGTCTATAAATCAATTATGGATTTCAACTTGTTTCATGATTTTGGGTTACAAATACCAACAATAATATTTTAGATTTATACATCCCTTAATGGTTTTTATTTTATATATAGTTTAAGTTCATTTTTGGGGTTGATCACCCTCAGATTCTCCATTGGTTCAACTAAGAAATCAACTTGCCGAAGTGCTTCATGGGAAGCACCAACTCTCCAATGCTTCAAAAAAACATAATCTCCAATAAAAGTCACAATATAAACATTAGTTTCACACATACAAGTGTAATCCTTCCATTTTATTTTCAATATTTTTAAATTCAAGTTACATTTAATTTTTTTTATTTCACATATAAGCATTAAATAATTTTACATCATTATTGTTTAATCCATGGACACCTTGCATGATTTAAATATTCCCCCATAGGCAAAGTGTGGTATACAAACTAAGATACTATTTCTCTTTTACTCTAATAACTTCATTTATAGACAAAATGGGGAGGGGAAATTTAGTCACTCAAATTTGGTGACGAATACTTGAATATGCCATTTTTTACCCTATTTTACATTTAATAACTTGAAAACTTAATTTGGACATATTTTTCCACCTCACTCTATCCTAAGCACCTTTATAATGTTTTTTTATATATTTTTACCTGACACCTATATAAATATTTTGATTTCTAAAAACTCCTTTAAGCATCTATACAAACATCCTTGATCAAAAAATTCATAAGTTTCCTTTTAGGGCATGATCGACAAGCTGAGTCAAGAGTGGTAGTCAATCTTGACCCCTATGGGTCAATCCTAAACTTAACCCATCCTTATAGGTTTATCTATATTTTTAGGTTATGTAGTGCAAGTTTTTCCCATTTTCAATTCATACAAAGTCACGCTTAAGATAATTATTATACAACTTAAAAAATTTAATACAGAAGCATATTTATACTACTTCACATTAAACAAATCTTCCCTATTCTTCCAAATTATAATTATAATAATTTAAATAAGTCCTCATCCAAGTCAAAATATTATTTTCTTAAATCCAAATCAAATCATGATCAATTATTGACACCATATCTAGATGCATTCATATAATCAAAGGATCATAATCACACAAATCACCCAATTATGTTTGTAATAATTTGAAGTAGTCCTCATCCAAGTCAAAAGTTTGTTTTATCAAATCCAAATCAAATCATGATGAATAATTCATGCCATATCTTAATATATTCATATATTCAAAGGATCACAATCACAAAAATCACTTTAAGTGGGAGAAGTATGTAGGCTTAATTTCCCATTTTAGAGTATTAGATAGGTAGATAACATTCAATCATCATAGGGTTAATTAGGATAAATGAATCCTAATACATTCTAAACTTATTCTATTTTCATTTTTTTAGCCATTACAATCTTATAGGGTTTCAAACTTGGAGAAGCTATTTTTAGGTCTTTTTAACAACTATTAAGCTAATATATACATACATACATTATTTAAGTATATCAAAATGATCATCACTTTATTTTATTTATTTTCATAATAGGTCAAGATTGACTAGTTGAGGTCACTAGAAGCAGACGATCCTAAACCCAATTGGATGATTCTTACCTTTATTAGTTTTAGTTCTATCTTATAGCTCCTTAAATATATAGTTCTTATTTTTTTGATTCATCCTTACATTAGCTTCACACTATCAAATCTCAGATAGAAATAGACAAGTCTTTCATTTCCTTTGGATTTAGTATTCTTTCATTTATTTTTACTTTATTGAATTTAGTATTCTAATCTCATTTTGCTTGTCAAAAATTCATTTACAATATTTTTTATATTCTATTTAGTTTATCCTAATTAGGGTTAATTAATTTATTAAATCCAAATCTTTATTATATACATGGATATCTATGTTATGTGGTTACTTTATGATTGTTAAATTATTACATTTGGTCTGTGCCTATAGATTTTTTATTAATTTCATGTGTGCTTTTGAATTCTTAAATGGGTTATTATTTGAAGTTTAGTCTAGTATTTATCCTTAGAGGATCATCCTCGAGTTTTCATGTCATATCATATCATTTTTTCTTGTCAAGTTATTAGGTCACATGAGTCACATTTTGTTCTATGATAATTTCACAATGCATCTATATACTTGAGTGTTATTTTTGAAATATAATAATTCATATTATGGGTTTGGTATCATGATCCATATCATTCAATTCATATTTATGGTGTACTATTATTTTTGGATATGTTTCCATAGTATTTACCATGAATATATTGGGAAGTAGTAGCTATGTGTGTTTCATTACCTTATCTATCGCTCATAGGGGCACATTTCCAAAATTGGAGGCATATCATTTTCCCCTATATTTATTTTCATTGAGGGAATTTTAACTCTATTTATTTCCTCTAGCTTAATAAACTGTATATATTATGCATATGGATCATTTATTGGTGTATAACATAATTCCCCATCACTTAAATATATTGGGTTATATTATTTCCCCAACACTTTTCATCATTAAATGAGGATGCACATACCTATTCAAATTTACATGATGTTATCTATTCAATGTGAATTAACATGGACATGATACTTATCTATCTATCTTATTATTGATATTTACATGAATATATTTCTAAATGATTACATAAGTGTGTTTGGAGAATTTATCAAGGATTTTAACAAGTTTCAGTTATATTAAGAAATGACACATGGTTCATTTACCTCATCCTTTTGAGATGACTGATTGTAGAAACATGTTGTAGAATCATTGATATTAAAGGGGAAGAATGTATCCAAATAAATTATTAAATTTTTGGGATTGTGAAAAAATTACCATAAATAAGAAAAATATTGAAAAAGATTGAAAAAAAATGAGTAAATTTAGGAAAAATAAGTAAGTGATATGAGTGTAATTAAAAATATTTGAGCTAAATCAATGTAGGCCATTAAATATTAATAGATATCATGTATTATATTCTCTAATAAATAAGTGGAATTAATTTTTTAGGACTTACTCTGAATGTTATAATATTTAGAAGAACATGAGAATATGTTGTTTGGTTTTTAAAAGATAAAGAATCATGGTTTGCATACCATTTTATATATTAATTCCTTTGCTCATATCTTTATTTTTTTACCCTCAAATTTTATTAGATATGACATTAAATTATTATTATAAATTGATCATTACTTTTAGGAATTCTATATTTTTCTAGGTGACAACATTGCATGTGGATGAAGTCTTTATCAAGCATAATTTGATTCATTTATTTATCCTATGCAAGTTAATATATATTATTCAATGTATTATTATTTTTACATTGATTCACACCAAGATTCACATTACTTACCCAAATTAAAGTAAGGGCATTATGTACATAGTATATTATATTTTAGGGTAAGACCCTTTTAATTTTAATTTTATGTTTCATCACACTTGGTACACTTTATTACATTTGAATATTTTTTTATAATTTGTAATCCACACTAGACTCTATCTAGCCTTTGAGCCTTATATATGTCTTAGACATTATCTCAAGGTTTTATATATAATTTTACTTCTCAGTCATTCATTTTCTAAGTTACATGCCTTCATTATGTGTATTTATTTCTCCTATGTCTTTGGTAGTCTTCTTGGTAAATTAAAAGAACTCATCAAATCCATCCTCTGTATTTTTATGGGTTCATCCTAGCTTGGCTTGATTTCCATAATTATGAATCTATATTATTTTAATCTTCCATGGTTAACATTCATGTATATTTTATTATATATACCTAGATATAATGTTCATCTTTATTCATTTTACAAAGTGATAAGTTAAAATTCACCCATGTATCAAAAAAACACAAATGATCCTCCATTCTTCAAGTTTGATCCAAAATGATCAAATTTTTTTAGATACTTATGACAAATATTTCAGCTTGATACTTAAATATTCTTCAAGCCACATGACATCATCAAATTGTATGAAAAAAATATTTAAGTGAATTTTCATGTTGTTTCATTACACTTACTTAGGGATAGGATTGAAAGTTCTCATTCAAAGTTCCACTAAAAATCATATTACAAGAAAATTCACATTAATTCTAATCATGCAAGATATATATCCAATGTTATTTATGGGGTAACTCGATTCAATTGATTTTTCACACACTTGTATTTGTATTTCAAAGGTTAGGGTAAGGATAAAAATTAGGAAAATTCACAACATTATGTCTAATACTTGTATATTATGATCACACAACACTGTACGACATCTTTGTAGAGCAAAAATTAGTGGCTGAGGACATATTTGTTTATTAAAGGTAGTACATATTTAATGACCTTATTAATAAATGCACTACACATGCAAAGGTAACATGTTAAGATCAAAATCCATCTTTGATATTTTGAAACTCATATTTTGCATGGCCCATATAATTGCATGCATAGGCCATATTTAGTTTTAAATTTCAAATATAATAACTAGGGGGTTAAAATTGTATCATTTAATATCATTTCATTTTTATTTCATGTCTTAGTCAAATTATTGTTCTTTATTTTTTGCATTCTATGATAGGTTTAAGCAATTTTTTATATTCTTATACCATTTTTTTTTTTTTAAATAGCATTTTCCCCCTAAGTTAATTATCCCTGTACACATTTAAGTTAAAACATACACCAATTATAGATATTGGTAAGGTTATATGTTTCATGCACCTTAAAAAAATTATTATTTCTAAACAATTATTTTCATTTCTCTAAGAAATAGTTTTAGAAAAATATTATAATTGAATCTATGTCACCTTTATGAACATGTATCACCCATTATGGAAAAGTGCATGTTAGATATATATATATTTTTTTGAGGTTCAACCTTTTGATCAATTGAATTATATTTTACCAATTAATAGTTATGTTTGGAACATGTCATTTTTGATGTGTTTATTAAATAAAAGTGCATCAAAATTTTGATGTACAGAAGTGACATGCTTGAGAGAATTCCAAAGAATTAAGTGCTATATTTTTTCATGTTATATGACTTACTATGAATTTAATTCATATTTTAATGCATCAATATACTAATATTAATTAAAAATTACCAATATATAATATGGATAAAATAATAAGGTGGATGATAGAAATTCAAGGCCCATTTTCCATGCTGTAAAAAAAATACATATCAAATCAACATAAAATCCTCTAAGATACGGTATGAAACTAAGGAAACTATATTTTTATTAAGAACATATTACAAATAGCTAGGCATGGGATACAACACCATAAAGAGGAGGAAGATCCTCCTTGGGAGGCTTAGAACACCAAGCATAATTATTAATTGAAGGAGGATTAAACACGACCCAAATATTTAGAATAGGATTTGTGGGAGCCAAGGAAACATTTATTGCCCAAAAAATATGTGGATAATCAAAATTTCTAACCAAACCACTTTTGTTTATAAGCACACTCCCCTATGATAGTCTAACAATAGAATTCTCATGTGGAGGTGGAAGAATTTAACCCCTTTGATGATGAAGAGGAGTGGAGAATTTTCTATGAATAAGTAAGCAACATCATACATAATAGGGTACTAGGGGAGAAGACCTATGTGTTAGATGGTCTGAGGGAAAAAATTGGTACAATAAGGATCACTTCACCTAGTGGTTGATAAAATATTGAAAGTGTTGGAAGTAAATATCCACCTTTTATGCTTAAGCTTATATCTACATAAAATTCAAATAAATAATAATAACCTTGTCATTAATATAAAAGATACAAGTTGTTTATTCATTGTTAAACAAATCTAAATTCCAAGCTTTCTATAACTAAAATAATAATTTAGCCTTAAAATTTTCTTTTAAAAAGCTATTTATGTTAGTTATTAATAATTATATCTAAGTAATTTTGTATGCCAAAAGACTTGTTTTGAGTGGAGGTGCTACATAAGTCTATGAATTCAATGCCAAGTAAATTAGGCTTTAGGAAAAGTCTAGAAAAGGTGTTTGAACGAATTTGGTCTGGAACAAGTAGGAGACTTGGGTTGCATAATTATAATATGTAGAAGGAACTCCCTGAGGGGAATACCTTGATAAAATAAGCACCAAATAAAGTGAGAGATCTTGTGTTTGAGCTTATCATTCTAAATTATTTTAAGTCTAATAAGCCAGGTCTTGGGTGAGGATTTTAAATTCCAGTGCCTATTGAACTTGTCTAAAGAATAAAAGAATAGGATCATGAATTAATGTAGGATATTTGCATAGTAATTTTTAAAATGCAAATTATAATTCTATCTCCAATATTTACACCATGCCAGTGGATGTCTCAAACCCATATTATAAATCGTAACATCGAGCATCATCTCTTGGATGCACATAATAGAAGGTAAGTCTAAATTTATTAACTTATAATTATCCTTTATCAAATTTAAATAATTATAATAATGTTAATAAATCAAATATTTAACCTTATGAATAATTTTTTTGAAAAGCCTCAAATCTTTCATACCTCAAAATTATGCTAAGAGAATATTTGAGTTATTCATAACATGAGACCACCAGATATTATGGTCATTGAAGGAAAATCCACTAAAAAAATAATAACCCACCCATTTCAAATAGGTTTTTATAGATTTTAAATCATTCCAAAGGATTTTTAAAAACAATGTATCCCTAAATATTTATGGGTTAAATGGTAACAATCAAGGTGTGAAACCGCCAAAAAATCCAACTAGCTTTACCATAAGGTAAGCTAGAGGCAATGGAGTGCCATGGGATAATTTTCTTTAAAAAAAAAATCCTTAAATTTATCTAACCACCCATTTATCACAAAGAAATATATTTTTCATGTAAATTTCAATAATTCCCATAACACCTTTCTCATTGATGAAGACATCAAATATCCAAAGAAAGTTTTTGATACCCTTAAGTTTGCTTAGCATTGGCCCATAAGAAATCTAAAGAACCTTTGAATAATTATCATATGATTTAATAAGGGGATAAAAAATAAAAATAATAGACACAAGTGGAAACTATAATATTTAACAAACATTAAAAACTTTAGCTAAAATGAGAGGTTTCAAAATCTAATACTCCACCTTTTTCTCCATTTGACCAATGACATATTTCCAAAGCTTAGAGGGAGAGCTATCAAAGTAAAATAGAATACCAAGGAATTCTATTTTAAATATTTATCCTTGGAATACCATTTTTATCCAATTCATATTATACTACTTAATCCTTTTAATATAGGCATCATACTCTATTTATAACATTGAGTTTTGGCCCATGAAAAATTAGAACTGGAGGCTTTGAAAAATATTAGAGGCAATACAATGTCTCTATACAATAAGTTTCTTGATCATTGAGAGTGAGATATATATCATATACAAAATGATAATATATGAGATGAAATTATAAATAATGAATAATAATTCCACTCATGATCCCTCACTTTTCCCTATGCACAATAATTTATCTAAACACCTCTCATGATAAGACATACATAGCTTGTGCCAAATGATAACTCTATCTATTTGAACAGAAGAGGATAAATCTATAATATTTTATCCCATTGATAGTGAGGTAGTTAAAATCCTCAAAAAATAATGTTTGAAATACTAATATATAAAAAAATTACAAAACCTAAGGCCTAATAAATAGCTAGAATAAATGGCCGCATAATCCTATCATAGTATTTCTCAAAGTAAAGTTTGAGATATATGGTTCACTGATGAGAGGTTTTCACCCAATCCATTCGTAACTAGATAGTAGTGAGAATATATAAAATGTATTTATTTTAATGAAGATATTTTTCTATGATAAAATGATTTTAGGTAAGATGAAATAGATACGGTTTGTAAGGGGTTTGGTAAGAATTTTATAAGACACATTGAGAAGGGTGAGTGGTGTCAATTGGTAATTATATCTAGGTCATCATCATCAATAATTAAATTTATATTCAATTTGTTAATAATACATCTTTACTATTTATTATGTAGGGCTTATTTAAAACTTGTGATAGGTCGAGACCTAGAAAATGACAATCAACCTTGTACAACTCACAAGGGAAACCGTTAATATTGGGGATTTCATCATTGCGCATTCATTTAACTACATGAGATATATATTAAATATTTATATGGGAACCAAAAAGTTTTTATTATTATAAATTCTAAATTTTTGAGCCATCACATCCATAAATTCTTGCAGTGTGTGGCCACATTCTACTAACTCTACTTTCACTTGGAACACTATCTTATAGTGGTAAAAAAATCCAATAAATTTTTGAATAGGTTAGTAATACATTATTTAGTAATCTTGATATCTTTATTTTTATCCCTATCTTTTTTGGCCTAAATTTATTTGAAAAAATATTTTGAGACTTAGTCTCCTATTTTGAGCCAATGTAGTCAACCTTAGATTTGAGCACTTGTAGTTTTATTGTTTTCTAAACCATTTATCATATTATTGAGATAAGTTTCCATGGATTTCAACTACATATGAAAGGGACTGTTCTCAATAATTTGGTATTCTTTGAGCAGATCACCATCAGCATAATTTTGGAGTGATGTAATTTTTTTCCATATTGGAAGAGGAAGGTATTGGTGTGAGTGATCACCTCATTCCAACACTTGGTATATATTCCAACATAAAGTGTATGTGTTACAATTTTCCAAACTCTAGTAATGATACATATGGTTCCTCATGGCAAAGGAGGGATGTGTTAAATAAATCTCATTATGTGGCATCATGAAAAAAACCACTCCAATCCACTATGAAGTTGATGGGAATATGATCTAAGAGGAATAAATTTATTAAAAAAAAGTGTGATAGATATAATTTTAGAACCTATACAAGCTCTAAAATCAAATGAATTATTAACTTCCTTTTCTAAGGCTAAACTAAAACCTCAGTTAGTTTTATTGAATCAAAATAAAAAAACCAAACATAGTTACAATGAACCATCTTAGCAATAAAGTAAATCACCTTCTCCATTGATGAACATTGATTTGAGTTTGTAATATGATATTTCAATACTCAATTCATTCACCAAGGAAAATGGAATTTCAGCATCATATGGATGTAATTTATTAATTTTCTTATTAATTCATAAGATGATTTTGATAGCACTTTGATAGCTTGATGATGATTTTACCTAATAATGAAAGATGACGTGTTACTTTATAGGCTATTGGGTGAGAATATGGATAGTTAAGATAAATCAAAATTTATTGGATTATGTTAATTTTGGGTAGTCATATTTGAGTCATCATCCAAGTGAAAGATTTCAATTCCTCATGTGTTTGAAATAAAATGGAAAAGCTAGTTGGTAGTTAAAAATTTCTCATGAATGAGTCAAGGTATTTGGATGAATCACCAAGTTGGTTTAAAGTTTCAATGATGAATCAAAAATTGGTTGAGGAAGTTAAGGATATGGTTGGATGACTTAGCACTTGGTTGATAGAAATGTAGAAGATGTTTGTTGACTTTGAAATTATAAAAAATTTATTGGTTTTATGGAATTATGTTTGCATGATTGATTAATAAATATGGATTAATTATTTAATTAATTAATCTAAAAAGGGATTTAAATTATGATGGGATGAAATTATAATTTTTTAATGATGGTTGAGTTAGTGTGAAATTATATAATTTCTATCGATATTTAGCAAAATTAATTTTGAAACTAAATGTGTCAGAATTTAGGTGTCTACATTTGTCCCTCTTTGAAAGGGTGTTGAAACTAAAATCACCAATAAATTTTCCAAGAATAAATAAAATTAGATTGGAAACAAATGCGGAAAGATGATTCTCCATGTAGATTTAAATTATTTTGAATGATTCCCCTTGAGTGGTCATGTGGGGAGAATAAATGCACATGAGTAATTGAAATGAATGAAAAATGAAGAAGGTTTAGATAGATATATATACAACATGATGTATTTATTATCACAAGGAAAATAATTTTAATGTCAATATAATGCTTGAATTATTTTTAGGTGCATGTAAAATAATTTTCCAAGCAATAGTTGTTATGGATTATAATGTAGAAATAATATTCTTGAGATAAGTTACATCCTTGGATCATACCCCATGAAGATTATTACATGGAAGTGGAATTGGGAATGATATATCCCATTTGTAAGTTTTGGGCCATAAAAAATGAAATATATTTTTGAATTATTTGGTGATAAAATTTATGAAATTGATTTTCAGTCAGCAATAAAGATAATGAGTAATTCGATTAATTGGTGGTATGATAGGAAGTGAAAATGAAGTATTAAGGTGTAAAAATATTTGAAATAACTTGAGGGTGGGTGAGAAAATTGGAGTGGGGTGATTAAATATATATGGGTGAGGGGTAATGTGATTTATACTATTTGAAATTCAATTTGGTTGAATTTATACCTAGGAGTTCTATTTCCTCTAGATTGTGAGAGGTTGGAGAGGAAAATAGAGTGCATGCCAATAGATAGGCATTGCAATGAGTGATTCTTAGTGTACCAAAGGCCAACGGGGAGGTGAAATATTGTAAGTGATGTTTTTGAATTCATGTCTCTACATTTATGTGCCATAAATACTAGGTAAAGTTTGGTCAAATGAACCTGTCATTTTCTAAATGGTAGTTTCAAAGTTAAAACTAGTGATTTTTTCATGGAAAATAATAATTTCATGATAACAATTAGTGTTTTTGATAGATTAGAGGTTTTTTCAAAAGTTTTTTTTGAATTAATAAAAATCTATGTTGATTTCATAATACCTTACAATGAATTCGTAATAATAATGAAATCATCAAGGGTGCAAAAAAATTGTCAATGGTACATGAATTCATGTGTCCATACAATGTTTTCATCATATTTAGCATGTTAGATAGAAATTCCATCTAATATGGAAGGTAGTGTAAATGATCATTTTGGTACATATATTTATGATGTGAAAATAGTGACAATGTCATTTTGATGTGTGCAGGAGAGAATACCAATAATCATCATGTGGGAAAGGAAATGTACTATTTTATGAATGATGAATAGATTCATCAACTATGAGGTGGGTGTGTTACAGGTAGTGAGGTTGTCCTATGTGGTATACATGATTTTATTCCATGATAATAGGATAATACTAATGGCATTTAAATCATTATATCACTCGTATAGGATTAAATTCTAGTTACCTATAGGGTAGATGATCATCAGACTAGAGGATATCATCCTAGTACAAGGTGTGAAGGTGTATTGGATATAAATTTCACATGTGATATCATTATCCAATATATTTCATGAAGATATTATCCTTATGATATATTATGTAATATTTTTTTATGTGTGCATTGCATTAGAGGAGACAGATGGGTAGACAATGGTGTTGATGTCTCTTGTTAGTGGCATCCTGCTACTGGACAAGAGTGGGAGGTTATTTCCTGCTATAATATTAGATTTTATTACTAATATGTTGGATAATGTGATAGATTTATCATAGGTACCATGTATATTGGTTTACTTTTATAGAGACTGTCATGCTATCATTCATAAGAGAGGAGCTAGCATACGCCCATCCACATTGTTATAGGTGTGGGTGTGGGAACATATTATAACTGAGATGCCAATTAGACATATTAAAAAGATATAATATGTAGATCCATTTTATTATACATGGTATATTTTTATAGGTGCATGAAGGGCTCACTTAGGGGATGTTGACATTTTATACGAGGGCACTTGATGAGTTGGCACCTATGATTATTACATGGAGACCTTACAAATACATGGATCCCTAATAGGGATAGAATTTTTGATATATGGATTATATTCCAAGCCATTATTACATTATTAGTATGCATGAGTACATTATAGATTGATATAGGCCAAAAATGTCTTTGAAAGAGTTTGACATATGAAATGATGTATTAATAAGACTGCATGTTTTTTCATGAGAATTATGGGATAAACCATAATGGGGACTAGGCATAGACCTAAGAATGGAAAAGCATAGCTAGTTATAGTTATAGACTTTACCATATCACCTGAGGAGGGATATAAAAGATACGAGGGGGACTAAGGACTACATGACATGGTGGGATTAAATGTAGCTAATGATATTTACATTTTAATATAAGAATATGAAGACATAGAGGGAGAGGTTATAAAGGGCCTTTAGGGTATAAACAGATAAGAGTGGACAATTGAGTGTACTTATTCATGTATCTATCCTAGGGTATAGAGGTTATGTTGATGGTGGTGATGGAGATAGGCATGTGAATATTCATATTGAGGAGGTACATGTGAGGATGTGAAGTTATAATATATTAATGGATATGGATTAGGAGGAGTGCATTCTATGTTTTTGATCTAAAATGGTGAGGAGGGATATATGTAGGATATAGTGATGAAACTAGCACCCCATTATTATATAGGTGGAGATTATGAGGTTGAGCACTTAGAATTGATTTGGTAAATAGAGGATGAAGTTTTGATTAAGAGGCTATAATATAAAATAATAATTAGGGATATAGAGATTTAGGGCCTATAGGGAGATGGAATGGATAAAGCCTCAATATATATATAGATAACCATATTATAGGATGAGGAGGATCAGATAACAACATATATTATGAGTAGAGAGGAGGACTTGATCACCCATGATGTGGATACACAGTCAGAGGATGAGATAGGGATTTCATAAATATGTCATATATAATAGGATGCATTATGGACTGAGCTACAAAAAGTGAAGGATTTATTAACATCATCAGTGTAATTGAAGTCCTTATCAAACATTATAATGCAAATAGAGTAAGAGACTTAATATAGTAGCCTCCATGAGTGAGTGGTGCCCACAAAGAAATGATCACCATAATTAAAATAGTATTTGATTAGGAGATCACATTTGGTGACTAGGATAACATGAATGACAACATCAGAGTATTTTTTAGGTTAGTCATCTAAGTATGTCATGGGTTCTCCAAAATAGTTCCCCCTATAGAGGGACAAAGTGAGAGTTGAAATTAATATGATCTATATACATTTTGTAGATGTTCATAAGATTTTGAGATATATTGATGGATACACACAATATGTGTGTGTGTGCATGTGTGCGAGTGTGATACATTTTGGCATTAGAATTTGTATGGATATGATCATGAGTTATGTTTTATTTATTCTTATTATATATGTAAATGTGTAGATGGTTATATGGATTTCTATGCCAGTAGATTGTTTCTTATGCATTTGATATTTGACATATGTTAGTTTTTGTGTTAGTATTATTATGGGAGAGATATGAAAATGTGTTTAGGATGATGAGATATATTGATAGTTTATTTATGTAGGATTTACATGGAGTTAAAATATGATTTCCAACATGATTTCAAGAATGAATTGAGAAAGACTTTTATTGGAGTTCTAATATGATTTCCAACATGATTGCAAACATGAACTGATCAACCCTTTTTTAAATTATGTTTGACAATATACACCAATGGTATGGAAAACCCATAATGTCCATTGTGTAATACATGTAGGTCTGATATATTCCAAAGTGATAGGAATTATTCATCATGATATGAAAGATCATAATAACATCATGTGTAATGCACATAGTGAATGTGATTCAAACCAACAATAAAAATGAGATAAAAAAAATGATTAGTCATTCAAAATAAATGATAAAACAAACAATAAAACCAAAAAAAACTTAAACTAAGTAATGTATAGTAAAAAAAATGTAGGAGAAAGTAAGTAATCAGATAAATGTAAAAACATTTGTAAAGCACCTATATAAATAAATAAAATATTTATCTTTTTGTTATGCTCATTAGATTAGAAACCCTTTGGTGTATGATATTTTTTGATGATAATAACCATGTGAAATATAGTATTTATAAATTAGGAAAAGGGAAATGATCTTAAGCACAACTATTTTTTGTTTTAATGTTTTTTTTTTTTTTTTTTTTTGTAAATTTTATGGATTCTTAGGGATGAATGATCAAACTATGTAAATTATTAAAAAACAGTTATAGACATTTGGAAAGAAAGGGGCTTTTATTATAGATGGATTTTATTAGGGGTAGGTGAGTGATGTTCTAAGTATTTTGACATGTAATTCAGATATATATACAAGATGTTTCCAAAACATGAGTCAAAGTGTTATGCATGTGATTACCAAGATAAAATCCTAGACCAAAATGGCATGGGTAACAAGGATAAAAGGTAAGGGGGATATATACATCAGGATATATTATGTATGATATAGTATGGATTTTAATGAGACCCAAATTAACTAGAGTGTGTATAGATAATGATTTATGTATTAAATCATAAATTTTTTTCACCTTGGTACATTCCCAATGTGCCATTAGAATGGTTTTTACTTTTTCATGAAATGTTTCTCTCTCTAGACACACACACACACACATTAAAAACAAAAACAACAACAACTCTAGAGATATTTAGGATTGAAATTTCTTGATTTGCATGTTGTTGATTTGCTCATAAATCTCTTCAGCATCTTTAGTAGCTAGTTCATAATAACCAAATCCATACTTAGAAATTATAATGTATGGACCTAACCAATTAGGTTAAAATTTTCCATTATTCTCACAATTGGCATTTGTTTTCCATTGATTTTTCTTAAGAACAATTTTTACTTCTTCAAACTCCTTGGATATTATTTTATTATTATAATTATGACAAATATGATTTTGATAGGCATGTATTTGATTTAGGGCATGAAGTCATTTCTCATCTAAGAGTTCAAGCTAATATAGTTGGGATGTTAGGTATTCTTCATCATCAACCAAGTATTTCTAATAGATGTGTAATGAATGTAATTGTATTCTAATTGGTAACACATACTCATTTCCATAGACAAGGGAATATGGGGTTTCCCTTTGGGTGTTTGTATTCTTGTACAATAAACCCGTAGAGTAGATAAAGTTAAAAATTCCAATCCTGACTAGTATCATTGACAAAGTGTTTGAGGATCTTCATAATATTTTTAATGGATGTTTATTCTTGGCCATTTATTTGAGGATAATATGGTGTAGACCATTTATGATTGATATAATAGGTTTTCAATTGGAATTTTAAAAATTTATTCTTGAAAGACTTATTGTAATCAGAAATGATAATGTATGGAATACCATAATGGAAAATGATATGGTTTAGAATAAACTTAGATATATGTTTACCTATTACGTAGGTAAGGGAAATGGACTCCACCCATTTGGGGAAGTATTCAATATCTATAATTATTTGTCTTTTCCCATCAAAAGAATTGATATTAATTCTACCAATGAGGTCTAATCACCATGTTGAAAAGTGCCATGACATTGAAATAGGTTGTTGTGCTTGAAATGGAGCATGGATAAGATCACATCATTTTTGACATGGGACACACTTTTTGACATATTGAAAGGAATCATTCTACATTGTAGGCAAATAATGTCCTATTATAATAATATTTTTTGCAAGGAATATGCCACTTGTGAGCGTACCACATATACCATCATGAAATTATTTAATAACTAAGTACACTTCTTCATAATTTAGACACAATAACAAAGTTACATCATAGCCTCTATGGTATATGGTATTTTCAAGGATTTTGAATTGGTAAATACATTAGATGAACGATTTATTGTTGTTGTGGGAATTGTTTGGAGGTATAACGTTATCATGAAGGTATGTGTAAATATATTAGTACCAAGGGGAATCATGAATAATAATCTCACATACCATTTATAATTCATAATCATCATAAGAAGGAATCATTAAATGCAAAATTAAAAAATTGACTGTGCTTGGCATCTGGATTCATGTCAATAAGGAACTAATATTAGCCATTGCATCATTTGTTCTATTATTTACATGAAGAATGTACTCAAATTATATGTGCATTGAGTATATTTTCAAATTATCCATCATTATTTTATAATGAATGATCATATCATCTTTTTATTAGTATTCAACATTGATTTGGTCAACAATATACTTTGAATTCCAATGAACTAAGAGATACAGGATATCACACTAAACATGTATCTTTAAACCAGAAATAAGGGCTTCATATTTTTCTATGTTATTAAAGAAGGAAAATTATATTCAAAATGATTTTAGAATATAATCACCTTGTGGAGTGATTATAAAAATACCTTACCTCAAACCATCATTAGTGAAGTATCCATAAAAATATAGTTGCCACTATGTTGATTCATCTAAGGAAAAAATAGCTTCTTCAAGAAAGTATGTGGTCAAAGGTTGTATATTTGTTAATGGTGCTTTTACTAATGTGTCTTAGAGTTTTACTTTTGACAGCATTTTGATTAACATACTCAATATAAAAATCACTTAATAACATAAACCATTTTGACATCCTCCTTGTCAAAGTTGATATTGAAAGAACGTATAATAAGTGGATCTAATTTTTCAATGATTTTAGTTTGATTATTAAGCATGTAATGTCAAAGTTTTTGGGAAGCAAAAAATACTACTAGACATGCCTTGAAAATTTTAGAGAAATTTAATTCATAAGATACCAGGGTTTTGATTCAATAATATATTTCTCTTTCTATCCCATAATCATCATTTTGTGTGAATAACACACCCAATGCATGCTATGTAGCTAAAATATTAATGAACCCGAAAAATATCAAGACAAATAAATTACCAATAGGCTGAGATATTGAAACAAAACTCAAAATTGATTTGTATTGAATCAATTAAAATAATTACACACCCAAACCATGCTTAAATAAGCCTCAACTCAGAAATTAGAGTTGACATGGAAAATTTTGAAACAACTAAAATCCAAAAAAAAGGTCTATTTTTAGTAGCTTCTATTTATAGTAAGTTTTGCACTTAAGTGCATGTGGATCTAAAAATATCCTAAAATATTCTAAACACTATAATTAGCTTATGGGATGAAAATCATTGAATTTGACTTCTGGTTCTAAAAAATAAACAATTTCTAAAAATAGAAAATTCTCAAAAAAATCATTAAACATTAATTTTAGATGCTTAGATGATCACATATGGATTTTTAAAAATATTGAAATCAACTCTAAGTGGATATAGTGGCTGAGTACAACATCTAACTTTTTGAGACAGTTGTTTTTACATGTGGAAGAGCTCAAATGGAGTTACGGGTCAAAATGTATGGCCTCCAAAAGATTGGCCTATTTTTTTGCTTCAAATATACAACAATAAAGGTTTGCATAGGGTAGACGGCATTAATACTGTGGATTTGATAGATATTGTTTGATATTTTCAAAGTATTATTATCATTCTTCATGAATTTGAAATCAACACTCTTTTTAAGTATATATGTGACTGAGTGTCATATGTTTTCAATTGGAGATATGAATCTATGGATATCCTTTCTTTCCCCTTAAAAACATTGAGGTTGTTTTAGATTAGTAGGTAGAATAAATTATGTTATATATGTGACCTTTGTTTTATCCAATTATATACCTCTCCATGATATAATGAAATCCAAAAACTTCCTTATAGTAACCTAAAACACACATTTCCTTAGATTTAGGTGAACCTTGTATTCCCTTAACCATTCAAAAATCATGCGTAGTAATATTTGATGTTCTACTCTTGTTATATACTTGTCAAGATGTCATATACATAATAATAAATAATATAATGAATCATGTCATGAAAAATGACCATAATAAAACATTGACATATGTCTCCAACATTTTTGAGATAAAAGGCATGATTTGGTAAGAAAACTTGACCCAAGGTGTGATGAATGTTATTTTATTTTAGTCTTCAAGTAAAATTTAGATCTGATTATATCTTTAAAAACCTCCCATTAAGGACAATATCATATGACCTGATTTAGATTTTACATTCATGTCAACATTTGTAAGTAAAAAGTGATCTTTTAGACAATTTTTATTAATGTCTAAAAAATCAGTACAAATTTTGATCCCTAGTATTTTTTTAGTGAATGGCACTATGCTATAAATTCACACTGAAGAATCTATGGGTATAATGAATAAAACTATAAACTAATTTTTTAATTACTCCTTTACAAGTAGTAACACTTTATGATGAGTTTTTTTAATTTCTATTTGATAAGATTAGCATTTGTGTGAACAACAAGAAGGTGATCTACATGTGATCGTTCCAACCCAATAATATCAATGTATGACCAAGAAACCATATTTGAAAATTCCTTGAGAATGAGAATTTGATTTTTTTGTTATTTACAATCAAGAGATGCATAAAGATTCACTATTTTAGGTTCTTCATCTTTTCTACTAATTATATCCATAGTATTTTCAATTAACAATGTGGACTCTTATTGAAACTTGTAGGAGAGGGGGAATATCAAGTTACTCATTAATGTCATGCTAATTTTTAGATTCTTCATTTGATATTTTTGTTAGTCAAACTATACTGATTTTATTATGGTATAGATGATCAAAGTCTATGATATCCAAAAATTATGTTGAATGTTATAAAAGTGTATTAAAAAACTCTTCCTATGATACCCTACTAGAATATGATCTCTAAATCTCATGAATTCATAAAATGCTTTATCATTTTGAAAATGGTCAAGTGAGGGTGGATTTTGTTGGTCCTAGGTTATAATTTATGGGTATTTAACCTCCATGGTAAAAATAGATGTGTCATAGAAGAGGTTTATAGCTACAACATCTTCATAATGGATATATATGGAACATTTATCAATGTACAAAGATGACTTCTCTGATGTTGTAGAAGAATCACTATTGTAATCATATATGCTCACATTAGGTGGTTTTAATCCAATATCTCAATAATATTTTTTGTTTCAAACATTATAGGTTCTAAAAGCCCTTGTTAACAGAAACCAATGTCTTTGCCTTTATAATTCATAATGTTTCAAATAATAGCCTTGAATTTGGAATATTACCCATTTCAAAAACATGTGTAAAATTCATCACTATAGATCAAATTAGGATTGGATTCTTCAATCTATTATTCATAAAGGAAATTGATTTTTTAAAAATATGTATTTCCAAACTATCCAACTACTAGGGCTTGCTTCCTATGATGGAGCTTACCATGGTTATAGGGAGACATATGGATTTTGCCTAGATGGTGGGCATCATGGATTTCTTATTATCCCAAACCATTTTACACAAAAGTAAATCTAGATGGTGGAGTTGTGGACTTACATGATGATGGTTGAATTTTGGATGTATATGATTGGTTGGTGGATGCATAAGGTATATCATAAGGATGGATGTAATTTGATGATGTTGTTGATTCATCTCTAAGTTCATAAGTATCTTTAGTTAATGGAAAATAAGTAGTATTTTTGTATCAAGATAAAAATAGTTTACAATATTGAAAATGTTTAGAATCACTGAGAATCATAACTTCCATACATAAGTGGGAAAACATGAGACATTGGTGGAGTGTGGGTGGAATGGATTTCATGGCATGGATCCATGGATGACCAAGGAGTAATTTTTATGGTAGATAAATATCTAGGACATGAATTAAGGTATCTTGAAAAGTAACCCCACCGTAAGATGAATATATACAATTCCAACTAATTATGACTCTACATTATCATAGGCCTTTATGGTAATCGTGTTGGGATCTAGTGTTGTTGTTGAATGTCCCAGATGTTTTATCAAAATTTATATACATATATTGAATCCAAACCCATTGTATACAAATAAGCTTTCTACTTTATGTTTGGAAATAATAACTTCAATATACAATAGAAAATTTTGTGATGTACCCATGGGGGAAATAGATGTATTGTCAAAATTAAATTTATTATTAGAGGAAAAATTCCCTAAAAGTTCTTGGAAGTTTGAAGAATTACTTTTTTAAGGATTTTTATCTCTTATAAATCTATATACAAAATGTCCTTATAGGTAATGGATGTATTAATAAGGAACATGATATACATTTGTTCCATTATTTTTTCAAGTTGTGCGATAAAATTTTGCTTAACTTAAAATATAGGTAAAGGAACACTTAGAATCATATTTTTGGCACATCTTGTAGTGAAGAAAAAATCATGTGTTGAAATATTTATGATATAAACTTGATTATCCATATGTTGAATATGACTAACAATGGAATCAAATGGATGATTGGTCTGATTAACATTGTTAGCTTCTTTTTTTTATATCTTGGGTTTGTTTATTATGTGTTTGATCATGTTTTAGGAATAGATATTGATATATCCCTAAATTTTGAATGTTTGATGTGGATTCATGGTTCTCTAATTCTACATTACCATGATCTATTAAGTCTTGGACAAAAATTTTAGTCTCATACATATGTTTATGGAATGCCATTTAATCTTTGGGTATGCAAAATATTTTTCTTCTCTATAAAATTTGGTTTTGGAGTGTGTTCATAAAAGGGTTTTATGTTTGGAAATGTGAACATAGTAGTAGATACTAAATTTCAAAAGACTAATTCAAGTGTCACCCCCAATGGGGAATAACTTATTTTCCTAAAGTCTTATTTAGGCTAGCTACTAAGAACACCAATTTTATTGATGGGTTTGATATATTTGACATCAATTGCCCTAAATATTACCACGTTTTTATATTATCAAATAGCTTGGGTTTATCATTTTGGACTTTATTTTGATTGTCCTTCATGTAAATATCGAGTAGGTCCTTTCCAATAAGTGCACTTTCAATTTTAACTCCATTTTCAATTATTTCATAAAATGATGTGGCATGATCGATTTGATGTTTAAAGTCCATTTTAGGATAGATAATTTCTATGAATATTGGAGTAATTTTTTTTTTAGGAAGTGAACATGAAAACTAACTTACTATCACACACCATCATTGTAGAAAATAGGAGAAACTCTCGGCATTGAGTTGTTTGGTGTTGATTAAGTCTATCATAGCAAATTAATGTTAAAAATTATAATAAAAGTGTTGTACAAAAATATTTAAAATATCTATGAAACTAGTGATAGACCCCTTAGGTATACATAGGAACCATTCTAGGGCTTGACTAGCTCTGTTACGTGGAAATAGTCTATGTAGATAGTTATCATTATAATTAACATCTTGACATGCCATGTAAAAATATTTATTGTGTTCCCTAGGATCTCCTTTTCTCTTGTAATTGTCATATTTTGGATGTTGAAAATGAATAGTAAAAGGTAATTTTATAATCTTTATGTCAAATGGATAAGGACATATTTCTTCAAACTTTTTTTTTTTGATTTCGGAATACATTCCATCTTGCAATCCTTGTATTTTATCCTTCATGATTTTTCATTATTGGAAAAATGATATGTATTGAGTGTAAAAGGTGATGATGTGTTTTTATTTTGATTTTGATTTAGATATGGATTTTAAATTGGATTTTGACTTTGATTTTGATTGGTATTGGGATTTTGACTTTAATTTTTATTTTGATTGAGATTTTGATTTTAACTTTTATTTTAAATTTGAATTTGATCTTTATTTGGTGATTATTGAATTTTAAGGATTGTTTGATACTTTGTACTAAATATATAATAGTTTTTTAGTTAATCCTTTGACATGCTCTGTAAGGGTAAAGCCATGGTTTTGTTCAGATGTGTTGTACAGATCTACTTTTCCATTATCCACATGGGTATGGGAAACATTTTCAATTTTTTTTTTGGATGATCACATGATGGCCTTGTTCTTTCCTAATGAAGCACTAGATGATTTTTGATCATGTCTGGGATGTGTTGCATCTTTCTTATAGATTAGGAAACATAAATCTTTAAGATTAAAATCATGTGGAAACTTAGCTCCTAATAATAAGATGTGTAACAAGACTTCATTATTATTTTCTAGAAGGTAATCAGGAACTTGGTATGGTGGATCCTTAGGAAGATTAATATCATGTTCATATTCATCTTGATAAAGTTCATTTTCATGATCATTGACCTGAAGATGTTGTCCTTGATTTCTAAAATGGAAAGGTTCATTGCTAAAAGGTTATTATGTATTGGGATTATATTGTGGGTTATTTAAAATGGCTTGAATCCTAGTGGTGGGATACATTGTTTAAATTTTGTGATTGACTCAAATTATATATGACTCCAAATATAAAATACAATTATCTTACAATATTTTTGAGTTATTTGGCCATGGATTTATTTAGATAAAGTTCTCTTGATTAAAGATTTACTTTGAAAATTAAGGAATTGGTTTATATTTAAAACACAAAATTTGGTTTTTAAAACACAAGAAACTTTCAATTACTAGTTTTCCATAAGGATATAAAATAAAAAATAACATAGAAGATTTAATAATATACAAAAAAAATGAAATTCATATAAAATGATAAAATCTAGGCAAGGGACTTGAGTGACTTGTCGGATTTAATTTATACTTACTTTTCCATTTAATAGTGATGGCCTAATATTTTAGAGAACTGACTAAGGAGTTATTTCCATACCCATAGCCCATTAAACCTTATTTTAAGGATGCATTGAAATTAACTTACCTAGATGATAATCACAATACACTCCTCTTAGGTGTACCACAGGTTAAATGGATAAAATTGATTATTAAGGGTTAATAACTTCATAAGTTCAAGTAGGGGATGTCATATATATATGATAAGGCTCAAGGAAATGGAATCATTTGATTAATGGATTGTGAAAAAGGGTCTAGTCCCTATGTTACTACTCCATTCGTAGGACTCTAGTAGAGTGGTGTCATAAAATTAGACTTTGAGGTAGTTTTTGAAACCATGATTATTGAAGTATGAAACCCCATCATGTCATGGTGTTCTTAAAACACATAATTTCTTAGGAAATTACAATAATTGGTCCTTAATTTATTACCCTATAGGTACATGAGGTTTGGTATACCATGTGGTGATGAAATCTATCGTCGGTAGAGTCCCTAGAAATTTAAATTAAATGATAGTATATCATTTCTAATTTCTAAGGATGATTACTAGTGTGATGAGAGGAAAGAACATACATAAGAATAAAATAGATAACATAAAATTACAAACATTAATTTTCATTTCTAAGGATCATTCACCAATGTGAACTAAGGAAAGAGCATACATAATGTCTTATAATACACACAAACAAATTTGTAATAACAAAAATTAATTAAATTCTACTTAAATAATAAATCAAAACTTAAAATCAAATCCAATATTAGTGAAAAAAATAAAATCATTAGTAGTTTATAGGTAAAGACTTGGGTAATCTAAAAACCTGTAAGCTAGCTAAAAAAAGATTAAAATAGAAAATATCAACACTCTTGAACAAAACCATTATTACAGTCATGATTTCATTATTCAGATATTAATGAAAAATTAAAGTATCCAAAAATAGATATAGAAAGATAAATAAAATATAAAATAATTATGTTATAAAACCATTGAATTTTAATACGAAATCACTGAATGTTGATATAAAATTGTTGAATTTTTCTATAAATTATTTGAATTTTTCTATAAAAAAAGTTTTTGTACTACAAAACTGATGTTATTTAAAGAGCACAAAAACATAATAAATTGAAATAGAAAAATGATGATAGGAAAAATTATATTGTTAGAAAGATAAACTAGTAATGAGCAAGATAAACCATAAATAAAAGCTAGAAATGAAATAAAAATGAAATTTATATTTAACAATACAAAACCAATAAATTGTGAAACAAAACCATTGAATTATGTCATGAATTGTTCATTTTGTGATTAAAACCCCATGTTATGCAAAATGATAAAAAAAAAGATTTAGAAACAAGAAGATGAGAAAAATTGAATGACATCAAGGTAACAAAGTTTAAAAGATAGAAAACTAAAATATTGATACAAAAATAAATCCCAAAAATTAGTTTGAATGAAACCACTGAAGTATAGAATGGAACCATATAAGTTTTTCACAAAATTTCCATTCTTGAAGTTTATGACAAATGCATAGAAGTTGTACATGAAATTGACGTTACACAAAACATACTCATCATTTTACACAAAACTTACAACTACTCATAACACTGTAACAATGACACCTAAAATATAAAAAAACCCATCCAGACCAAGATAAAATAGCTATTAACCTTTAAAAATTTAAAAAAAAAAAAAAAAAAAAACCAAAACTCCAATAAAAATATACAAGATGAAAAATATTTATGAAAGGTCCTCTTATGCATATTTTTCACACCCCCTCAATTTTTCCAACATCAATACTTTCTGCCATAGAGATGACCAAGTCATGAAATCTAAAATTGTGTCAAGAACCTAGTCAAATAATAGTATATTTAGATGCATATTTTTCATTATGAAATGATAATGATTAGATGATAAATTCATGTTTATATTTCAAAGTGGTTTTTAAAATCATAGTGGATAAATGAATAAAATATGCATATATATTTTTGAATGTGATCAGTTATTTTTATTTTTCAATCAAAGCAAGTTTTGAGATAGTATTTTAGTTATGAATTGATTTTCAGATTTTAACTATTTGAAATGGTTTATGGTGATTATTTTACTTTTGTGGATGATTTGATTATTGATGTAGAACAGATAATGATGGTATTTTAAAATAACTATATATTTGAAAATCAATACATCTCTTTTAAAATGCTATTATGAAGATATGGATCAGATTCAAGGCTCATTTTTGTTTACTACTTGTGGTATAATGGGCATTCAAAACATTGGTGTGCATAAGTTGATTTGATAATGATGTTTAAAGTCCCAAGTCCTATATTGTATAGTATAAGGTTTTATCCATTTTTTATAATGATATTGTGACTTATTTAACAAAATGCATAGCCTATGATCATTGTTCTTGTGTTTCATAAGTTCTAAAGAACTATTTGACATTCTAAGTCTAAGCCATTATCAATTAAGATCCTAGAAATTACTCAAGCTTATATTTTAAAACATAAATCCCAAAACTTAAGGTTGGATTTTTTATTGCATCCATATGGCATATATATCCTATATAATAAATATTAATGTCAACCTAGGTCTTGTTTCACGAGATGTTTTCAAAGACATAAGGTGTTTTGTTGAAGTTAGACATTTTATAAACCTTCATCCTCGCATATATTTTCAATACCTAACTTATTTGTCTCAAGGAGGTTGAAATTAATTCAAAGGTTTATCAATAATGCATATGACTTGTTTTGAATTCAAATCAGCATGACATAAGGTGTTGAGTTGGCAAATGATAGGTAACTAATGGACATCATGGCATAGCACAAGTTGGAATAAACAATTAATTTGAAGGCATATTCATGAACCTTTAAGATATGCCAAGGATTTGGAGGTAAGGTAGAGTTAAGACTAAGTGGACATGTATCGAAAGGCAAAAGTTAGAATGAGGTTAGTAGGAAAAATTAGTAACAACTATGTTTGGTTGTGCTGATAATAGCTTTAAAAAAGCTACTAAATGTGTCCTTGGTAAATATGAGCCAATTGGATTTGAGCACATCGCTAAGTTACTTATAGTAGAAGGTGGAAAAGATAAGTATGGTGATTTTCTTATTTTGTTTTCATTTTGTAATGCTCAGACATGGAAGCGAAGCTCTGTTAGCTAGATTCTTGAAGTTGTAGAGGAGGAATTTTGGAGATTTTAGATAGAAAGGTTTCAAGGTTTTTTTTATAGGTATGATTCCTACAGTTTTGAAATAATTTTTAAAAATATTATCGGTGATTTTGAATGAAGTTTGTAGTTATATGAAGGAAATCATCCCTTAGTTACATGAATAGAATAAATTTAGGTTAGCATGACATTTATGGAAGCTCTAAGTTATTTTTGAATCATTTTCTATGATGAAATATAGGCTATGGTATGAAAAGGTTATACAAATATGTCTATATGTAAATGTCTGAGATGTTTCTGATGAGTTTATTTGAAAATATTTGAGAGATTGTTACTTATGTGATTGAGGATGTTATCAGTTATGCATAAGTTTTGTATGTATGGTGGGAAGAAAGAAAAGTTGTATTTTTTTATTTTTTAATCATTTTTCCCATGCATGAAAATGAATCATGTCTAGTTGAAATAGAATGATGGATCAATGTGTTATTCACATGGTTCTTTGAGTAGTTTTCATCTTTCAATATATTTTGATAAACTTCTATTTAGTTTTATGTGCTTGATAAATACACAACCTCAAATAGATTTTGTTGAGAGCCTCAATATGTGAATGAATATTCATAATAATGAACTTTGGTTTATGAAATATTATGGGTCTCTTAAAATAGATAGTTTTTTGGTTTGAAGACTGATTTTTGAAATACAATGAGTATGGATTTTTATACACAATATTAGAGATTTCTAGGTTTTGTTTATTTCAAAGGTATGTTTAAAAGTGTACATGACAGAAGTTGTGGTGCATAAATTTTCATTTTAATTGACACAGAGCCACATGCATATTATGGAATAAGTTTGTCGATTCTGAAACAAGGCAAGTTTTTATGGGCTCTGTGCAGAAATTCTAGATTTGATGGTTCTTTCAAATTTTGAAATAGTTTGGCAAGATGGTTTTTTAAGTTGATAGCTTTGTTTGTTGACATAGATATATTATGGTTTTAAAATGTCTTTGAAAAGGTTTCTATGCTTTTGTTCTAGTGAATAGATCACAGGGTTTTAAATATTTTCCTGAACCATTGATTTGGAAAATCATAGACATGTTTCCTTAAATGTCTTTTTTGAGGCTTTACTTTTTCAAAAGTATTTGGAGGTTCCGTCATAGTATATTTTAAAACACCTATGTTGAAATATTTTTGTGGAGATCTCAATTTTGTGATTTTTTTCATCTTTTCATGTATATTTGGAGGATTCAATAGATTACTATGAATGCATGTCAGTCTCAGTTTCAAAAAGAAGTTTTAATGCATAGAAATTGAGTTACATCAAGATTTTATTATCATGAAGTTTTTGGTTGTTTTAGAGAAGTATGAGCATTGGTTTCTATTGAGGTAGTTCCTATTTGTTTGATAATAAAGTCATAAGTTAGTTATGTATAGAAAGATTTAATAGTTAGCTAGCCATTATGCAAATAGATATATCAAAAGTTGTCAATGTCTATATATGTGTAGTCTAAAGTTATGAGTTTGCCTACCGATTTCCAATTGAAGGTATGGTTTTAACATTTAGATTTTGAAAAAAAATAGATTTCTATTAAAATTATATCTCAGTATTGAAGTTTTTATCTTTATCTTGAGATAGGACATTGAAATCATGGTTACCTAATGAACCCAGTCACTTCTCATGTGCATTTATATGAAGATTATATTTTGGGAGAGTAATGTTGGTTTCAGACTTCATTTATTGATTTTATTTTGAGAATATAATTCTATAAATCATATGTCTTCAATTTGGATTGGTTTAATTTTTTTGAGTTAAATTGATAGAGGTTGGAATTTCATTGAAGACATTTCATAATGTTTTGAATAAAATTATGATATTATTATTTGAAGATTTCAATGGTAATTAGATGCAGATAAGATATTTTAGTTTTTGCTACAATTCAATTCAATGTTATTAAAATATGATGTGTATAGATATCAATTCTATTTTCTTCTCGATAAACATTTGTTAATTTTCAATCATAAATTTTGATATATTTAAAATTATTTCAAAATGTCTAGGTGGGACTAGCCTGAATTAGATAAGAGCGATAATGATAGGGGTTTGGGAAATAATTATGGTATTAATAACAATCAACCTAATCCTAATAGAAACATTCCTAGAGGTGATATCTATGCAAGAATATTTAGTCTCAGATTCAATAGAGACTCTAGGATGTCCATACATTTTGCTGCCTCAGATCCTAAATTTTAGAATGTCTTAAATAACCTATCTTTCAATCTAGTCAATAGAGGCCATAAAAGAAACAAAGTTTTTTACGATCATAATTTTAGAGGTAGAAATCCCTCACAAATTAGTTACTCCTATCATCTGTAAAATAATCATGACATCTACCCATTCAGTCTCCTGAAAGAATGCAGCTAACTATTGAACCTAATTCCATCAACCAAGTTACCCAATTTGATGTTGAAGTTACTTATGATAGAAAATATTTTAATATTATTCTTCCATCAGTTTCCAATAAACCTTCATCTTCTCACAGGGATCTTGTTTTGGGAAGTAGGATGTTGTGTTTAGCATCTTCACATAGTGAACCCATCATGGGATGTACGAAGTTGAGATTGGATAAATCTATTTCAGTTAGTAGAAAGAGAACACTTGAAATTCATTCTTCCACTTTATAAAAGAGATCAAAAAATCATAATGATATTGATTCACCTATTGAATTCAGAGTGTTGAAGCAAATCACATTGGAAATTGATGGTGATGCAAGTGATTTTGGGACAAAATTCATACAGTTTCCTGCAATAGATTTATAATATAATATTTGCCATAATGCACAAGACAAACCAATAATTAAAGTGTTTTCAAACTCAGATGATTATTGGACCTTTAGGGATTAAACTTTATTTTTAGTTGAAATCTTTCATAGTAGAACTTTATACTTTCGATTGGATACTTTAGCTTTAAATTTTGATAGTTTTTAATGATAATATTTTGGAAATATAATAAAATTAATTTTGATATAAATATATATGTTCAAGTTATTTTTGACATAAATTGTGGTTAATATAAATGTATTTTTATGAATCTTTGACTTACTTATTTTATAGTTCATATATGTATTCTATTCTATTATTATTTGATGAGGTTCCCCACCCATTAAGATTACTACCCAGTTTATATTTTAAAACTTGATCAATTAATACTTTTAATGTCTTAATTAAATATTTTCTTAACCAATAATTATTTATAATTAATTGACTTGTAAAATTCAATTAGTTAACACAAACTAATGACTAACTAAAGTTATTTATAACTTATTTTTCAACTAAGTTTGGACCATAAAAGGAGATTAATGACTCATTTGAAGATAGAATAAAAATAGGTATTGATGACATATACATATTGTGAAGTCAATCATTCATCTCTCTTCTTTTTATGCAACTTCTTTGAGATAGTATAAATTTTACAAATAGACCCAATGGTAATTTATATGATGGTTGAGTAATTATTTAGGCAACACAAGTATATCCAATTTTTCATTATCATTTATGATATATTATCTAAATATTACCAAGCTTAACATATTTTGATGATTTTTATTTGCAATCTTATGCATAGATTCTAAGTATTCAACCTGAATAATGATGAACACTTCCCTATTTTGTGAAATTTGATTGATCTATTTTGATTATAAAATTGTCACTCAAGTTAATATAAATAAATATGTTACTTTTTCTCAATAAAATCTCTCTTTTATGTGTAGATGACTCTCTTTTGAGACTCACACACTTTATTGTACTTTATCTTGACTCTAATTTTAATATAGTTTTATCTTTAATATTTTCTTAATTTAGTTTCTATTTATGTTTCTTAGTTCAATTTTCTATTTTATTTCTACTTTAGTTATTTTATTAGTTTCTTAGATTAATATTTTATTTTCTTTCTTAGATAAGATAGTATAAATAGGTTATTACTCTGATCAGTCCCTTTCCTTATTTGTTGTCATAGATTTTAAGTTATTTAATTTTAATCTTAATCTTGATTAGTTTCTTAACCATTTAGATTTATGGTTATTTTCTCATTTCTATTATGTCTTTAAGTTCTTATTGGTTGTTAGTCATAGATTTGATTCTGAGTTCTTTTAGATTTCAATTTTTTGTCTTAAATTCTACTTTAGAATTAGATTTGTTATTTATTTATTAGTTGTCTCTTAGATAGTTGGTTTAATTTGATCCTAAGTTTAGTCTTATATTAGTTTATTTGATTTTTAGTCCTTGGTCTTTTTCTTATTTTAAGTTGTTTCTTATTTTAGACTTGGTTGTTTTAAATAGTTTATTGCCCTTTTCTTAGTTTAATTATTCATTGTTATTTTTATTTTTTGTTAGTTTGTTAATTTTTGTTTTGTTTTTTCTTTAACTTTACTTGATTGAATACTTATCTCATCTCAAATTTGTTTCTTTATATTTCTAGTTTGTCTTTGAGATTGACTTGAAAAATATTGTAGCAAGAAATTATATATATATATATATATATATATATATATATATATATATATATATATATATATATATGTATATATATATATGTATGTATATATATGTATATATATATATATATATATATATATATATATATATATATATATATATATATATATATCAGGCTTCTATTCTTCAAAAGATTATCTAATTCATGTGTTTTCTCTATCAGATAGAATAGATTATAGATTTTTATGTAAATTGATTCATGATTTGATAAAGTGAATTTTTTAATGTTATAATAGAATATGTTATATTTAATGACTTATTTATTATATCTTAGAACTTATAAAATACACTCTCGTGTCTTTAGCATCATAATTGAACCTTTAGAACCCCATGACTAACTGGTATGATTCCACCTTGACCTTTATGATAGGTGAAAAGGTTGATTCATTGATGGTACATTTTCTATCATCAATATATTTGGTGACTCCACTGGGGATATTCATTCATAAATATGATTTATTTTAAGTTTTGTTTTCTTCTTGCTCATGGTACTTGGAAGACAATAAGCTCTTATTATTTAACTTAGAATTAATATTGAGGATGATCAAGTTGATGTTTCTTTTAATCTAATGCATTATGCATGGTATATTCATCCTAAAATTATTCATCAAGTCATTCAGGTCATAAACCAAGAACAAGAGATTGAAAATTTTGAGATTGATTGGTATTGAAATCTTACATGTGAAACTCAATGAGACATTCTAAATTTGAATAAAAAAATTTAGGAAGATAGAGCTAGAACTTTAGCTACTAATCTTAGGCCTAGAAATTATTTTATTTTTGATTACTTTCTATTTGATGATTTTGTTTTGCCTTATAAAACTACTATTACAAATCTGTAATTAAATCAAGTACATCAAGTTCAAAATAATTAATCTATTTAGGTAGAACTTGTTGAAACTTATAATGGGAGAACAACCACAAGTTTAATTAAAATAAAGAATACAAGATCTGATTCATAAGCTATAAAAAAATAGAGAATAAGATGATATCACTGAAGGTGAAGAAGAAAAATAAGTCCAAGTAGTATCAAATAACTGTAATTCCATAGATTTTTACAAATTCAATTAACATTGGAAACCATCCTGGTAAGCTACTAATCTTAGGCATAGAAATTATTTTATTTTTGATTATTTTCTATTTGATGATTTTGTTTTGCCTTATAAAACTACTATTAAAAATCTCTAATTAAATCAAGTACATCAAGTTCAAAATAATTAATATATTTAGGTAGAACTTGTTGAAACTTATAATGGGAGAACAACCACAAATTCAATTAAAACAAAGAATACAAAATCTGATTCATAGGTTGTAAAAAAATAGAGAATAAGATGATATCACTGAAGGTGAAGAAGAAAAATAAGTCCAAGTAGTATCAAATAACTGTAATTCCATATATTTTTACAAATTCAATTAACATTAGAAACCGTCCTGGTAAGTTGCCTTCTCTTAAAGTGTTGAATATACCAAAGTTTTTAGTGCTATCAGAGAATCTTAAGAAGATCATTGATAAGCTTTTAGATTATTTTTTGATACTCTTGAAATAATATGTAAAAAAAAATCTCAAGAGTTTTTGCCTAGACACTTGAAGGAAAAGCTTACCAAGCATTTAATAGTCTGCATGTATTGATACTTGGAGAGACATTGAAAATTGGATAGAGTTATCCTTCAAAAAAGTTAAATAAGATTTTAATTTAGTTAATAACCTTGTAAATTTTTTTCTTGATGTGAGACCATTTATCATTTTATTGCGAGGTTCATTAAGTTACTTCAAAACATCTCACATGATCTAAAACCTTCTAAAAAGCTATCTATACTTTATTTTTTTGATGTTTTAGCTTTAAAGTATAAAATGGTTTTAGAAGATAGGGATATTATAGAACATAATGAAAATATAACATTTTGTATTGAATATGAAAAGAGGCTTAAATGCATTTGATTTAAAGAAAAGTCTTCCACAGACTTAAATTTAGATAATTCAAAAAATTTAAAACCCATACAAAGTCTAGATATTGAGTTGGTCGCTGTTAAAAGATGGCTAAATGATAAACCTTCTTCCTTAAATAGAAATAGTAAAGAAGATAAAAATTAAGATATTGCTTATTACTGTAATGTTCGTGAACTAGATCATAATCCATATATATGTCTTGTCATTTTTAAGTTCAATAAATTTCTTCATAGAAAAGATGAAATATCTAAAGATCTAGTGTATAATATAATCATTCTTGATAATCTATCAGAATATGAGAATATGTGTGTTGGGAATACTATAAATAAGGAGTATAGTTCTTCTCAAAATAATAAAATGATAAATGATAAATATTTTTTTGATGATAAAGGAAAAATAGTTCAAAATAATTCAAATGATAATACTGCATAAAACATTCCTCTCTCAATTGGTTACAATAATAGTCAATATCAACATTATAAACTTAAAAATTTTAGATAAAATTATGATAAAATTTATAACATAATCGATAATTTATCAATAATTAAAGATGGATTCTCTTTACTATAGGTAGCTTGTCTTTCGGGGTAGCTTGATAAGATTAATAAGGTTGTTAAGAATCTAGAGATGATGTAGAATTACAAGAAAAAAGTAGTAATGAACATATTTATGCTCAATATTTTAACCCTCCTACTGATTATATTCTTCCTTTTTATGTTATAGTTAAGATTGCTAACAAAATAATTCATAATTGTATCTTAGATACGGGTGTCGATCAATTAAGTATATCTTATGAAGCAAATACTAGGAAACTTACTGATTTTGATTCTAGACAAACTAAGATTTATGGTAAGTTTCATGACATAGTCATTAAAATTATAAAAGATGAAAAAATTAGATGCATGACTAATGTCCAACTATTGGATATTCTTGATAATTACACAATGTTATTAGGAAGAGATTGGTCTAAGGTAACTAAGGATTTTGTTGGAAAAGATATAACATGAGTTCTTGTTAACAATAAAATTACTTTTATAAAAATGGAAAAAAAATTAGGTACACCTATTAAGTCACCTACTTCTTCTAATATTTATTACATTAAAATTAAAATTGAGACATGAATTGTTGAATTTAGATGAACCATAAAATCAGTAGGAAGAAATATTTGAAAAGAACATTTTATGATCACTTTACTTTGATGGAACATGTTCTTAACAAAGAAATGGTGTTGAAATTTGTCTAATTTTTCTTATAGGTAAAATTTTTCTTTATGCCCTAAAATTATATTTTAAAAATACTAATAATACATTAAAATTTGAAGCATTATGTTTGGGATTATAAAATGTCATAAAACTAAACATTAAGAATTTAGAAGTCTTTGGAGATTCAACTTTAGTTGTTAGATAAGTTCGTAACATTTATAAAACTAATCAAACTCATCTACATATTTACACACAAAAAAGTGTGGTCATTATTTGAAAATTTTAAAGATTTTAACATTACACATTTTATTAGAGAATTTAATATTAAAGCTGATAAACTTATTGTTTATGTAGCCAATCCGACTTTAAGTGCGACTGAACCTACTACAGACTTCTCTTTTGCTGAAATTTTTTATCTTAAGATTCTTAAATTAAATGATAGTTGGCTTGTGTTTAGTTGTGATGATCATATAGATTATTTTATTAAAAGTAATTATTTTTATCATGATGATTATGTACTAAATTATGAAATTTATTTACAATTAAATACTAACATATTACTTGCTAGTTTGATAAGTTTAGAATCTATGTTCATGCCCAATTATCAGCATAAAATCTCTATAATAGTATAATCATCAAAGATAATCATAAGTGAAACCATTCTTATAAATTTAGGTGTTGAAAAAGATACAAAATATGTTTACTTAGGAATTCAAGTTACTACTAATGAGAAGGTTAAATTCATTAAATTTTTTAAGGAATTTATTGATGTTTTTGCTTGGTCATATAAAGATATTAAAAGTTATGGTACTAAAATTATTAAATATGACATACATATTTATCCTAGTATCAAACCTGTTAGGTAGAAAATATGAAGAATCAACGCTTTGTTAGAAGACACCATTAACAAAGAGTTAGACAAGATGATTGATGATGGTATCATTTTCCCTGTAACATATTCAAAATGGGTAGCTAATATAGTTTTGGTTAGAAATAAAAATGACAACATTATATTGCATGTTGATTTTAGAGATATAAATAAAACTAGTGTTAAAGACAATTTTCTTCTGCCAAGCATAGATCAGTTTTGGTTATAAGATCAAAAATGATATCTTTATTGGATGATTTTTTTGGTTATAATCAGATTTTTATAAATACTAAAGATAGACATAAAATGACTTTTACTACTTGTAGAGGTAATTTCATTTATAACAAAATATTATTTAGATTGATGAATGTAGGAACTACTTTTCAAAGAGTTATGCATGTTGTTTTTTATGATTTGATTGGCATTATTTTTTAGATTTATTTAGATGATCTCATTGTTCATTTTTAAAAAGAAACATAATAATTTAGAGCATCTTCATGAATTTTTCATAAGATATAGAAAATATGGCATTTATTTGAATCCAAAAAAAATAGTTTAGTGTTATCAAAGGTAAGTTGTTATGACACATAATCTTAAAACATGCTATTTCTATTGAACCTGATCATGTTAAAACAATTAAAGAAATACCTCCTCCCAAGGATCAATCTTGTTTGAAGTCTTTCTTTGGTAAAATAAATTTTGTTAAGAAATTAATCTCTAATTTTGCTGATAAATCTAATCCATTACAAATATTGCTTAAGAAATATAGGATATATAATTGGAATGAAAATACTGAGTTAGATTTTAATTATGTTAAATATGTCATGGCAAGAGATCCTTTTCTTTTTAAACCTAATTTAAATAAATCATTTATTATTTATGTTAATGCTATAGAAAAAAGTCATTAGAGCTATAATAACTCAAGAATTTGAAAATAATGAAGGAAAACCAATCAATTATCTTAGTCAAATTTTAAAAGATGCAGAAACTAGGTATCACCTTATTGAGAAATTTATTTTCTCATTTTTTTCTTCTCTGATTAAATTTCTATAATTATTAATGGGAAACAAAAATTTTATGTGATCTAATCTATATTTTCTATTTTATCTTTTAAATTAACCAACTATTTAGGGAAGGCTTGCTAAGTGAATTTTATGTATTCAAGAGTTTGATCTTGAATTCAAAATTTTCAAAACAATCAAAAGCAATGAACTGAAAAAACATTTAGCTAAAAATGCTTCGTCAGACATTAATGTTTTAATTTTTTCAGTTGATAAAAATTTAAATGCAAAACCACATTTTAAGACCATGAAGATTATTGATTTTTTTTTAAATTTAAGTTTGGTCTTGAAATGAATGAATGGGATTGTTTACTAACTAAATATGATTGGTATCATGATTTGGTTTATTATTTTCAAAATCAGGCTTGTCCTAATAACTTAGATAACAAGCAAAGGTGTTCCTTAAGATTAAAAACATTAAATTTCTATTTGTTAATTTTTTTTTTGTTTTATCGTAATAGAGATGGAGTTGTGTTGAGATGTCTTACACATAATCAGATATAAAATGTTCTTATGGGATGTCATGAAGGAAATTGTGGTGGATGTTATGTTGTAAAAACAACTATTTATAAGATTTTAAGAGTAGGTTATTATTGGTCTACTCTGTTTCAGGATGCTTATAAGTTAGTTCATTCTTGCATGTATTATCAATTATTTGTTAGAAAAGATAAACTATCTACAATACCTTTAAACCTTGTTATTCCTAAAAAAACTTTTACAAAATAGAGTATTGATTTTATTTCATATATTCACTCACCTTCATCTATAAGGCATAGATATATTTTAACAATCACAAATTATTTCACTAAATAGACTGAAGCCAAAGAACTTAAGAGTTCGGTAATAGGTAAAGTAATCTATTTCTTAAAAAATCATATTTTTTCTAGATTTAGAGTCCCTTATGAGATTATTTTATGTAATTGACTTTGGTTTGTTTTTAATAATTTTCTAAAAATTTTAGGAAAATACTCAATTGTATCTAATCGTTCATCTAAGTATTATCCTTAAGGTAATAGACAAGTTGAGTCCATGAATAAAAATCTAAATTTAATTATGAAGAAATTAATTTGTGATAATAAAATAAATTGACATCTCAAGATTTTTGAAGCTTTATGGTTTGATAGGACTATCCTTAAGGTAGAAAATGGTTATTTGATTTTTATGTTAACATATGTATTTGAGGCTACCTTACCAATAGAACTTCATATTTCTTTAGCTAGGACTGCTTTACAATATGTAGTTGAAGATATAAATTTAGTTAAAAAATTATTACATGATTTATTGGCTCTTGATGAATCTAAAAAGACAACATTGCAAAAATTAGAAAAACTTAAATAGAAATTTAAAAAAATTAATAAAAAGGTTTCTAACAAAAAATTTAATGTTGGCGATCTAGTCTTATATTGGGATAAAGTACATGAAGATATTGAAAAACATCATAAATTTGACTCATTATGTCTTAAACCTTATAGAATTGTCATAGTTCTTAGAAACAATAATTTTTATTTCAAATATCTTGAAAGAAATTGGCTACGTTACTCAGTTAATAGCCATCATTTGAAATTGTTTCATGATTAGTTTTTTTTCTTTTAGTTTGTTCTTTTACTTTATTTTTTGCTTTCTTTTTGATTTGTTGTTTCCCTTCTTTGCTTTGTTATTTTTGTGTTGCTTCTATTTTGATTTGACATTTGCTTTCATGTACTTTACTTTTAAAATGATACATGACAGTTGTAAATGAAAAGTGTCACATTATGAAAGAAGAATACAAGGATGCTACAAATTTTTTGTAAGTATCAATTCATTTTCAAAAGTTACTCTTACAAATTTAGTTTTTGTAATAAATGAATAATATATGTTGAGTTATATTTATTTGTTAAATTATTACTTCATTTTTATATTTTATACTTAAAGTATTTATATTAGATTATACATCCAGACTAAATTTTCTTGTTTTATCATCCATTTTTTTCATACCATACTAGCCAAACAATCCATCCCTTGCTGAAATTAATTATTAAAAGGGTTCGCACTTAGCTACTTGAGAAATGATTTACCTATATCACACTCTCAAGAGTATGTCTTTATCAATAGCCAATTTTTTGCTACTTAATTTCATTACATAAAACTGACTAGCAAGGTCACTAGTGTTATGCCTATTTTTCACACCCCCTCATTTTTTTCAAAATCAATAATTTTTGCCCTAAAGATGAGCCAATCATGAAATATAAAGTTGTGTCAGGGAATCAATCAACTAATAGTATATTTAGATGCATATTTTATTATTATGAAATGATAATGATTAGATGATTAATTCATGTTTATATTTCAAAGTAGTTTTGAAAAGAATGGTGGATAAATGAATAAAATATACATAGATATTTGTGAATGTGATCAGTTATCTTGACTTTTTAGTTAAAGCAAGTTTTGAGATAGTATTTTAGTTATGAATTGACTTTCAAATTTTAACAATTTGAATAGGTTTATGATGATTCTTTTATTTTTGTGGATGATTTGATTACTAATGTAGAACAAATAATGATGTTATTTTGAAAGCACTACATATTTTAAAATTGATTCATCTCTTTTGAAAGGCTAATTATGAAGATATGGATCAGATTCAAGGCTCATTTTTGTTTACTACTTGTGGTATAATGGGAATTCAAAACATTGGTGTGCATAACTTGATTTGATAGTGATGTTTACAGTCCCAAGTTCTATATTGTATATTATAAGGTGTTATCCATTTTGTCTAATGATCTTGTGAGTTATTTAATAGAATGCATAGCCTAAGATCATTGTTTTCATGTTTCATAAGTTCTAAATCCTATTTGGCATCCTAAGTCTTAGCCATTATCAATTAAGAACCTATAAATTACTCTAGTTTATATTTCAAAACATAAATCCTAAAGCTTAAGGTTGGCTTGTTTATTTCATACATAGGCATAGAAATCCTATATAATAAAGATTAATGTCGACCTAGGTTTTGTTTCATGAGATGTTTTCAAATACATAAGGGGTTTCATTGAAGTTAGACATTTTCTAAACCTTCATCCGTGCATATATTTTCAATACCTAACTTGCTTATCTTAAGGAGGTTGAAATTAATTAAAAGGTTTATCAATAATGCATATGACTTGTTTCAAATTCAAATTAGATGACATAAGATGTTGAGTTGGGAGATGATATGTGACTGATGGACATCATGGCATGACACAAGTTGGTATAGATATTTAATTTGAAGGCATATTCATGAACCTTCAAGATATGCCAAGGATTTGGTAGTAAGGTAGAGTTAAGACTGAGTGGACATGTCTCAAAAGGTAGAAGTTAGAATGAGGTTAGTAGGAAGAATTAGTAACAACTAAGTTTGGTTGTGTCAGTGATAGGGTCAGCAAAGCTACTAAATGTGTCCTTGGTAAACATGAGCTAATGGGATTTGAGCACGTCATTGAGTTGGTTATGATAGAAGGTGGGGGAGATAAGTAGGGTGATTTTATTATTTTGTGTTAATTTTACAAAGCTCAGACATAGAAGTGAAGCTCTCTTAGCTGAATTCTTGAAGTTGTAGAGAAGGAATTTTGGAGATTTTGGATAGAAAGGTTTCAAGGGTGCATTTCTAGGTATGATTCCTACAGTTTTGGAATAAGTTTTGAAAATATTCTTGGTAATTTTGAATTAAGTTTGTATTTATATGAAATAAATCATCCCTTAATTGTATGAATAGAATAAATTTTGGGTTTGCATGACATTCATGGAAGCTCTGAGTTATTTTTTAATAGTTTTTCATGATGAAATATAAGCTACTGTATGAGAAGGTTTTACAAATCTGTCTACACGTAAATGTTTGAGATGTTTCTGATGATTTTATTTGAATATATTTGAGAGATTGTTACTTATGTGATTGGGGATGTTGTCAGTTGTGCATAAGTTTTATATGTATGGTGAGAAGTAAAGTTGTAACTTTTTAATTTTCATTCATTTTTCCCATGCATGGAAATGAATCCTATTTGGTTGAAATATAATGATGGATCAAGTTGTTATTCACATGGTTCTTTGAGTATTTTTCATCTTTCCATATATTTTGATAAACTTTTGTGTAGTTCTATGTGCTTGATGAAAGCACAACCTCAAACAGATTTTTATTGAGAGCCTCAATCTATGAATGAATATTGATAATAATGGCCTTTAATTTTTGAAGTATTTTGGGTCTCTTAAAATAGATATTTGTTTGGTTCAAAGCCTAATTTTTGAAATACAAGGAGTATGGATTTTAATACGTAGTATAAGAGATTTAAGGATTTTGTTTATTTTAAAGGTCTATATAAAAGCATACATGAAATAAGTTGTGATGTATGCATTTTCCTTTTCCTTGACATAGAATCACATCCATATTATGGATTAAGTCTATCAAGTTTGAAACATGGCAAGTTTTCATGGGATCTGTGTGAAAATTATAAATTTGATGGTTCTTCAAAATTTTGAAATAGCTTGGGAAGATGGTTTTGTAAGTTGACAAATTTACTTGTTGGCATAGATATCTAATGGTTTCAAAATGTATTTGAAAATGTTTATGTGTGTTTGTTCTAATGAATATATCATAGGGTTTTGAATATTTTCTTATACCACTGATTTGAAAAATCACAGACATGTTTCCTTGAATTTATTTTCAAAGGGTTTACTTTTTTGAAAGTATTTTGAGGTTCCATCATAATATCTTTTAAAACACTTATGTTGAAATATTTTTGTGGATAACTCAATTTAGTGATTTCTCTTCATATTTTCATGTATATTTGGAGGATTCGACCAGTTACTATGCATGCATGTCAGTCTTAATTTCAAAAAGAAGTTTTAATGCATAGAAATTGAGTTGCATCAAGATTTGGTTATCATGAATTTTTTGGTTGTTTTTGAGAAGCACGAGCTTTGGTTTCTATTGAGGTAGTTCCTATTTATTTGATAATAAAGTCATAATTTGATGGTGTATATAAATATTTAATGGTTAGTCAGCCATTATGCAAATAGATATATCAAAATTTGTCAATGTATTTATATGGATAGTCTGATGTTATGAGTTAACCTACCATTTTTTAATTGCAAGTGTGGTTTCAAGGTTTAGATTTTTTTTAAATTAGATTTGTATTAAAAATATATCTAAGTAGTGAAGTTTTTCAGTTTATCTTGAGATTAAACATTAAAATCATGGTTCCTTGATGAAACTAGTCACTTCTCATGTGCAGTTATATGAAGATTATAATTTGGGACAGTAATGTTAGTTTCAGACATCATTTGGTGATTCCACTTTTTGAATATAATGTTGGAAATCATGTGTCTTCAATTTTGGATTGGTTTAATTTTTTGAGTTAAATTGATAGAGGTTGGAATTTTATTGAAGATATACCATAATGTTTTGAAAAAGCCTATGATATTATTATTTAAAGAATTCAATGGGAATTGGATGCAGATAAGATATTTTAGTTTGTGATACAACTCAATTTAGTTTTGTTAAAAGATGATGTGTATAGATATTAGTTTTATTCTCTTCTGGATAAGCATTTGTTGATTTTCAATCATAAATTTTGATATATTTTAGATTGTTTCAAAATATTTGAGTGGGACCAACCTGAGTCAAATAGGAGCAATGATGATAAGGATTGGGGAAATAAATTAGGTAGTGATATTAATCAATCTAATCCTAATAGAAACTTTCCTAGAGGTGATTTCCATGCTATAAGATTTGGTCCTAGATTCAATAGAGGTATTAGTCTATCTATACATTTTTATGCCTCAAATCTTAAATTTTAGAATGTCTTAAATAACTAGCCTTTCAATCCATCCAATAGAGACCATAGAGGAAATAGAGGTTTTTACGGTCATAGGTTCAAATTTGCAATTCCCTCATAAATTAGTTCTTCCTATCATCTATAAAATAATCTATAGCACCTACCTATTCAATCTCCTAAAAGAGTGCAGACATCTATTGAACATAATCTTGCCAACTAAGTTACCCAATTTGATACTGAAGTTTCCTATGATAAAAACTATGTCAATCTTGCTCTTCCATTTATTTCCAATAAACCTTCATCTTCTCATAGGGACTCAATTTTTAGAAATAAGTGGCTTGGTTTAGCATCTTCACATAGTGAACCCATCACATGATGCAGGAAGTTGAGCTTGGATAAATCTATTTTAGTTGGTTGCAAGAGAACACTTGAAATTTATCCTTACACTTTAGAAAAGAGATCAAAAAGTCATAATCATATTGATTTGCCTATTGAATTTAGAGTGTTGAAGTGAATCAAGTTGGAAATAAATGATGATGCAAGTGATTCTAGAATAAAATTGTACAATTCCCTATAACAGAGATGAAAATAATGTTTTCTTAATACACAAGACAAACTAGTAATTGAAATAATTTTAGACTTAGATGATTATTGAATCTCTAGGTGTTAAACTTTGTTTTTAGTTGAACTCTTTCATAGTAGAACTTTTAACTTTCAATTGGATACTTTAGCTTCAGATTTTGATATTTTTTTATGATAATATTTTGGAAATACAATAGACTTAATTTTGATATAAATAGATGTGCTTAAGTTATTTTTGGCATGCATTATGGTTAATATAAATAGAATTTTATTAATCTTTGACTTATCTATTTTATAGTTTATATATGTATTCTATTATATTATTATTTGATGAGGGTCCCCACCCATTAAGATTAGTACCTCGTCTATATTTTAAAAATTGACCAATTAACACTTTTAAAGTCTTAATTAAATATTTTCTTAACCAATAATTGTTTATAATTAATTAAATTTTAAAAGTCAATTAGTTAACACAAATTAATAACTAGTTAAAGTTAGTTATAACTTATTTTTCAACTAAGTCTAGACCATAAAAAGATATCAAAGACTCATTTGGAAATAGAAGAACAATAGGGATTGATGACTTATACATTTTGTGAATTCAATCATTTATCTCTCTTCTTTCTATACAACTTCTCTGAAATAGTATAACTTTTACAGATGGACCCAATGGTACTTTATCTAATAGTTGAGTAATTGCTTAGGCAACATAGGTATAGCTAGTTTTTTATTATCATTTATGATAGATTATCTAAAGATTTCCAATCTTAAAATCTTTTGATGATTACCATTTACAATCTTATGTGTAGATTTCAAGTATTCAACCTGAATAATGAAGAATACTTTATTATTTTATGACATTTCATTGATCTACTTTAATTTTAAAATTATCACTCAAGATATTGTAAAGAAAGATATTTTTTCTCAATAAAATATCTTTTTTCTGCTAAAATGACTTTCCTTTGAGACTCATACACTTTATTGTACTTTATATTGACTCTAATTTTAATATAGTTTTATATTTCAAATTTTCTTTTTTTAGTTTCTATTTCTTTTTTTTAGTTTATTTTCCTATTTCATTTATGTTTTAGTTCTTTAATTAGTTTCTTAGATTAATACTTTGCTTTATTTCTTAGATTAGATAGTATAAATAGGTTATTACTCTGATCAGTCCCTTTCTTTATTTGTTGTCATAGATTTTAAGTTCTTTAATTTTAATCGTAATCTTGGTTAGTTTATTAACCTGTTTAAATTTTTGGTTATTTTCTCATTTCTATTATATCTTTAAGTTCCTATTGGTTATTAGTCATAGATTATATTTTGAGTTCTTTTAGAAATTAGTTTTCTTTCTTAAGTTCTATTTTAGAATTAGATTTATTACTTAATTATTTATTAGTTGTCACTTAGATAGTTGGTCTAATTTGAGCCTAGGTTTAGTCTTAGATTAGTTTATTTGATTTTTAGTCCTTGGTATTTTTCTTATTTTAAGTTGTTTCTTAGTTTAAACTTAGTTGTTTTAAATAATTTATTGCCCTTTTCTTAGTTTAATTATTTTATGTTTTTTTTTCCTTTTTGTTAGTTTGTTAATTGTTATTTGTTGTATTTCCTTTACCTTTGCTTGATTGAATACTTCTCAAATTTGTTTCTTTATATTTATGGTTTGTCTTTGAGGTTAACTTGAAAAATATTATAGCAAGAAGCAAGATATTACTTGAATATACATATATTTATTGAATTAGGTTTCTATTTTTTAAGAGATTATATAATTCTTAAGTTTTCTCTATCAAATAAAATAGATTATATATTCTTATCTAAACTGATTCATGATTTGATAAATTGGATTTATGAATGTTATAATGGAATACGTTACATTTGATGGCTTATTGATTATATCTCAAAACTTATAATAAAATATCTCATGTCTTTAGGATCATAATTGAACATTTATAACCCCATGATTAGACTGGTATGATTCTACCTTGACCTTCACAATAGGAAAAAGAATTAATTCATTGACGGTACATTTTTTATTGTCAACAAGTCCCACCAAGCATGCCAAAATGTGATAGCTATAATTTTAAAACTTATGCAATCTAGAAAATAAAATGAGCAATTAAATTCCTAATCTAATACAAAACTAAAACCTAATTAGAACTATTCAATCAAAATAAATAAATCAAACATACTTAAATGTATCATTTCACCAAAAAATTAAATCAAATTGTCAATTTATTAACTTTGATTAGCTCTTATATATATATATATATACTTTCTCTAAGGTAAAAAGAATTTCAACAACATATGGATGTAATTGATTGATTTTATTATGAATACACAAGATGATTTTGATATCACTTTGATAGCTTAATGATTATTTTTTCCAATAATGAAGGATGACACTTCAATTTGTATACTTTTGGGTGGGATTATAAAAGGTTAAGATAGATAAATATAGATTTATTTTATTATGTTAATTTTGGATGGTGTGTGTGTGTGTGTGCACATGCACGCACGCGATCAATTATTTCTCTAAAGTAAAAGGAATTTCAACAACATATGGATGTAATTGATTGATTTTATTATGAATATACAAGATTTTGATAGCACTTTGATAGCTTAATGATTATTTTTTCCAATAATGAAGGATGACATTTCAATTTATATACTTTTAGGTGGGAATATAAAAGTTTAAGATAAATATAGATTTATTGTATTATGTTAATTTTGGATGGTCGGATTTGAGTCATCATCCAAGTGGAAAAGAACAATTCCTCGTGTATTTGAGATAAAAGGGAAAATTTAGTTGTTAGTTGAGAGTTTATCATGAGATGGTCAAAGTAGTTGGATGACTCACCAAGTTGATTCAAAGTTTCAATGATGATTCAAAAATTGGTTGAGGAAGTTAAGGAAATGATGGATGACTCACCACTTGATTGAAAGAAGTATGAAATATGTTTGATGACTTTTAAATTATAAAATTTTGATTAATTTTGTGTTATTATGTGTACATTATTAATTAATTAATTATTAAAAAATGAAAGAGAGATGATGTTAGAATAAAATTTGAATTTATAATGATGGTTGAGTTAGTATGAAATAATAGAATTTGTGTCGATATTTAGCAAAATTAATTTTGACACTAAATGTGGTGGAAATTAGGTGTCTATAGATGGTGACAACTTTCCCATAAGATAAAGTAAAATATAATACTTGTTGCTTAAAAAACATGAAATGATCCAAATGATTGAGGATATTATTAGTGTTAGCATGATAGTTGGATAAAGTAAACTGAAGTGAATTATTAAATGCATGCTAATTGAGGAGTAGGTCTACCAACCCCAGTATTTTTTAAAATGAAACCAAGATTCACATTCTCTTTCACACCATCACAATGGAAGGGCACCACTTTTTCATCGAGCCTCTCAATCATATTTAAATCACCAAAAATAATCCAAGTGGAATAGTACAACTTTTCACCAAGACATTGCCATAATGTTATATATCATGGACATCATTTGCACTGAAAATGATAAGAACCCTTAAGGAATGAACATTGATGTCAAAAAAACCCAAATAAATTGATGTGATAAATCTTCACCCAAGGCAAAAAATGAAGGGAAATTTTTCATAGAACTCAAAATGATGACACTACCATATCCATCATTAGGAAGAGTGTAATAGTGAGATGCATTAAGAGAAAATACATTTTAGTGTTGTATCAAGAAGAAACCTCAAGAAGTTAACTTCCTACAAATAAATAAAGTAAAAATATCCCAACTACTACTAAGAAACATGCACATATAATTTTTTAGAGGACATTATGAGACCTCATACATTCCATGATATTAAATTCAATGGGGGAAGTCTTCCATGATTATTTCTTCCAAACCATCATCTATCTTATATGGATTTAAGTGCTACAAACCAATGTCCAAATAGAAAATGTTGGTTTGGTGTAAAATCCTAAAGCGAAATAGAGTGTATTTTATCCTCATTGTCCTTTCATGCCAATTCAATGCCACCATGATGTCAATTACATGACCACAGAGGGGTAGGATCACTTACACAGGGTGTCTCAACATAGGAAAAACTTACTTATGGTTGATAATTGATGCGGAGTTCAATATTCTAGAGGCCATAACTTTTGATTTGTAACTTTGTTTGAGCTCTTGTTTATGCCAAAATGAAGATCTTGAAAAGTTCATTTCAGAAATATCCTAACCTATCCAAATAAGGATGTTTTAATAAATTTTCAGATGTCATACATGACAATTTAAGGGTCTAAAAATACAATTCAATATTTTTTGGGATTTTTTATTTTTATAAATAGTGTATTTTTGTACTCAAACAAGAACTTCAATTTAAATTTGTCCATTATGTTCATTTTAGTGTTTAGAAGGTATGTGCATATTTTAAGTCCCATCAGAGCTTGCATGCAAAACTTCTAAAAATAGAGGTTGAAAATTTACTAAAAGATGAAAGTTATTAAAATAGCAATTTTCTAAAAATTGTATGGATCAGTTAGTTTTAGGTAATTCAGATAGCTTTTGATTTATTTATATTTTTAAATACTATATTTCAACTCCAATTTTAAGTTGAGCTTTATTTAAAGACTCTTATGTTAATATGTTATTCATTTAATGAGGAACACTAAAGAAGTTTACTTTCATAGATATTTTGAGTTTATGCCTATTCATAATTTATATTAAAAAGTCTACGTTTTCTCTCTCATGCAAATTCAGTAAAATATGATTTAAAATTAAAAAATAAATGGATGATCATGCATAATTTAAATGATAGATTTAATAATGTAATAACTAATATATTTTATTTACATATATAATTAGGTAATGTTAGAGCTCAAACAAAAGTCATAGATTGGGTAAAATGATCACCTATTTCTTTTCAAAAATTGACATAATTTCTTCCAACAAAAATAATTTGAAAGGATGAAAAAAAAAAGATGTCTATAAATATTTATATGAAAATTCTAAAGCTGAAATAGAACAACGTAAATATTGGTGAATTTTTTAAATATATTTTATTATTATCTACTTTAAATTAATATATAGTATAAAATTTAATATAATCACATATATTAAATAATTTGTAATTTAATAATGAAAATGATGGTATAAAATATATTGTCTAACTATCTATTAAAATATAAATTCTAAGACATATAAAAAAATTCAATTATATTCTACACAAATATACCATGAATAAATATATACTTTCAATTCTTATTAAGTTAAAAAAATGTTTTTTAAATATATTTTAAATAAAAATTAGATATATAATCACACTTTGAAAAAAGGTGAAATTATAATACAATCATATAAACGTATGTTTGATTAGTCTTATTCACACAATCTATTAAATGTATTCATATTTACTATTGAGATTATTTTAAAGTATCTCTTTTAATAGAATGATTGTTTACTATTTTGTGTCTAATTGAAATTTGACCTTTTTTCGATAAAAAGATTAATATAATTTATTTGTTTGTTTGTCTGTAATAGTTTAGTGATTATTTTTAATTTAATATTTAATTTTTATATTAGTATTTAATAAAATTATATATTTATATAATTATTATTTTTGGTTATTTAATAGATTTGTTTACACTTATGCAATGATTAAATATTTTATATAAGTTTTTAATTTTCTAGTTTTGGATATTAAATATTAAAATAATAATCTTATTTTAATATATTTATATATTGGGTAAGAGATATATAATGGTGATGATTATGGATCCAGATATTAGATATTAGGTAACAAGATAATGATAATGAATATTTTGAATAAGATAACGATAATGAATATTTTGAATGATTGTATTATAAATTAAAATAATTAAAAAATGTAAAATTTTATTTTAAATTATATTTTTTTATTGAACTTTGTTGAGGTTAATTGTCTTAATTATTTAAAATAATAATAATTTATAATTACATCAAATTAAAATATAAATTAATAGTTATTGATTGGGTTGTGGTTTTTATTGGACTTTTGTTTTTTCGTAAGCTTCCTTAATTCATTTTAATTTATGAGATGTGACTTTAACACTTATTTTTATAAAATTAATGTTTTACTCTAATATTTTTATTAAAGTAATAGAAATATACTTTCCAAGCATATATATATATATATATATATATATATATATATATATATATATATATATATATATATATATATATATATGATTGAAATAACAAAAATTGAATTACCACAACTTTATTTAGAGAGCTACACTGATACAGTTAGATTTAATGTAATAATATATTTCTACAGTTTCTAGATCTCTACCGACTACAACCCTTTCTATCTATGAGCCGTTAAAAAAATATTGTTATCATATTTTTTTCATTCTTTTTATCTGTCTGTCTATCTATCTATTTGTCTATTTATCTATAAGCCACTATCAAAAATGAAAAATCAATAATTTTTTTATATTAATTATTTATTAATTAATTATTGTTATTATTTATTATTATTATTTTTTAGTGCTTAGTTATGGGTTATTAATTATTTATTTTTATTTTTTTTATGAAATATATCCATCTATTAACTAAACATAAATATACAAATAATTCAAAACAAATAAAGGTGGGTGAAAGCATGCCACGTCAAACTAGGCAGAGCCTAGGGGCAAAACCAAGAGATCTAAACACTATGAAGAACCTAGGAACAAGTTACAAAGTCATAAAAAAAGATAACTATTATGCAGCAAGAACAAGGATGGAAGGTGAAGGATCCATATCATTAGGACCTCAGCCTGAGCTTAGCAAGTCATTACTATCTAGGATAGGTTTTCATCCAATAACTTGAGCAGTGTCCCTGTCTTCATCTTATGCTTGTGTCAGAGTGGGTGAAATGGCCAAAGAAAGCCTAGGGAACTTATCCAACACATTTGATCGACCTCTAGGTTACACCCCCCAAGTATTTGGGCATAGAGGAGGAAGAGGAGCACCCCAATCATCCTACCTGATAGGGGAAGGAGGCAACGACTACCATCTTTAATATTACTTAGGAGGGGAAGTACACTAATAAGGGGTGCCACTATGAGAGCGATGCCTGGAATGGCTATGATTATGCCCACCATGGTGCAGATAAGGCACTCTATCATCGAATCTAAGATCCCTGGGTGGAGAAGGTGAAACTTGAACCATTGTAAAAAGAGCATCTCCCTAGTGGGAGAGGAGGCCCGGAAGACGTCCAAGCTCCATAACCACTTTATTGGTTGGGACTTGAATCTACATAAGAACATTAGAGATGATAGAGGACTTATGTAAATCAAAAATAGTACAATCAATAGAAGCATTGTTAAATACTAAATTATTTCTTTCTTTCCAAAGACAAAAGAGAATATACACTTTAAAAGCATGCCAGACTTGTGTGTATTTAAATGGCATCATGGATTTGTCTCTAAGGAGGATGTGGTGCCAAAGGATGAATTTGGGCTGGAAAGGCCTAAAAAGATCATAGATCCAAGTCTAGGCCCTTTGAGATTTGGAACAATACCAGAAAAGATGAGGAAGCGTCTTAAGGTAGACATAGAAAGGGTAAGTAGGCAGGTGGACTCCAAGCTGGATGAGTCTTCTGCTAATAGGTAAGCCTTGGTACAATATACACCAATTAAAATGAGCAAGCTTGGGCTCCACACAAGCCCCCCAAAAAATTTTGAAGTAAAAGCTCCACATTTTGATAGTCGAGTGTAGCCCCCAATGGGTGTTAAACTTGTCAGCCATATGCAAATAGGGGTGAGACATGCATAGCCAAGCCAAAGAGTATAATTATGAAAAGGGGTCTCAACATACTATTTTCAGTCCTTCCACCATGGCCAAGTGGAGTGGACTGAGATTTTATGAAGCATGGAAACTAGCATGACATTCAAGATCTCCTAATAGGACTCCTGGTCCACGTTAGCTAATCAAAATTTAACTTTCACCTCCTACTAGGTTAGCCAAGAGTGAGAGTGCCTACAAAAAATATCTAGGATGGTATGAATTCCTCTATGGTAAATCTTGAGAGTGTTAACCCAAGGGACTTATTTCAGGGGCACTTCATTGTGAGAGAAGATGGGAGACCACTAGAGAGAATAGGAGTTAGCAAAGAACCCATTACAAAAATTAGAGTCATTCTAGATCAGCCATGGCTTAATCTTTTCCCATGACTTCTAGATGATTTTGACCATAAAGGACCCTATGATTTTGATGAGAGACTGAATGAAGAGAAGATTGGGGAAGATGAGCCCTTTCTAAGCCTTCTTGTCCTTAGGCAGGGTTGAGAAGATACAGTGTTTGAATAACACCTTCCAAGCTTCTTAGCCCTCAATGCCCCATACAATCTATTTGTCTCCACATTTTGATAGTCAATGAGCCCCATCCCTCCAGCATCATGAGTGAGGCATCAATATTCCTAGGATACCCTGTAGAATCTTTTACCTTGAGGGGAATTAGCCCAAAGGATATCTTTGAGAAATTTCTCCAACTTCTTGTAAGAATTTTTAGAAGGCACCTAGCATGACAAGTAGTACACATGGGTGGTCGCAAGAATTTTTGAGTAGATTTGAAACTTTCATGTTAATGAAAGAGAATTGGTCACCCATTATTCTAGTTTCCTAGAAATTATATTAATAATATATTACCACAACAAAGGTGTTGAGGCATAAAAAGCAAAGGGGATGCCTAGAAATTTAAATATTTTATCATTTTGGATCCACTTCCAACCGAATTTTACAGCCCACATTGGTGGAGGGAGGTAAGATTGTCTATAGTAATGACTTTTCTACCATTGGATGCTGGAGTTGAAGACTAGGCAAAAGGTGTCGAGACACTATAAGGAATTGTCTACATTGGTTTCATCCTCAATCAGAGTAAAGAAAGATTCATCCACAAAGTGGCCATTAAGTAGTTGCATATCTTTGTGCGGGTTCATGGCATCAGTAGAGAGATAAACTCCTTTAACAAGGCCCCTAACTTGGGCATTGCTAAGAAGATATACAAAACCCTCAGCTGCAAGAACATATAAGGCAGGAGCCAGTAGGCACCCTTGAGGAATAGAACGAAATAATCCAAATTACTCAGAAGTGACTCCATTAATGGAGAGGACAATTGAGGCATCTGAGAAAATCATCTAGATGGTTTGGATGAAGATGGGCCCAAATCCTAGAGCTCGAAGAATGGCTAGAATAAATGGCCATTAGATGCGATCATAAGATTTTTCAAAGTCAATTTTGATGAACATAACTTGTTTCTTAGACCATCTATCCCAATCCATCACTTATCGAATGGAAAGGATGTTATCCAAAACATAATAGCTTCTGATGAAACTAATTTGTTTTGGATGCACAATGAGAGGCAACATATTACATAGCTGGATTGTTAGAGCCTTAGCAATGATTTTATATGAGACATTTAGGAGGGTGATGCGCTACCAATTGTAGATCAACTCAAGATCTCTCTGCTTAATTATGACTTTGATATTTCTTTTATTTATATTTTTACCTAGAGAATTCAAGCAAAACGCTTCTTGATAAACCTTATCCAAGTCACTACCTACAAGATCCCAAAAAAGTTTTATAGAATTCCTAAGGGAATTTATCAATGCCAAAGGCTTTGCCATTAGCCATGCACGACACTGCTTCATGCAAGTTGTCAACAGTGAAGGGCATGTCGCAAGTCATTTCCTTTTATTTAACAACTCATTACTTTATTCATTGTAAAGGTGAAGGCCTACCAACTTTTATTCAATTAAAAAAATTATTAAACAATTTAAATTTATTATTATTATTAAAGCCTTAAAAACATTTATTTTAATTTTAATAATTAAAAAATATATATAAATATAAAAATATCATTTACAAATAAAAAATTTTATTTCAAATTTTTATTTAATTTTCAATCCAAATAATAATTATTTAATATTATAACTATTTTTTTCTAATTTAAAATTTATTTATTTTAATTGTTTTCTAAATTTATATGCATCTATTTAATTTATTATTTAATGAATTTGTATACACTTTTTTTTATTCTCAAACTTCTCCGATAAAATTGTTACTCTATAGTTTTTGGTATATGTTATGGTGATGACTTTATATTAAGACACATCTAATACTTCATAATGAGATAATAAAAATCAAAACTCTAAATATTTTTATTATAGTTTGAAATGTGCAAATAACGTAAATTTTAATTTAAATTATTTTAATAGGATGCTTTTTTCAAAATTAAACTTTGTGATATTAATTAATTTAATTAATTATTTATTTTATAAAAATTAATTAATAAAAAATATTAATTTACAATTTGATTAAAAATATCAATTGATTAAATATATTGTAAAAATATCAATTAATTAAATATATTGTAAAAATATCAAATAAAATTATATATAACTATATGATTATTTTAATAATTAATTTAAATAAAATTAAAATTATCATGACTTTAATTATGAAGTCGAATAATTATAAAGGGTAATTGACTTGGTTTTAGAAATGATTTCAATCACTGGAGATTTGCTTGGGTTTTTCATTACCAACTTGGTTTTTTTCTTAACTTGCTTGCCTACTTTCCATATCGCTTCTATAAGAAACTCTAAGTTTTTTTGTGCTTTTGTTGTGCTTGTTTCATTGCACTTTGGGTAGGCTAGGATAATTTAATAGTCTCCACATTATTGACTATAACTGTTGTTACAGACAGTGAGAAGAATGGCACACAAGTAAGCAAGAAAGTTTACCCAAAAGGTGTTCAACGAGGTAAACTTTTTTACCCTTCCTCTCATCTTGAGCTATGTTTGCAACTTGATGCAGTTGATAGTGTCTTTAAATTATATGATAATTACTCTCTTATTGCATATTTTGTTGGTCATATCCCTCAAAAGATTATCTTAATGCCTAGTTTCAACACTAATGGGATCCCCTAGGCATCCATGCCACTAGGGTTTGAAACCTCACCAAAGGCTTTTTTATTTTCTCATTCAGTTAGTCATCCAAATTCCTAGACCTCTTAGCCAATTCACACTTTCGGTTTCTCAGAAACACACTCTTGATTTTATCCAAATGGACCCAAAATTTAAAAGTTGCCAACCAGGCCTCCCTTAGGGTGTCGGTTTGGATTGAAATTCTTGACATTCCAATTCTATTTTGGTCTTGTCTTAACCAAATTGTCCATCTCATTGGGGGATTTTTATTCCATAAACAACCCAAGTTTTATTCCACACACTGAAACATACAATTTTGCATTGAGGTTAATTTATCCAAGGAGTTACAAGAGTTATAGATATCCAAGTCAGCCAAGACATTTGGGTAGAGATGGTTGTATATTTAAATCTACATAATACTATTTTTTGATGCCAAGATATTGATTATCATATCAAATATTTCCCCTTATGGGTCATTTAAAACCTTCCTCATACCCACCAAAAACTAGCAAACCCAAGGTGGTAAATAAAATCAATAGTTAGACTATGATTACCAACAAAAAAAGGTTGCAGTCAGGACCAAAACCCTCCCCTCTATATCATTTCTCTTTTTATAATCAAGTCCTCCCTAGATTTTCCCACCTATCATGTCCATCATGTTAAAACCCCACAATACCAATAGAGTATCATTTCTCAAGTTTTTGATTTTCAAAAGGTTCTTCATCTATTGGGATATCCTCAAAAAGCATATCCTTCTCTTGGCATATACTGCAGATTTTTTGGAGTTGTGATTAGGAATGTCATTTGCTTTTGTCTCATTTTCTTGAGTTGGAAGGTTTACATAATTGTACGTGAATTTTGTGCCTCTTATGTGATTGGAAGATTCTATTTAGAAGATTGAACACTATGCCTTTGTTGACATTCTTTGTATCTTAGCAAAAGAATCCCCTATTGTGAGCCTTTGTTTCTATTATTTCAATCTTTTACATTGATCATGCACTTGTTTGCTCTCAAATGTAATTGAATCCTATAATAGTTTCACTATGCTCAGGTTAGGATTAGGATTACACTCAGGTGCATCGCCATAATTAGGTTTCATTCCTGCATTTGCATTTTTGTTTAATATTCTATCCCTTTTCCTGCAACACTTGACACAAAAGAAGAGATTAGCTTCTCTCAAATCTGAAGGTTGTTTCAAGCTGCATTGTCCCATAGCTTGAAACTTCCCATTGTTGATTGATTAAGATCAAGTGCAATTTTTGTCATCAATAGTTTTTGGCATGCCCGGTGGGACAAGTCTTAAAGTTTCTTTCAAAATCGCATGAACCAAAGAGCTACGAGGAGTCAGAGTTGTGGACCAGTCACCAGATCGCAATCTGCTACAAATCCAGGTATTCTTTTGCCACCTCTGGTAATTAGTCCAAGAAGAAGAGCTAACCAGTTTGTACCACTACCAAACATGGGAACCCATGTACCCCCAAGAAATTATGCAAGTTGGAACACTAGTAGCCCCTTAATCCTCCCAACACCACCAGTTGTCTAGGACCCTATCCCCATAAATGCTTTAAAAGCTCTGCCCAAATTCAGTGGGCAAGACTCAAAAACACCCACGGAGCATCTTCAAGATGTATCAGACGTTTGTGCCATACATGGTGTCACAGAGCAAAATGTGGCCCTAAGGTTGTTAACAGCCTCACTCAAAGGGAAGGCTTTAGAGTGGTATCAGTCTCTAACCCCAAATACCATATCTACATGGGACCAGCTCAAGGATCCGTTCTTTGAAAGGTTTGCAAAGAAAGGTGATAAGTCCTCTTTGTTATAGCAGTTGATCACCATTTAGAGGGGACCACAAGAGGACATGACTAACTTCAACACCAGATTCCAGAAAACCTGGGATAGAATCCCTGTTCCAGCTAAAGCACCACCTGGTATGGCCATAGTATTCTATCTCAAGGCTTTAAATTCAGATATATCTATTATGATTCAGTCACTGGGAAGTCACACTTTGCCAGCAGATTATGACCTTGCGGTCAGAGCTGAGAATCATTTAATCGATGCTGAAAAGTTACCTCCAAGGCCTCCCATGCCTGTATTTCGAGAAATTAGCTTGCCCTTACCTCAATAAGTTCCTAAAGCTGTAAGCCCTCCTGTGTCTATGTATACTTACCCCTCATCATCTGCAAAGCAACAGGTCCCTGCTCAATCATCTGAGATGGATGATATCAAGAGTATGCTAAGGACATTCTCCAATGAGCTGATTAATATGAAGAGGTAGCAGAATACTTTCCCCAAGCCTCCATATCAAGTCTATCAAGGAAACAGGTTCTCATCCCAACCAAACCAATATTAAGGCCCTCTAAGGCAAACCAACCAGCAACCAGCAAATCAATTAGTTGCAGTTCCCACACCCTCACAGACCCTTCCTCCCAACTCAAATAGGGAGATGGTTTTAGGTCAGAATAATTATGTGGATGATACTAATGCTTGGTGTTTCCCTTGCAATGATGCTCACACACCCAAAGATTGTCCTAGAGGTAATCTACTACAAAGGGTCGCTGAGTAGAGAAGAATGGATGGTCAGTTTGCCAGTACCAGTAGCAGTCAAGCATACCAATCTCCCGGCATGTAGAATTCAGTTCTAGTAGTGCAAATGCAAGGAATGTCCTTGCAACAAGAGGAGGAAATAGCCCAAAACATGCCGTGTTCTCATGGGTTGAGGATGAAGAAGCAGTTTTCTTGAATGAAGCATCTACCTCCTAAAGTCCAATAGTGTAATCTGATTACTATACCAGATCGAAGAGGAGGATGGTGGAGCAGCCCGAGATTGTAAGTGGTCAAGTCAAGAATAATCCTCCATCTCAAGGGCAAATAAATGTTGTTGTTAGAAAAGAAGTGCCTCAATTGGTACAAGATCAAGGGATTCCTATCCAGACTTAGGAAAAAATGAGGTATCCCTATTACCAAAAAACTCAGTCCTTGGGACCAATCAATGTAATAGACCAATTAAAGAGAACTCCAGCACAAGTATCGATATGGGATATTCTAGCTATTCCTAAACAAAAGACACTACTACAAGAAGCTCTGCAAGGGCAAGCAGTGCACAAAGATGTTGTTACCAAGGAAGGGCCTGCGGGAAAAGAAAAGCTCAAAGATACGATTCCTCCAAAGACAACAACCTTCGTGAATGATGCAGCATAGGTGAGCAAATCCAAGCCAGAGCCTTTCTATTTAACTCTAATAGTTGGAAAGAAACTCCTGCATAATGCATTGATAGATTCGGGGGCTAGTACAACTGTGATGCCCAAGCAAATAGTTGATGCTTTGCACATAAAATATGAACCCCTTGTAAAGGGAGTTATGCAGTTAGATGGCAAAATAGTGCAAACCATAGGGAAGATTAAACAACTCCCCTTGTAGTTATACACATGTCCCAACATAATTGTCAAACAAGATATAGTTGTCATAGATATACCTCCTATCTTTGGTTTATGTTTATCCAGAGACTTTACAGCAAAAATAGGAGGATATATGTCTCTTGACTAGTCTCATCTCATCTTGAGAACCAGATACGGTTCAAAGATGAAAATTTTATCTAAACCACTATCTAAAGACCACATCACCAATGAACCAACAATGAGATTGGAAGCAAATCATGCCATGTTCAATAAAGAAGAAATAAATTTTGTCAAAGAACTAGGAGACTGGACTGAGCATGATCAAGAAGAAGAAAATGGCCAGTTGTTGGCTATGATGCATAGCGACCCGTATGGGAACTATCACTCTAATGGTTTGGGCACATATGTCATTTTTTATGAGGATCAGGTGACCCCAAATGTTATAAGGAAAGAGGCACCTACTGCTCAAGATTCAGAGGTCTAGACTTTGAATTTTGATGGGGCTAAAAGTAAACATGGTGTTGGAGCATGAATTTGTCTTACTGCTCCAAATGGTGATAAGATTTTAAGGGCTGTCCGATTTCAATTTGCTTGCACTAATAATGATGCAAAATATGAATCTCTAGTACATGGGCTCTTGTTAGCCAAGAAAAAGGGGATAAAGAACCTAAAGTAAAAGGAGATTCAGAGTTAGTAGTTAAGCAAATTAGGGAAAAGACAGCAACCAAAAATGTGAGAATGAGATCCTACAGGCATAGGATTTGGGATTTGATAGAAGATTTTGAAGATTTTAATATTGAAATAATCCCTAAAAGTCAAAACTCTGAGGCTGACAAGATGGTTCAGATTGGCTCACAGTTTAACCCAGCAACTGGCCTATTGGTTAACAATGAGTCAGTAAAAGTTATAGTGAGGCCAACCATCCCAGAAAATGATGAAAATTGGCAAGTATTTGAAAATGATGCTCAGGTAGTCTCTTTCTTACAACAATCAAATGAGTTTACGGATCAGTTGCAAACTAAAATTGAAGAGGCATATGGTGATCAGATTATTCAATTGAGGACTAATAAGCTCCCCAAGGGATTGATCACCCTAGAAAACTTGTTTGACCCAGAGGATGTAAGTCTGGAAAAGAAAAGGTTCCAAGTAGATAAAGCAGACTATTCTGAGGTAGAGGTGAGTGATGGGAAGAGGCTAAAAGTCAAAAATTTTGCAACTCAGGAAGAGAAGGAAAGATTAATCAAACTGTGCTAGAGATATGATAGAGTCATAGCTTGGAGCTATAAAGACCTTCATGGATACAACAAAGACATTATCCAGCACACAATAGAGTTGACTGAAGGGTCCAAGCCCATCATACAAAAATAGAGGCCAGTAAATCCAAGGATAGAGCCTCTAATGGTAGATGAGTTGTAGAAACTTCTATATTCCAAAATAATATTTCCAATCAAACACTCAATATGGGTATCAAATCTCATCCCGATTAGGAAAAATAATAGAGATGTAAGGCTATGTGTAGATTTCAGAGATCTAAATAGAGCATCTTTGAAGGACCATTATCCCTTGCCATCCATGGAAAAAATTCTACAAACTGTGGCTGGATCAAAGAGGTTTTCTTTACTTGATGGGTTCTCTAGGTATAATTAGATTTGGCTAGCTGAGGAAGACCAGTACAAAACTACTTTCACTACCAAATGGGGGACATTTGCCTACGCGAAGATGCCATTCAGCTTATCAAATGCAGGAGCCACCTTTCAATGGGCTATGGATATAGCCTTTGGTGAACTTATAAATAAGGTCATCCTGGTCTATCTGGATGACCTCACTATTTTCTCAAAAAATGCTGATGATCATTTGGAATCTGTCTTCAAGAAATGTCAGGATTTTGGGATATCATTGAATCCCAAGAAATGTATTTTTGTTGTACCTCAAGGTAAACTGTTGGGGCACAAGTATCTAAAGAAGGGGTTTCTATATATCCTGAGAGAATCGCAGCTATAATGGACCTACCTCTTCCAGCAAATAAAAAGGCATTCCAGTCCTTTTTAGGGAAGATCAATTTTGTCAAGTAAATTCATATCTGATTTTGTAGGCTTGGTTAGACCAATGACACTCTTGCTAAAAAAGGCCTCGGTCTTCAAGTGGACTATAGAAGGAAGGCAAGCTTTTGAAGGGGTCAAGAAGGCTATCTCAGCAGCCCCAGTGCTCAAGAACCCAAATTTTTCCATGCCCTTCGTAATGTATGTCTATGGAGGGGAGTCAAGTATTGCTACTGTCTTGACTCAAAAGAACGACAGGCTAGAGGGAGAGCACCCATTAACCTTTTTCTTAAGAACTCTCAGAGATTACAAAACCAGGTACAATTTTGTGGAAAGACAAGCCTATGCCATGGTAAAAGCCCTCAATAAATTTAGGCATCTGGTATCAGGGAACAAAATTTTGATACTTGTAGTTCACCCAAGTGTCAGGGAATACATCATGGAGGGGGAAATTACTTAGAAAAAATCCAATTGGATCACTAAGATCCTTGAATATGATGTAGAGGTCAAACCCAAAAAGCTGGTCATAGGGGACTATGCCAATACATAACCCAAGAGCTTGAAAAGATGTTACCAGAGGAAGTCGATTCAAAAGGGGAGGCGGAGATGGTGCTAAAGTTACAAGAGGTTGATCAGGAATCTTGGGTCACAAGCAGGATTCAATTTATGAAAAATGGGGTTTAAATGAGAGAAATCCCTCAAAATAAGAGGAGATATTTGATCCAGGCACCAATTTAGGCGACAATTCGGGTGACAGTTCCACCCCAATTGATGATGGAACTTTTGGGAGCCATAACTTTTGCACCGTAGCTCCAATTGACTCATCGTTTGAACTGTTGGAAAGATAAGAATGAGGAGAACATCTTGAAATGGCATTAGCTATGCTTGATGAAGTTTGACCCCTGAAAACCCAATGGAAGTGCCTCAAATTTCAATTTTAGTAGTACAGTCTAAAAATAGTAATTCCTCAAATTTTGTATTGTTTTAAATATTGGAAGTCGAACCACTTCATCTTCCTTGAGATTGGTGACCTTCCACATCCTCCCCATGCTTTCAAATTGTGTATAAAAGAAGAGGTAACCCAAAATGTGAAGATAGGCATCTCTTCCCAGAGATAAACATATATTTGTATTGTGATCCTGAGTAATACTACATCTCTTCTCAGAGAATTCATTGTTACTGTGTTATTTCTATGTTATTGAGATATTTATCAACCAGAACTTTTGAGTTTTGGATCAATATTATAGGATACAGGGAGTTCATTTTGTTCTAATTGAACATGTCCTTTTCAGAAGAAATTCTGATGGAAAATTGTTAAGATGTGTAGAACAGGCTGAAGCCAAGAAGATACTACACTAAATGCATCATGGAATATCAGGGGGGAATTTTTGTACAAAGACCATAGCCATAAAGATAAGTGAGGTAGGATATTTCTGGCCTACTTTATTTGCAAATTGTCATCAGCTGGTTAGAAAATGTCAATCCTGCCAGTATTATATGGGGATGAGGAGGAATGCAGCCATGCCCCTTAGTCCTATAGTTGTGGATGAACCTTTTACTCAGTGGGGTCTTGACTTCATTGGAATGATAAATCCAGTGTCCAACATGGATCACAAATGGATATTAACTACCACGGACTATTTCACCAGATGGACCAAGGCAGTCCCACTTAAGGAAGCAACAGAGAATGTGATCCTAGATTTTTTAGGGGATATCACTACTCACTTTGGGGCTCCTCACACCATCATTTTAGACAATGCTAAAGCATTCTTGGGGTCTAAAGTATCTAACTTTGCCTTAAGAAATGGAATATATCTGAAAACTTCATCTAACTATTACCCTCAAGGTAATGGTCTGGCAGAATCAACCAACAAGAACCTGATAAGACTCATCAAAAGAGTAGGGGTTGATCATCACAGAGAGTGGCATAAAGTGCTTAATCTAGCACTATGGGCTGATAGGATCACGCCCAAGTAGGTGATCAAAATGTCTCCATATGAACTGGTATATGGAAATTCTATCGTGATTCCCCTAAGCTTAGAAATCCCTACTCTTCAGCTGATCAAACAAATAGAAATTGAAGAAAATGGCCCCATGCAGGTTAGACTAGCAGAGCTTTTGGAAGTACAGGAAAAGAGGGATTTAGCCCATGATTCATTGATCAAGCATCAGGGAATGGTTAAGAACTATTTTGATAGAAGGACTTCGAATCCTAATTTTGAAGTAGGCTCGATTGTTTTTAAATGGGATGCACAGGCCACCAAGCTAGGTTAGCATACCAAGTTCAAAGTGCTATGGACTGGCCCGTATAAAATTTGCATGTGCAAGTAGAAGAATTCTTTCGAGCTAGAGTCAATGGAAGGAGAACCTGAAGAGATTCTTGTAAATGGAATCTATTTGAAACATTTCATTTGAATTGGGTCTCTAATGTATTATAGTTAAATAATTTCCCTTTCTCGCATTATTTTTTGTTATTTTCTCACTTTTCTTTTGAATAAGTGTTTTAAACACATGTCGACAGCACTGTTGAAGCTGTAAATTTTCACAATTTTGATCTAGCAAGAGGTGGAGTTTTCTTTTTGAGCAGGCTCAAAAGTCCTGAGGGTCACCAATAACTGTAGATTAAAATTTTACTCTACGTTGCATTCAAATTTTTAGTCGAGCACTACAATTTTGGTTCTTGCACACCTTGGACGTAGCGACAGAGTTTTAGAGCAGAGGATGGGTTCATTTTTGCCCAAGTATCAAGTTCAAGTGGATGTTGCCAAATGTTGCCTTCTAAAACACAAAGCCGGCCAGCTGGCATCCTCTGAGGCCCTTTTGTAACTTTCCAAAGAACCACGGATCGTGCCACGTACCTAGTGGCAGTTAAGCGGAATGCACCACGTGCCAACATCTGCATCTCATAGAGGCACCTGCATTTCATTCTAATTTTGACAAAGACTTTCAATGAGCTAAGTAGCAGAGAGAGTGGAAAGCGTCAGGTGGTTGCGAAGGCCCTGAACTACCTTTTGAAGAAGCAGCGGAAGTCAACACGTGTTAGCATCTGGGAGACGTGGTTCTAATGCTTTCATTCAACGCATAAAGGCATCATTTTATTTTGCTTAAGTGCCATAAAGCAGTAGGTGCTGCCAAGTGTCACTCTCTGGTCCCTTTCTACTCCATCCCCAGGATGCAGCGGAAGGCACCACATACCCCTAGAAGAAAAGTGAAAGATGCCACGTATCTTCCCAAAAGTAGCAGAGGTTGCCACGTGCCAACTTTTGAGAGACCATCTTAAGCTTCATGACCGAATAAAGATTGTGGTGGGCCTCGGGTGTTACTTCAAAAGTTTGCGGAAGCTGCCAAGTGTCATCATTCGTAAAAGTCTGATATGTGTCCCGAATGATACTACAGCACAGCCAAAGAGAAGCAGAGAGAGCTACGTGTCTTCGATGAATTAGGCAGAAAGTGCCAAGTGTCATTTTCTGGTGCCTTCTAATTAGTAAAAGGATTTTCAGAAAACTGACTAAGTGTCCTCTCCCATTTCAAAATAACATAGTGTTTCATGTATCCGTTGCCAAAAGCGAAATGGAGGGAAAATCGGTTGGAGTTAATTCGAGTAGATGGAACAGTTCGCTGGGTAGATTTTGGGAGCCCCAAAACATTGAAGGCATCGTCTGTTTATCCTCGGTGGGTGAAGGATAGAGAGGAATTGCACGGGAAAGGGGATGATGAGAGGATAAATCCGAGGCTATAAAAGAGGAAGAGTTGTAAGAGAAAAGGGGGGAGAATTCTATAGGTTTAGACTTTTTGACCATTAATATCATTTTCTCTTGTCTCAATTTTCTTGAGTTGTAAAGTTGATGTAACTATGCATGCTTCTGTGCCTTTTATGTGGCTAAATGAATTAAAAAGATTTGAACTCCATGCCTTGGTTGGTGTTATCTGTGTCATTTGCAAAGTAGTCTATACTACAGATTTTTTGGAGTTGTGATTAGGAATGTCATTTGCTTTTGTCTCATTTTCTTGAGTTGGAAGGTTTACATAACTGTACGTGACTTCTGCGCCTCTTATGTGATTGTAAGATTCTATCTAGAAGATTGAACACTATGCCTTTGTTGACATTCTCTGTATCTCAGCAAAAGAATCCCCTGTTGTGAGCCTCTGTTTCTGTTATTTCAATCTTTTACATTGATCATGCACTTGTTTGCTCTCAAATGTAATTGAATCATATAATAGTTTCACTGTGCTAAGGTTAGGATTAGGATTACACTCAGGTGCATCGCCATAGTTAGGTTTCATTCCTGCATTTGCATTTTTTTTTAATATTCTATCCCTTTTCCCCCAACACTTGATACAAAAGAAGAGACCAGCTTCTCTAAAATCTGGAGGTTGTTTCAAGCCGCATTGTCCCACAGCTTGAAACTTTCCATTATTGATTGATTAAGATCAAGCGCAATTTTCATCATCAACAGTTACATGATGTTAGAAAAAAATATAATTTACTTTTCTAACATTATTGGCAAGCCTACCAATGTTCTTGTGATATGATAAATTAGGGATATAATTTGAGTATCAAGAACAATAGAAGACAAATCCCAAAAACCCTAATCTATCCTAACCTACACAACACCCCTAATCGAGCAAAGGACGTAATTAAAATGCAAATACACAACTAAATATATATAAAATTATACCTCAAATTTCAGTCAAATTTTCCATCCTTGACAAGTATTTAATGAGCCCAACACACAATGGATGATATTGACAGTTACTTGATATGTTGGATTGCCTTCAAATCTTAAGATAGTTTCAACAATGGTGATGTAGGATGGTTAACAGTAGATAAGGTGGAAGCATGATTTCATTAGTTTATTAGTTTAATTTTCATGGGAGTGAAGGTGATTATATATAAGTTCGTGGAGAAGATCAATGGCTTAAATTTAGCCATGATGGATGGAGATCCAAGGGTGTAGGATTTTAAAACTCTTAGATGAATCTATTGAATTATTAGAGAGGGGATCTAGGCATATTAAAGAGTTCTAAAGTCAATTAGGGATAATTGATGAAGATTAGATGGTGGTTTGAAGGATGATTTATATGAACCATGGTGGGGGTAGTTGAAGGCAAGTGAGGAGTGAATTTAAAATTTCAAAATATTATATAAGTGGAGATTATATATAAGTAGGCTATTAATAAGAAAATTAATTGAGATGAAAAGAGTTATAAGGTTGGTGTGATATAATAAATGTAGGGAAGATGTTAGGACGATGTTAAGATAATATTAGTAATGATGTTATTTAGTGATTGATAATGGATATTAGTAGAAGATGAGGAAACATGTTAATTTTAATTGTATACATTTTCCCTCTCTGAAAGGGCATTGCGACTGGAAGAAGTAATGGAATTAAAAATAAGTGAGAAAGTGAGTTAGTGAGTCAGTAAGAGTTAAGATAGGCGAAGTCCCTTCGAGGGGTCATGTGGGGAGGAGTGAGATAGATGGACACTAAATAGAAAATTAGGCGTCATATGTGTGGAAAGAAGAGAGATACATTAGGATGGATGCGATAAATGGGGTAGGTAGTTGGATATTATTCAAAAAGGAGACTATGGCACAATTCACATAGGAGAGGAGATACAAGTTGACTTGAGGACTTGATTTGATGATTTCATTAGAAAATATGTATGTGAGGGAGTGAAACAATGAGACAATAATGACCTTGGACATGACCTAGTCAATGAAGTATGAAAAGGGGAAGTTGTAATGTTAGATGGATTGATGAATATTATCCCAAGCTATAGATGTATCATAAGCAAGGATGCATGTCGAAGATAGGTATGGGCTAGGATTATGGTGATTGGATGGGTGTCATAAGATTTGGATGTATCCTTGGGAATGGCACATGTCAAAGAGAGCTGCAATCTTAGAGTAGGATGATTGGACATGTATTCTAAGCATTAGAAGGATCCTTGGCAAGGACACATGCTAGAGAGATGTAAGCAATGATTAAAGGGATGGATTAATTGACAAGGACAAACATATTCTTAAATGATTGATTGATGATTGATGAAGTAGCTACATGTTTGATTTACCTTGAGAAATAATGTATGTATGGGAGCGGAAGTAGTAGAGCTATATGAAATTGACTAATTGTGGATTAAAAATTAGACTAGGCACAAAATTATGATGACATAATTGAAAAGAGAGAGTGTGAATGGCCAAAGGACAAATAAATAGAATGGGTTAGTATGTTCAATCTATCCTTAGATACCATGTGTGATCGAGCACAACCCACGTAGTTCGTAGGTACCGTAGGCCAATGCAGTTCTCATAAAATGAGAAGAATAATTTAGTAAGAGGATGATTGATTGCCTAAGAGTTACCCTAGGGATATTGATGGGAAATGGGGTAGTGATAAAATTTATAAGGAGATATGTGGAATGATTTGTTGGTTAGTAATGGAGTGGGATGAGTGACAAGTAAAATAAGGACAAATAGGACTTTTTTAGAATAAAATTGAAATAATGTGGAGAAAAGAGATGAAATAATAGTGAAAAGGGGGTTAAAATGGAAGGAGTAGGGGGTTAACTAAGAGGGAGGAGTGGTAAAAAATATTCATTTTCACCCTATCTCTTTGTAAATTTGAACCTAGATTGACATGAGAGACACACCAAGATGGATCCCATTTTACACCACCACGCACGAAGATGGATCCCATTTTGCACCACCACCAACAAGGATAGAGAGTGTGTGAGTTTCAGAGACATGAAGACCATAGGGCCCCAGTGAGTACCCTAAAATTGAGTAATTTCTGCATTTAATGACATTAATTAGGTCTAGATATAGGACAATAGAGAAGCCAAAACGATAAGTAGTTTACCTTGTAGTGATTTAGCTAGCATGAAATACGACTTCGTAATTGAAAATATTGATTTTGTGGAAGAAAGTTACCATTACATGTTTTTATGATTTTAGCGGATTTATTAGGAAACACAGATTTGAAAATGGGCAATTGGATTTAAGCGTAGTACACATGGATATCTTATTTTTTAATAAGACAACAGGACATAAAGTACGGATGCCCAGCTAAGTGGCGCGAAGGGCACGCATCGGGCAATGAGTGACCAAGGCAATACGGCATCTGGGGCAGTAGACATAGTTCACGCTTCCATCCACGAATACACCAATGATGGCGTCTCTTCACAGAGCATAGCAGAAATAGTGAAAATCTGTGCGTTTGAGCTTGAGCTTGCTATTGCGGCTTTCCCTTACCCATTTTCAGTTTACTATCAATGTGAAATTTTAACAGGCTGCGTTATTATTATCATCATTAGAATCATGGAATACTTGGCAATGTGAGTGAAAAGCATTCCGAGGACAGAAGATGGAGGCAAATGCGTCCGTCTGTTAGAGGCAGAGCTAAGCAAACTGGGGTTTGCTGAGGTACAAATTGAGGCACCCGCACCGTTTCAGCCTAACCCATGTGAGAGTACACAATTTAAACTTGTGGAGTAGGTTCACAATTTGGGAGAAATGACCATCAAGTTGCAGTCTACAAGCGAAATAGTTGTTGATTTGGAAACTATTAGTGAAGATCCTTTCAGGGTGTAACTTGTTACGAGATTGGAGGATTCTGTGGTAGATACTTTGATACTGTGCAATCACATTGGTCATTGTTTGAAAGACAAATTTTCAAACCCTCTTATTTAAAAATATAATGCATGGAGAAGGGTAGAGATATATTATGGCTGCAGCGAGTATTGCATTGACGATGGAGAGTCGATACCCTTGAATGAAGAAGTCGAAGATATCCATCTTAAAGAATCGAATCCTCTTGTAAAGATGAGTAATCTTGGGAGCAAGTATAGGCAGCAACTTACGATTTCTTCCCAAAGTGAAAGATATTCGTGGAAGTTCAAGGATTGTTGCGTCTGTTAGGTCTGCCTACCTTGTTATTAACCTCAGGTAAGCAAACAACATTGGCAATTATTTTGGGCTTATGTCTTGTCAGAACATTCCTGGAGCATTCTCATACAGATTAGAAAGGGTTTATAAATCCCCAAAATTTCAATGAGTGGGAATTTGAATTTCAAATGTCCAAGGTATTGGCTTTTGAAAAAAATCATATATAGGGGCTAAACAAGGAATGAAGATGGGTGAAAAAATTAAAAAATCAAAAATTTTGCATGTTCCAAAAATTGCAAAATAGCTCCAAAGGTCCTTGGGAAAACTATGTGGAAAAAAGGCAACTTGCAAAAGGCAAGGTCTCAAAATGTAGTGTACAAATTGTGGTCAACTCTCCCAATCCCGCTTGTCAAAGCACATGAAAAAATCAACTCAAGGATGCTTTTCAAGGAAATGGTATCCTTGAGTGCAATTTGCACTTTTGCAAAAATGCAAAATACATTTGGAGTCCCAGATTCTCTAAAAGGAGCTTTTGAGGGAAATGGGAACCCCAAGTGCAATTTGCACTTTTGCAAAAGTGCAAAATGCATTTGGAGTACCAGATTCCCTAAGAAGAACTGCACGTGCAAATTACAATGTTGCAATTTGCAAGTCTGAAATTTGCAAAGAGACCTTCCTAGAGGAATTACATGTGCAAATTTCAATTGTGCAATTTGTAAATTTCAAATTTGCAAAAGGGGCCAAGGTTTCAACAAAAGATCAAAAGGTGAAAATAATGCATTAAAAAAGAAATATGAAAGAAATCCTAAAAAGGCCAATTTGTAAAAAGCAAATTGAAAATTGCAGAGTGTCAAAAAACAAAATTGTAAAAGGTAAAAGGAAAAAAAAAAAAAAAAAAGTGGAGAAAACAAATTGGAGCCAAAAACCAAAAAGGTAAAATGACCTTAGTCTTTTGCATTTTTCATTGTTGTGCTTGTCCAAGCTCCTCCATGAGAGAGAAATTGCATGTTTGCAAATCCAATGTGGGTCAATCCAAGGAAGATCACACGACTATCCATGGATCCAAAATATTCCCGTCTCATCATTGCAAGAGCAAGTTGTTCCATGGCATGCATAAAGGGAAAGGCAGTTGTCTAGGAGGTTCCAACTATGCAAGCAAGTGGTGAAGGGCATCTCCAGGGAGTTACACATAAAGACAAATGATTTGTTTGGCCTCCACCATGAATATTCTTTGTCTAGCTTGTTTGAAAGCTCATCCAACCAAGAAATCAAAGGATGTGCTCCAAATCTTCATCATTCCCTATAGAGGTAGTTAGAGGAATCATTTTTCTTGCAAATACATGAAGATTCCAGACATGGAAAAGGGTTTTTTACAACTAGGAGCATCTTGGCAGAACTTCACAGTGTTGACTGTAATTTTGAAAATTGCAAAATATATCTCCCATTCTCGACTTATAAAAGAGGGTGTAAACAGTGTATAAATAGAGGGTTTTCTCCTCTAGTCAAGGTTGTTTTTGTTTGTTCATTTTCTCTAAGTCTAGGTTCTACAAGAAATTTTTGGGATCAACTGTTGTGTGTAGATCTTGTCTCCCTTGTTAAGGTGGTTGTAAGTGTACAACCATTAGCAAAATCTAAGAGCACGTTTATGTCTCCCCTGTTCAACATGGAAACATCTCACCATGCTTGTCCCCATGACAACATTTTGAAAAATTGATGTATGTAATATCCCTTTTCAAGTTAATAAAAATGCTTGTGGTTCCTTGTTATTTCCTGTTGATGAAGTGTAGCAATATGTTTTGCAAATTATGCTAATTGGACACTTGGGTTTGTGTTCATTATTGTTTATCATTCTGAGCATATATCTAGATTATAAACCCTTGTTGCATTATTTTAGAATATGTTGTTGAATCACTTGTCAAGGCACCCTAGGTTTATGGATTTGATAGGGAAAAGTGTTGGAAAGTTTAGTTTCAATGTATGTTCTAGTCTTTCAATGATCATTTGGTATTTCCCATTACCCTATTTATGAGTTTTTGTTATATCTTTGCAAAGGAATGTTGTCATGAATACTGCAAGATACCTTGTTGTTTGAAAACCACCAGCACACCACTCTCTTTTTATAACTAACAAACTATCATACTATGTCCTCCCCTACAAATAATACATCCAACTAAATATTTTAAGTGTTGTTTGCCCTGCAAATGCATAAAATCTTGCCTATATAACATGTGTTTGTATTTTGTGCTTTGAATCATAGTGCTACAGTTTTCTATATGACCATTGTTGTTAAAGATTTTATAGAATGAAGATTGTAGTCATATACCCATCTATCTTCAGTGGCTTGTATGTGACCTAGAGTATATATTTACTTCGTTTGACAACCCTTCCTGGGTGGAGTGAATAAGCTTGGTTGTGCCCTGGTCATATTTATTGTTCTCTGTGCCAAAACCCCCCTTGGAGGTTGAATTGCAAAATCTCTCCATGTGAGCAAGCTACCTTATAGGTTCTCTCACCTTAGTTCATGTAGAGCCAGAAGTACCAGGGAGTTGACCATACCCTCTATCGATGCCTCTCAATCATTTTCTTTGTTTGATTTATTCTTGGTGAGAAACCCTTCCCTGGCTACAATGACATACTAACGGGTTTTTTTAAATCTTTGTTTGCCATTTTTTTCAAGTGTGCAAGGCCGAGTGAAAGAGGTCTACAACTAGGAGCCAACACTCGACTAGAGTCATTGTTGGGGAATTAAATTAAAATCCTGGTTAATTATGTTGTCGATGATTCTTGCAAAGAGTTACTGTCATTTTTAAAGTTCTCTGCCTATATTTGCACTAATTTGATTATCTTTGGTTTATCAACATCACCACTCAACTGGTGTTGTTTCTAGAGATAGAAAAGACACTCTTTTCACCCATGTTGTTGGGGACTATTATAGAGAGCTAGAGCCGTAAGTATTTCATGTTGTGAAGTTATTTGTTTTTATTTTCTACATTTGGACTATCTTGGCCATCAACATCGCAACACTCTACTAGGGATGTGCCAGGAATTGAGAGATTTGATAATTTGACTTTTACTGCATTTATTGCAAAGAGCTATTAAAATTGCATGTTGAAAGTTTTTTTTTTTTTTTCCTTTTTGAACATTATTCTAAAAATTTTAGTGTCTTGGCCTTCTATCTCATCAATAAAATCAGCAAGTATGTTTTCAACATTTATCACAACCAATTTGTTAACTGTTATATTATAGAATTCTGATTCTAGTGGCAACTCCAATTGTATCACCTGGTTTCAAGGAATATTAGTGCCTATTTTAAATATCTTCATTTCAAATTTGAGTGTTCTTTCTTATTTTCAAATCTAGAAGGATTGAGATCATCCTTCAAAGGTGTCTCATCTAAGAAACTTGTTTCACCCTTAAATATTCATCAAAGAAGAGGGAGACAAGTTTGGAGGCTTGTTGAAAGGGAAAGTTTAGCTGTAAAATAGTGTTTGGGTTGTCGAGATTATGGTAATCCTAAAATTTTTATTAAAATTCCTATTATTCAAGATTGTCATAGTTATCCTAGTGATTTAGAATCATACAAACACATTTATTATCCATCTCCTTCTCAACCCACTGAATCCCCTCCCATGTTTGATCTACCAAATCCACTTTATTCACCCCCTCACACCTCTTTGCCATTTGTTTGTGAACCCACTCTTGAACCAATCCTGAGGCATAGGGACCAGAATAAGAATGAACATCTTGCATTTTGCATTCCCAGATTCAGACCTATAAATTTTGATGACATGGAAGGTTGTCTCAATGAAGCCCTGAATGAAGTATGGAAATGCCTTCCAAAATTCTAAGGGAACAATACAGTAAGTGGTGATCAAAATCTGAGAGATTTTAACAATATCATTGAAGATTATGAGGTTGAGCATGAGGATGTATATATTAAGTTTTTTTATACACATGTTGGAGGAAGACTCTCATGAATGGTTCAATTCTCTTCCCTATGGATGCATTGATTTGTGGGAAGAAATGAAAAATGTTTTTAGAATTTAGTTTGGTGATACAATTGATCCAAGGTTTCTTTTGGCTGAGGTTGAAAACATCAAGAAGAAACCCAATGAGTGTGTGCAAGACTTCAATACATGGTTCAACAAGGCTATGATGTGGTTGCCTGAGAACATAAGCCCTAGTGATACAACATGCTTGATAAAGTACTATGATGCCTTTGACAAAAAGGGTGTGTACTACTTGAGGGACAAGGGTCCCACAAACCTATGATTGATATTTAATATGGCTATCCAAATTTAGAATAATATAAAGGCTATGGGAAAGCCCTCAAATAATCAAGATGATGTAAATATGGAAAAAATACAATCCACTAAGACATCCAAGCTTTAGGAGACTATTAAGACATTGGCCTCCATTGTCAAAGAAATGTCCTACAAGCTAGCTAGAGCTGAGAAGGGGTTGCCTCAAGGATCTTAAAGTCAAGAGAGAGCTCCAAATTTGATTCAAGCACCAAATAGGCCTGTACATGATGATAGAAATCAAAATAGAGGGGCTAGAAAGGAAGTGATTGATCCATTACATGCCAAGGTAAATGTAGTGAATTATGATTTTTACATTGATTGGTGTGATAAATGCTTCCTTCCACATCCTCTTTGTGATATGGTTGAGCTGGTTAATGAAGATACAGATGATCATGATTATGCGTCTAGTGATGGTGAGATTATGATGTTTAATTATCAAGATTCTCCATGTAAGTTTTTTACCTCCACAGAAATGATGAATGCTACTACTGCTAATCAATTTTGGAGTGAGATCAAGAAGGTCCTAACATATGAATTTGTTTTTGATGCTAATATGACACAAGTAAATGAGTTGTCTAATTATGATGTAATTGAAGATCCAAAACATGCTCTCAATGAAGTGTTGTACATATATTTTGGGCTTGGAAATTTTGTTGGGAATGTTAACACTAATAAATAGCCCACTGCTCTTGATGTTGAACCTGATAATGAAGGTGCAGTTTGGAAGATGTGTTTTGATGGGGTTTGCTCTAATCTTGGAAATGGAGTTGGGGTTGTTTTTATGCTTGTAATGGTAAATGTTTTAAGTTTTCTTTTCAATTGTCCTTCGAGTGCATGAACAATACTGTTGAGTATGAAGCACTCTTGCTTGGTTTATAGATTATCTACAAACATGAAATTAAAATTTTGATTGTCAAGAGTGGTTATGAGCTAGTGGTTAAGCAAGTCCATAGTGATTATGAAACCAAACACAAAAGGTTGAAACAATATCAAAATTTTATTTGGGATTTTCTAGAGTTCTTTGATGCATTCAATTTTTGTTATCATGATAGGAGTTTCAATGAAGACGCTGACAAACTTACAGGGTTAGGTGCTAACTTTGATAATACAAATACAAGCCCTCATTATTAGTATCAAGTGAAGGTGCTTGTTAGGCCTTCAATCCCATACAATGTTCATCATTGGTGTGGGCATCTGATTCTTAACACCATTTGTGTTAAAATTGTCAATCTTACTCGAATTGCACTCAAATGCATATTTTAGGTCAAAATCCATAAAACACCCTAAATGGTTCAAACTTGTCACTTAAAAGTGCCAGTTTAGGTCAAAGTATCCCTAAATAGGGCAATGTATTTTATGGGCCAACTAACTTTGATCAGATCATTTCAAGTCAAAATGACAAATTCACCATTTAGTGCTCTAGATCATTCTTTTCTTCTAATTCAATGGTACACGTCACGTACCTATATTATTTGATGTTGGAAACATCCTAAATGAGAATACAACTCTAATGCATCTAACATCATATTCCAGTTCCTTTCTAGTCAAATTACGATCCAGTAATATGACTTTCTGACTATTTTGATTAATTGTGCACTAATTTTCAAAGAATTGCACTAAACTTGATTAAACTTATTTAACCTAATTAATCCAATTTAAGAGCTTAAGTAAAAATTTCATATATCTTTTTGAATATGTACATCACCTAGTGACATCATCTATGGGGTGGCATCCATCAAGCCATAAGTGCATAAAATATCAGGATTATGGGTCACCCATGCCTAGTTAATGTCTCCCATGCCTCTTTAATGCTTATTTATCTTGAGGATATTTATGAGTTTAATTCCAAATATTAAGATTATCCATAACCACACATCTCAATCTTGAGATGGATGGTCATGGTTGATCCTGACCAATCTCAAAAATCTATAAATAGAGAGGCCATGGACATGAATTTTAAGCTTGAATATTGCAAAGTTATAATGTTAAATTATTCCCATAATCCTTTGCATTTGATCATTGATTTTATTTGCAAGCATCATTGGTAGGCTAGTTTAGTGATTTAGAATCATGAGCCTAGGTTTTATGGAGTGTTTTTGAGACATTGGAGGAGTTTTTCACCATTGTTGATAAAGACAAAGATGCTTGATCAAAGGAGAACATGGTTTTGAGCCACATGGGTATGGTGAATCCATTTGGGAAGGTAATATGATGTTATTTTCTTTCATTTGTTTCTTGCTATCCTTAGTAATTTACATAGGAATAGATAGGCTTAGTTAGTTAGTTCTATATGCATTTTTCATTATTTATAGACTAATGCTTGACTAACTTGCTTTGTAATCCTCTATACAATTGGAAGGTGTTTCAGAATGATGAACAAATTAAGAGGTTTCTAAATTGTGAAGCTAAGTTTCATGATTAACTCATAGACTTAGAATCTATGGTTCAGGTTTGTGATTGAAAAGAAATCTTGTTTGAGAAAGACATTATTCAGCTCAAGATAAACATACTCCCAAAAAGATTAGTAAGTTTAGAAGCATCTTCTGATGAAGCAGATAGAATCAAAATTTGAGACTCATTTATTTCAAAGGATGTGATTGATTATAATTTAGGTTCTCATGAAAACCCATGAAAGGTTTAGCTAGGTGCTCACCTAAGTGTAGCTGAGAAGAAATATTACATGCAACTAATTAAAAAAGTACCAAGATTGTTTAGCATCATCTTATTCTGAGTTGAAAGCATTTAGGGAAGATTTGTTTCAGCATGTCATCCCATTGCAGCCTCATAGCAAGCCTTTTAGGTAGAAACAAAGACCTATTAATCCCTTCTTGGGAATTAAGATACAAGATGAATTAAATAATCTAAGGGATAGTAGAATCATTTATCCCATTAGGTATTCATCATGGGTTTCAAATTTAGCCCCTATGTAAAATAAAAATGGTGGCATCTACTTGTGTGTGGATTTTTGAAATTTGAACAAAGATTCTTTGAAGGATAATTACCCCTACTTAATATAGACAACCTATTGCAATGTGTTCATGGATCAGAGATGTTGTCCACTTTAGATGGTTTCTTAAGATATAATCAAGTTATGGTGAAGGAATCTGAGAGACCCAAGATTGCATTTACCACACCTTGGGTCACATATTTATATATGAGTATTCCTTTCAGGTTAATTAATGTTAGTGAAACATATTAGCGAGCTAAGAATGTTGTCTTTGTAGGGGTAATTAATAAGTTTATATCCATATATTAGGACGACATTACCGTGTACTCCAAGACTAGAGAAGAAAATCTAGAGCATCTAGAGAAAGTGTTGATTAGATGCAAGGAGTTAAACATTTCATTTAATCCTAAGAAGTGTCACTTTGAAGTACAAAAGGTTAAGTTGATGGGACATATAGTGTCCAAAGATGGTATCATGATTTAATCCAAAAGGGTAGAAGTCATTGATAAAGTACCTATCCTACAGTCCAAGAAAGGAATTTAGTTCTTCTTTAGACAAATCAATTTTGTAAGGAAGTTTGTGTCCAATTTTGTAGAGATCACTTTGCTTATTAATTCCATGCTAAAGGACCACACCATAAAGTGGGAGGAGAAGGCCATACAAGCATTCAGTGACATCAAATAAGTTTTAAATTCTGCCCTTATTTTGGCCAACCCTGATTATACTAAAACATTTCAGATATTCTATTTTACATCATATAATACCGTTGTTGTTGTCTTAGTGAAAAATAATGAAGATAGTCATGAGTAGCCAATAGCTTTCTTTGGAAAATCAATGCAAGGTGGTGAACTGAATTACACCATCATGGAAAAATAAGCCTTTGCTTTCTTGAAGATTGTTAAAGCATTTAGACCTTATATTCTAAGTTTAGAGATTATTGCTTATGTCCCACACACCATGGTGAAGGACATTTTGATTTAAACTTAAGTATCCATCAAGAGATGTAGGTGGGTCAACAAGTTACAAGAGTATGACATAGATATTCAGACCACCAAGTTAGTGTGAGGGATGGGTCTAGCTAAGCTCATGGTTGAGACCAATTTGCAAGCCGTTGAGGTAAAAAAATTTGTTTTCAATGTTGATGATTCTTTTGAGTCACATTAGCATTTATTCATGGTATAAAGATATTGTTTACTACTTGTAAAATCTGAATTGTCCCCTTGACTTGGACAAGAATGAAAGGAGAACTCTTAATCTTGTATCCCAAAAATACCTCTTGATTGAAAATAGACTTGCATGGAAGAATCTGGATGGGGTTATCCTAAGATGCATGCTAGAAGATCAAACTACTAACCTAATTTAAGACTTACATATTGGAGTACATGGTGGCCATTTTTCACCTAAAGTTACATCTCATTAAATTTTGAGAGATGGTTATTGGTGGCCATCACTATTTAAGGATGTTTCTCAAATAGTAAAAAAATGTGAGAAATGTCAGCACTTTGCTAGGAGGATGAAAGCTTCCGGTTCTCTTCTCTTGCATTCTATGATGATTAAAGGCCTATTTAGACAATGGGGAATGGATTTCATTGGAGAAATTGTTGATTAATCAAGCACTAGACATAGATGGACACTAGTTGCAATTGACTACTTCACGAAATGGGTTGAAGTGGTCCCTACAAAGAAAGAAACATACTAGGTAGTTATGAATTTTTTGTTGAATCAGATTATTTATAGACTTAGTGTTCCTATCAAATTGATTTTTGATAATGCTATGAGTTTCAAAGCCAAACCTTTAGTGGAATTATGTAGAGAGTATGGGATTGAATTGACTTATGCTTCCAGTTATAAACCTCAAGGGAATGCGCAAGTGAAATCATGTAACAAGAACTTGCTCAAAATCATTAGATGAACTTTGGAAGCAAACAAGAAGAAGTGGGGTGAATAGCTAAAGTTTACCTTGTGGGATGATAGGATCATGCGTAAGAGAGATATAGGCAAAATCCCTTTTGAGCTTGTTTATGGAGATCAAGCATGTTTGCCTATGAATTTTTAATTGCCAATATATCACCTCATGCAAAAATTCAAAGATGATGAGAAAATTAACCACTATGAAAGTAGGATGAACTAGATTATTAAGCTTGATGAAATTTGAAGACAAGCTCATGAAAGACACCTCAAGTTCAAGAAAAATCTGAAAAAGATATTTGATAGGAAGGTCACTCCAAGAACCTTCCAAGTAGGTGATCTTGTTCTACTTTGGGACAACAGGCATGAGGATAAAGGTAAGCATGAAAAATTTATGCCTTGTGGATGGGTCCATATTTCATTGACTGTGGGATTGAGGAACATAATTTTTTCTTGAGAGATTTAGATGGTGAAATACTGGAGCTATTAGTGAATGGTAGACATCTGAAACACTTCATTGATTGAGTCTGTAACTTGTGTAAATTATTATATAATGTAGAGTTTTATCACTTTGTTGTTTCGTTCCTATGTTGCCCTTTTGCTTTGGGCCTTGTTTGTATAGTTCCTTTCATTTTTTTGTTGTGTGTTCATTTTAGGATCCTCCTAATTTATTTGTTCAATTTGCCATGTTTTTTTGAGCCTTCATGGATGTTTGTTAAAGTTTCTAAAATCTTGACTCCATGGCCCAATGGATTGGCACCTGGTCCTATGTTCTAGGGTTCTTTGCACACCCAAAGGGTTGTATATCCCTAGGTGAGAGCCAATGTTGCTTCTCTTGTTTACACCATGTATTTTACAAATCCTAGCATAGTAGTTTCAAGCACAAAAAACATTTTATGTGGAGAGAGGGACAAGTGGCTACGAGGTAGTCAATGGAAAAAGTGTTTAGATTAAAAAATCCATGCCATATGAAGATATGCCACATTGGAGGTATTTTATACACTTGAGCCATGTTATACATATCCTACCCATGTGGAGGTGCAAAAAATTAAAACAATATAATGCGTGGAAAGAAGGATAACACATGGAAAAATAACATGTGTTTTGAGGTCAATATGCAAGGTTGATCGAAGTGCCAATGATACTATGAAACTATGCTAGGATCCAACTAGGCAGAAACAAATTTTAAAAAAATTGCAAATGGGGGTAGGAAAAGCCATGAAACTTCTGGCAATAAAATGAAATTGTCAAAAGGTGAAAAATGCTTTTCCACTTTTTGATCCCATGGAGGGAAAGGGAAAAGAATCATGGAATATATGGGAGTCTGACACATGTTTTTCACCAACATAAAGTTTAAATTGAAAAGTTTTGCTCCATCTCCAGATGCCATAGGTAGAAGGAAGAAAATAGGTGAGTTGAAAAGTCAAAAGACATAAAATACAGATGCCCAACTAAGTGGCATGAAGGGCATGCATCAATAAATAAGTGACCAAGGTATTATGGCATCTAGGGTAGTAGACATAGTTCATGGTTCGATCCATGAATACACCAATGATGTCATCTCTCCACAAAGCATAACAAAAGCAATAAAAATTTGTGTGTTTGAGCTTGAGCTTGTTATGGTGGCTTTCCCTTACACATTTTTAGTTTAATATCAATGTGTTAATAGGCTACATTATTATCATCATCATGACGTTCATGCAATACTTGGAAATGGGAGCGAAAAGCATTCTAAAGATCAAAGATAGAGGCAAATGCATCTATTTGTTAGAGGTAGAGCTAATAAAATTGAGGTTTGTTGATGTACAATCTGAGACACCTGCACCATTTCAACCTAATCCATGTGAGAGCACATAATTTAAATTTGTGGAGTAGGTTCATGATTTTGGAGAAATGACCATCAAGTTTCAGTTTACAAGCAAAATAGTTGTTGATTTGGGACACTATTAGTATATATCCTTTCAGGGTTTAACTTGTTTAATGCAAATTTTTACAAGATTGGAAGATTTTGTGGTACATACCTTGATACCGTGTAATCATATTGGTCCTTATTTGGAAGAAAATTTTTCAAACCTTCTTATTTAAAAGGATAATGCATGGAGAAGGGTAGAGACATATTATGACTGCAACAAGTATTGCATTGATGATGGAGATTTGATACCCTTTAATGAAGAAGTTAAAGATGTCCATCATAAATAATTGAATCCTCTTGTAAAGATGAGTAATCTTGGGATTAAGTATAGGCAACAATGTAAGATTTATTCCAAAAGTCAAAGATATTCTTGGAAGTGCAAGGATTGTTGGATCTGTTAGGTCTGCATACCTTGTTATTAACCTCAATAAACAAACAATATTAGCAATTATTTTGGGCTTATCTCTTGTCAAAACATTCCTGGAGTATTGTCCCATAAAGTATAAAGGGTCCATAAATACCCTAAATTTTAATGAGTGGGATTTTGAATTTCAAATTTCCAGAGGTGTTGGCTTTTGAAAAAATCATATACAGGGTGCTTTGTTGAACCAGGAATGAATATGGGTGAAACTTTTGAAAAATCAATTTTTTTGAAAGTTCTAAAAATTGCAAAAATAGCTCCAAAGGTCCTTGGGAAAACTATGTGGAAAAGGGGAATCTTGTAAAAGGAAAGGTATCAAAATGTAGCATGCAAATTGTGGTTAACTCTCCCAATCCCACTAGTCAAAGCACATGGAAAAATCAACTCAAGGATGCTTTTCAAGGAAATGGGAATCTTGAGTGTAATTTGCACTTTTGCAAATATTCTAAATGCATTTAGAGTTCTAGATTCACTAAGAGGAGCTTTTGATGGAAATGGGAACACCAAGTGCATTTAATGCACTTTTTCAAAAGTGCAAAATGCATTTAGAGTTATGGACTCCCTAAGAGGAACTGCACGTGCAAATTGCAATGTTGAAATTTACAAGTCTGCAATTTGTAACGAGACCTTTCTATGGGAATTACACATGTAAATTACAACTGTAAAATTTACAAATTTCAAATTTGCAAAAGGGGCTAGGATTTCAACAAAAGGTCAAAAGTTGAAAATAATGCTTTTATGTATTAAAAAATAAATATTAAAGAAACCCTAAAATAACCAATTTGCAAAAATCAAATATGAAAATTGCAAAGTGTGAAAAAACAAAATTGAAAAAAGTAAAAGTAAAAAAAGGTAAAAGTGGAGAAAACAAATTGGAGCCAAAAAGCAAAAATTTAAAATGACCTAAGTCTTTTGCATTTTTCATTGTTGTGATTGTCCAAGCTCCTCCAAAGGAGAGAAATTGTACATCTACAAATACAATGTGGGTCACTCCAAGGAAGATCATCTAAATATCCATGGATCTAGAATATTCACATGTCATCATTGCAAGAGCAGGTTGTTTCATGGCATGCGTAAAGGAAAGGGCAGTTATCTAGGAGGTTTCAGCTGTGCAAGCAAGTGGTCAAGGGCATCTCCAAGTAGTTACACATAAGAAAAATGGTTTTTTTAGCCTCCACCATGAATATTCTCCTTTTATATTTTTTGAAGGCATATCCAACTAATAAATCAAATTATGTGCTCTAAATCTTCATCATTGCTTGTAGAGGCAGTTAGAGGAATCATTTTTCTTGCAAATACATGAAGATTCTAGGCATGGCAAAGGGTTTTTTCTAGCTAGGAGCACCCTGGCAGAACATCAAGGTGTTGATTGTAATTTTAAAAATTGAAAAATGCATCCCCCATTCATGGATTACAAAAGAGGGGGTAAAAAGTGTAATTTAGAGGGTTTTCTCCTCTAGTCAAGGTTTTTTTTGTTGTTCATTTTCTCTAAGTCTAGGTTCTACAAGAAATTTTTGGGATCAAATGTTGTGTGTAGATCTTGTCTCCCCTGCTAAGGTGGTTGTAATTGTAAAACCATTAGCAAGATCTGATAGCATGTTTATGTCTCCCCTATCCAACATGGAGAAATATCACCATGCTTATCCCCATGGTGGCATTTTGAAAAACTAATGTATGTAATATCTCTTTTCAAGTTAATAAAAATGCTTGTGGTTCCTTGCTATTTCCTATTGATGAAGTGCAACAATGTATTTTACAAATTATGCTAATTGGACATTTAGGTTTGTGTTCATTATTGGTTATCATTTTGAGCATATATCTAGATTATAAACCCTTTCTACATTATTTTAGGATATATTTTTGAATGACTTGTTAAGGCACCCTAGGTTTACAAATTTGATAGGGAAAAGTGTTTGAAAGTTTATTTTTAGTGTATGTTCTAGTATTTCAAGGATATTTTGGTATTTACCATTAGCTTGCTTATGCATTTTTTATATATCTTTGTAAAGGAATGTTTTCATGAATATTGTAAGATACCCTTGTGTTTGAAAACAACCATCACACCACCCTCTTTTCATAACCAAAAAACTATCTTACCCTATCTTAATGTTTAAATAATACATCTGGATAAATATTTTAAGTGTTATTTTCCTTGTAAATGCATAAAATATTGCCTATGTAACATGTGTTTGCATTTTGTGCTTTGAAGCATAGTGTTGTAGTTTTCCATTTGACCCCTATTGTTGAAGATTATATAGAATGAAGATTTCATTCCCATACCCATCTATCTTCAGTAGCTTGTATGTGACCTAGAGCATTTGTTTAATTCATGTGACAAACCTTCTCGGGTGGAGTGAACAAGCTTGGTTGTGCCTTGGTCATATTTGTTGTTCTTTGTGCCAAAAATCCCCATGGAAGTTGAATTGCAGAATCTCTCCATATGAGAAAACTACCCCATAGAACCTCTCACCTTGGCTCAGGCAGACCCAAAAGTAGTAGGGATCTGACCATACCCTTTGTCAGTGCCTCTTAGTCATTTTATCCATTTGATTTATTCTTGATGCCAAACCCTTCCCCAACTACAATGACATACTAGTAGGTTTTTCATCTTTATTTGGCATTTTCTTCAAATTTACAAGGCTGAGCAAAATAGGTGTACAACTGAGAACCAGTAAAAAAAAATGACATGGATGGAAAAATAGTGAATTCATCTTCAACAAAAGTGGATTCATGTTAATATGAGTGATTTTTCTCAAAGGAAACTGCTAAAATAAGTGAGATATTGGATGAATAAAAAAAGTAGATGGAGAAGTATTAGATGAATAGTTAAACAAGTTAGAAAACTATAAAGAATAATAAGATGACTAGTGATGATTTTAGGAGAGATTACCCATTATTACATCATGTGGACATCGATTGGTAGTTATATTATGATTTTGTGAGTTGAAAGTCAAGGATTATGATGTACTAGTGTTGGTGAGACTATACCATGTGTCAAAAATCCCCTATATGAGGATAGATAGGGCCCTAATTACAACACTGGTGGAGATGTGTCATAGTCAGACAAGAACACTTCAATTTGTTATGGGTGAGATGACAATGATGCTAGATGATGTATGGTGTATATATAACATCCATATAAGAGAATGTCAACTCTAATCATAGTTAGGGGTGTAGATGGTGACAGTACACCACTTAGCAGGTCATCTAAAGGTAGACCTATATAGGGGTCCAATTGACATAGATCTATGATTTTGGTGGAGGACCATACATCAACTCACAATAATTGTCATTACTACTTTTAGTAGCATTTTTTTTACCTAACAAGAGTGGGTGGTTCTTTCCTATTGGTCTAACACATGTGGTAGAAGATATGGTAGATATAGGGTGAGTGTTTTCATGGGGCCCAATAGTATTAGCACAATTATATCGAGACTTGTACTTAGACACATAAAGGGATTGAGTTAACATTGATGTGATCACTCTTCTATAGATTTTTTAATGGGAGTACATAAAAATGGATTAGTTAGTGGAGACATGTCACCAAAGAAAGGTGGATGAGTTAGTTATCTATGGTTGGGAGGTTATGATGGGTGAACACAAGGGACATGTAAAGGACCTATTATTCTATAGATGGGCCTTAGATGACATGAATTCATATCAAATTACTTAGATTCCTTATAGGTAAATTTAGTGGGGGTAGACATATGATGCAACCTATATGGACTTTATGATTAATGAGTATTATATTATAGATAAACGAGGCATTGTCATGGAGAGGTGTCATTAAAATAGGGTTTTGTTATAGTTTAGGATACCACAAGGAGTGACATAAGGACCAAATATGTTTGCTTGAGTGACTAGGGAGAGGGGGATATAGGAACATATAGTGGCATGTGAAATAGTGTAGATGATTTTGATGTAGTTTCATTTGTACATTGGGATTATCAGATATTGATCCTAGACCTAGGAGTGGGAGGAGAATTTGATTCTTGGTGGACAAAATGAATTTTGATTATATTGAAAAAGCTAATATATAAAGCATATATATTAGAGGATATGATTAGAGACATGATGTATGGTTTTGGATGTAGATGACAACTCTATGCCCTTTGAGGTAGCTAGTATAAGAGGATGAGAAGAGATAGGGATAGATAGGGAGGAGGTACCCAAGTTCATGTAGTATAGATGGCATAGGTGGCATAGCCTAGAGATGGGGATGGTGGAGGAGATTAGATTCCCATAAATAATATTGTACAACTAGGGAGAGATAGACATGGAGATGGGAGACGTACATAGATGGATATGATTACAATAGGAGAAGGAAGAGGGTAGGGAATTAGGGGTTGTTAGGAATGGTGAACAAGAATTCCAACCCAAGATTTATAAGTGATAACATCACACAATGAAAATATAAATAATTTATTTTAAAATAAATAAAGTCAAGTGTTATTCATACATAAGATATGTTAGTACAAACAAAATCCCTTACATAAGTAGGCAAGGAAAAACACATAACTATCCTAACTAACCAATGCAGGATAAATTCTCACATAAGACAAACTCACAAACAGATGAAATATCTCACTAATACACTAGAAAACAATTTAAATACATGAAATGCATACTCTAACACCCCCCATCAAGTGAAGTTAGGGGTAAACAAAAGCTAACAAATAAATAGTGGCATATCCATAGTATGAGTCCTGACAACTAGTCTTGATGAGGTACTCATGTACAATATGTATCCATAAAATGAATAAGTAAGATATCCTCATGAACACCCCACAAGGAAAAATTATGAAACCCAAATCATGCCATGAAACTCAAGGAAATAGATGATCCAAAAGGATTTTTGAAGATGTTTTCAACCTGATGCTAAGTTAAAATGTACTCCAAGATAAGAACTCCATCCTGAATGTGTTGAAAAATTAAGTGCATATGTACCTCAATGTTCTTGGTATGTTGATGCTCAAATGGGTTATGAGATATGTGTATTACACTTTGGATTTCACATCAAATTATAGTAAGTGAATCATGTATGAATCCAAACTTTTTCAATAAATGACAAAGGGAAAGAACCTAATGACTCATTGTAACTACTACCCTATACTTAGCCTCTGTAGATAAAAGTGCAATAACCTTCTACTTCTTGAAAAACCAAGCAATAAGTGAAGAACCAAGAAAAAATATATATCTAAAAGTATAATGCTTATCTTCAATATAACTTGACCAATCTGAATCACCATATCCAATCATCTGAGTAGAACCCCTGGTGTAGTGTAATCTAAAACGAGTAGTTCCACATAGATATAGCAAAATCCTCTTGGAAACCTATCAATGACTATCATGAGGGTCATGTACAAACCTAGATACAAGCCCAACTACAAATGATATTTTAGGGTGAGTATGGGTTAAATACATAAGACTCTCAACCATATGCCTATGTAATGTAGGATCACAAAGTGGAGTAGTATAAGAGGTAGTGAGAGTCACTCTAGACTAAAAATGAGATGGACTTGGCTTGCAATCAACCATGCTAATATGATAAAGAAGACCAAGTTTATACTTATGCTAACTCAAATAAATACCTATATTTGACTATGAAATCTACTAACCAAGGAGGAAATGTAAAAGACCAAGATCTGTCATGTCAAACTATGCTAAAAGTGCCTACTAAATAGTTTAAATTTGATATGAGGAGCTACCTATGAGAAGTAGATCATCAACATACAAGACTATTATAATAATGTCCTCCTTAATACATTCAATATAAACTATGGGATCAGGGTGGAAGTGAACAAATCTATTAAAGAGAAGAAATGAATCCATCTTCTCATACCAACCCTGAGGGGATAGTTTGAGACCATCAAGTGACCTCCTAAGTCAAATAATAAGAGAAGAATCATGAAAAAACCTGGTAGGATGCTCCATATAAATTTAATCATTCAAGTCTCCCTACAATAAAGCACTCTTAACATCCATCTGATATATTGGCCAACCCTATGATGTATCAAGAGAAAGTACAAGGTGAACAAAATCCATTTTGCTAATGGGCATTGAAGTCTCAGAGTATTCAATGCCTTCCACCTATGAGAACCCATTTGCAATAAGACGTGCCTTATACTTATCAATAGACCCATCAACTACATACTTGGTGTGGTAAATCCACTTGAACCTAACCAACTTTATTCCCTTAAGAAGAGTGACAAAATCCCAAATGTGATTCTTCATAAATGAAGAATACTCATTTATCATTACATCATTCCACTCCTATATCCTATGAGCTTGTGAAAAAGACTATGGATTCCTAGATATTACTTGACACAAAAGTCTAGTACTTGTATAATGTGCATGATGATGTTAACTAAGTGGAAGATCTTGTATGAAAGGTGCTTCCTTAGAAATTGTAGTAAGATCCCACCTAGGCATAGTGGTAACATCAGTGTGAATAGGATCCTAATATTTTATAACCTCTTGTTAGGATAAATTAAAACCCAAATCTATCCCCAAATTGCATACAAGAGAAACTATGAAATGAATCAATCAAAAATTCAAAAAATAAACATAAACATGCACATAAAAGGAGATGTCAAATTTAATGTAGTTCACCCAAGATGGGCTACATCTACTAAACTTGTCTAGTATATTATTTTCATTAATACAAGGGAGAAACAAAATCCTGTAACAAACCCTGTTACAACTCTATATCTTTTCTACCTCTGTGTACAATATTTCAATTTTTTTTCACACTCGTACATCTCAACCATATATCAATACATTTTAGGGTAAAAATACCTAAACATAACCTCTACCATCAAATTTGGAAAAATTTAATTATTGGGCCAAATTGACTACAAAATTACAATTTAACAAGGTAATTTTAATTAAAAAATTCTCCATGGTACATAGCCTTTGGACCCCCTAGACCTTACAAGGGGAATTCCCCCCTTGCAACCCCTTGCACCATCAGGGATTCAAATAATGGGATACAAACCCAACTAAAATAACATCAAAATTTTAACCTCTGATCTTGGCAAACAATCAGGCTCCACACCTAACATTCCTCAAGAATATATTGAACTGTATCCTTGATAGGAGGTGATGAATCATCAAAAAAAGAAGAATAAAGCATGGAATATGATGAACAGTCATGAGATGTGAAGTGATCATCAAACTATACATGTTTTTGAAAATGAACATCATGAGTATCAGGATATAAAATATGATAATCTCTCATGTCCTTAAAATACCATACAAAAATCAATTTTTTTCTCTTCTTGTCCAATGCTTTCCTTTTATTCTTTGGGAAAAAAAAGACTTCCAGATTTTGAGAAAAATGAGACATCAGGCTTGGTTCTAGACCAAGCCTCTTCTAGAGTCTTATGCTCAAGTATTGGATGTGGTGTGCGATTTTGAATGCAGTTTACACAATTAATTGGCTCTACCAAATAGATAGGAGGTAAATCCCATGAATGCATCATGAAATTAGCCACATCCTTCAAAATTTAGTTCTTTCATTTTGTTGAGCCATTCTATTGTATAGTATGAGCAAAAAAATATAGGTGAATAATACCATGGGCTTCTACAAAATAGAGAATTCTCAACTAACCTCCACCCCCCCCCCCCCCCCCCCCCCCCCCCATTATTTGTATGAAGCTTCTTGATGCAAACTAAAGACTTATTTTTGACCAAATCCTTAAAGACTTTGAAATGAGTAAATACATGACTCTTGTACTTGAAGAAATAAATCTAAGTATGCCTTGATAAATTGTCAATAAAGGTAAGTGCATACCTAGCTATGTTAAAAGGAGTAGGAAAGACCATCAAATCACTATGGATAAGCTCAAGTGGTGAAGAAGCTCTCATGGAAATACCATTAGGAAACAAATCTTGTTGTTGTTTCCCTAGTGCATAACCAATACAAACAAAATTAAGACATGAAATTATAGGAAGACCCTCTACCATACCATGAATTCTCAACTCCTTCAAATATTTATAGTTTAGGTGTTCAAATATTTCATGCCAAAGTTGACTCTCATTATCTACATGAGAAAATAAAAATGTCCCTATAGGAGGAGTATCATCAAAACCATCAAAATAATAGAGTTGAAAACTATGATAAAAAGTAACCTATGAAATAAGTGTGTGTGGCTCTAAAAAAACTCAAACTTAATCACCCTATGGTGTGAAAGTCACTATCTTATCTTGACTAGAATGGTAAATTTTATAAACTAAAATTAGATTGGTGGTGATGCATGGAACATATAATGCATCATTGATGCGACCACCATCTAGTTATATCTCACCCTTCCCTTAAAATAAATTAAGGAAGAATCTCCAAACTCAATGTTGGAAGGAAAACTCAAACGAAGAGATACAAATGACTCCTTAGAAGAATTCATATAGTGTAAAGCACCAAAATCTAAAACCCAACTATCTAAAATAGTTAAATGTGATCTTTCGACAAAATTAAGTGCTTTCACATACTCATGAGATGGAGGAGTGGAGATAGAAATATTGTGTTTCCTAACATAATATTTTATGGCTTGTATTCTCTTGAGACACCTAGACTATTCATGACTAGTCCTACCATAATAGTAACAATATAGGATAGACTTATTCTTGGACATGGAAGGTGATTTGGGTTTATATGTGTTAGTGTTTAGCTTAGGTTATATTTTTAGATGGAGGAGGAGTGTTCTTATTCTTACCCTTAGTTCTTTCCTTGTTCTTAGGATGTGATGTAACCAATTATATTTGAGAGGTGGAACACTCAAGGTGAGACAATTTGGATTCTTCCCTAGTAAGTCTATCACAAAAAAACTCTAGACCTGACATTTTTAATGTGGCACCTATGGCATCCATACTAGAAAAAAAGGTAGAATTAAAGATTTAGAATGTGCCACTCAACTTAGAGAAATAAACTAAACACACTTTTCATCATTATTATCTCATACACTCACCTTCAAAAATCTTAATAAATGCTTAAAATTAGTGAGCTAGTATACAATAGAGGCAAAGTCACTCAGATTGAGTGAAGTTAGCTCCACTTCAAGCTACATGGCTCACAAGTGATCTGCTTTCCCAAACAGACCCTTTAACTTAGCCCATATTTTGAATGTAGAATCATATCCATCCAAATAAAATAAAATATTTTCACTCACATAAACCTTCATTCACATTTACATTGGTGATGAATTTTTTTAGATTCACATGTAAACTATGGTTGACTTTCATTCATTAGGGACCATAATCCTTTACTCTTTATGATTATTTACATTCAAGGTCTCCATGTATGGTAATTATGTGTGGTCAAAACCTCACAATGGTAAATACCATAAGTAGTATCTAGGCTAATGAATCATCAAAGATAATAAAGAATGCAAAAAGATGCACAAAAATCAGCACCGAGATAACCCACAAAATATTGTATTAAGGACCCCCTAATTTGGCACTTTATAAAAGTAGTGAATTTTTATAAATTAATGACACTAATTGATAGATAATAAAAAAACATGTCATTTAAAAAAAATAAAACTCAAATCCGAGTTATGGTTCAAAAGTTACATGCATTAAAATTTATCATAAAATGGGTCAAAACATTAAAAAACCACTAAATCTAATTTTTTTTTACCAAATCAGAAAATAATATAGTCATATGACCACTCATTGGAGCCATAATTAAACCAAAGACTTATAAATTCCAACCAAAGTAAGAAAAGATCTATCTAGTTACCTCAGTATGTGTACAAGTGATGTTTGTTTCCTCTTGAGGCAAAAAATATAGCTTGAAAATAAAATAATGAATTACCAACTATGTTTAAGAGGAAAGAAAGGAGGTTTA